>CM031237.1:900505951-900998451 GCA_018340775.1 Taxus wallichiana var. yunnanensis | reverse complement strand
ACACACACACACACACACACACACACACACACACACACACACACACACACACACACACACACACACACACACACACACACACACACACACACATATAGGGGGTGGGAATTTCCCTTCACCAAACGCAAGCACTCAAAAAAATAGCACACATGCCACAAATAGCCATGCATGCATTACAAGATAACTATAGAAGCATGTGAGCTTTGCCTAATAATAGGTTATCTTGTATTTTTAACTCTAGATATAATCCTATTATTAGTCCAAACTATGCATGATGCTTTATCTTATTTCTGCATGTGATCCTCCTCAAAATAGAATTTTCTTCGACTCCAAGTCTCCATGATTTATTTTAATCTCAAACCATTAATTTTTTACGCCACTCAAACTGCTCATCTTCCACTTTGATCCTGTGGCTCAAAATACAGCTAAGTCCTGAAGGTGTTCAACCGGGCGTGAACCTCTGTGCATTTCCTATTCTACTTTTGCGCGTGCCTCCACACCTACCTTTCGCATCCAAAAATATCATGCCACTATACTTAGCATATTTTAGGGGTGCAACATTAGCCCACACTAGCCGTATTTCCACCCTTGACAATTCTTCGATCACCAAACACCAAACTTCATGAAGGGGAACAAAAATTCAGTATTAAAAAAGGAACAACTTACCCAAAATCTCCTAAGGCACCTATGTGTGGAAGATCTCGGGGAATTATGCATCTATCCCATCCACTAACTTCTTCCATTCTTCTAACTCCTTCAAATCTTTCCTCGACGCAGACTTCCACAATATCCGACACCTGATCAGAAGTGTTCTCTTCAACTCTACTTTTTAACTCGTTAATCACGAACACAATTTTTGTGCATGCACCATCAATGATGTCCATGTACTCTAATATTAAGTTCTAGAAATCACTAATGCACTGTTATAGCTTCTCGTGCTTTGTTTTAATCTTGTCCTTTTGCATTGTGGTCTCAGTAATTAACGGTGTGCACTCACATTGTTAGTCGGGATTTTTCTTGAAAAGTATTCAATATAGATTCTTCATCCACCAACCTAACATTGATGTATGACTCACACTTTTAAAACTTGTTGAAGTTGATATCTGATTTTGTGCTTGCCTCGTTGAGATTGGTGAACAAGTCCTCTAGCTCAGTGATCCTAGCTTCAAAAACAATTTCATTATTCTCCTTCTGCTTCATGATCTCTTCCTCTGACGACCTTGTGCCACTTCAAAAGTTAACTAGGAGAATTCCAACCACATCCTCCAGATATGCCATCTCATCCTCATAATCAGCTTTTTTCGGCTAACTAAAGAAGGAACTACTCCGGATCTTCTATACGATGATTATATTCACTAATTTTGCATCTGGTGAGCTTCAACTTCCAAATCTCCACCCTAATCACACTAGGGGATATTGCATTTCTGAATAGATCTCTTCTAGGGGTTATTTTGCAACAACCTAGGTCTTTTTGTCCTCAATTTTGTCCCTTCAATGCCATTTTTTGTAATTGCATGCCCTAGGTGCTCTTCACAAAATATTTCCTCCCGCCCAAGCTCTGCGAACCGTAACTACTTCAATCATACGTAACCTTCTTCCTTTGTGCTATATTGTCGATTCCAACTCACCCTTCAACAAGGATTTGCGTGTAGTCTCCACGCACCTTTGGTTCATACTTTCACTTCTATCCTCTTTACACTCACACACTTGGTAGCTTCTTGCTCAAACTTCTCATTGAAGGAAAGGTAGTAAAATGACTACCCCTTACCCCTATTTATACTTTTTCAATGGCCCACAATGGTCCAAATTGTACTTTTGACCCACGCTTTTAAGTCACCTTTTCAATAAAGTACTTTTTCCGTCTTTTTCCACTTTCACAACTTCACTTTAAGCATTGCATTCGTAAAATTTTGGCACACTATACTAATTCTTAGTCACATACCTCCTTTACGCGTCTCCATGCACCAAATTACAAAACTTTTGTACCATATCCCAAGTAGTTCTCCATGCCACTACCTACCTCACATTACACTACGTGATCATCTTTCTTGCATGGTATTTAATCAACTCAATTACTTCAGAACACCTTATGCACAACACTTGTAACACCTTTTCCTCTTTCAAGCGTCATCTTTCTAGAGGATACCTTCAACCAAACTAACTCGTATACGAAGGAGCCAATAATTATCATCTTTACACTTCAATCCACCCCACAAAGAAAAGTATGATTGGTCCTCTGTGCATGAATTCACTTAGATAGTAATCAACTACCGGCGTGAAAGCGCACTTATTACGAAACCACCGAACTAAATTGACAAAGTATAGTAATGATGAAAGGAAACACATATAAGGAAAATGTATTAAAATAAAATCTAATCTAAATGAAAATACTACCTTATTACAAAAACCAAGAAGACTTATTAATAATAGGGCTTCAACCTACTCCCATTGAAGTGATTGGGAAATAAAGTGCCATATAACGCCTGTAATTGACAAGCGCTTGAATCAAATATCTTTGTTACAACAAAGTGTACCAACCAATGAACTTTTAACTTCTCAGGGTGGCATGAAAACTTTGAATCATACAGAAGAACCATCTTTCCAACCTCAAATTCCTTATTCCAAATATGTCTATCATGCCATGCTTTTTGTCTTTATTTTTCTAGCTTCTAGCTCCACCGTGCAATAACGGGTTGCTCATCCAACTACATCAATTTTTCTATGTGATCTTCAAGAACTTGTTCAACATCCAATCCTCCTGCATGCATAATACACAGGGATGACAACATGAATTCCACAGGAAATACAACTTCCATGCCAAACACCAACTAGAAGGGCGTGGCCTTATTCAATCTCTTGTAAGTAGTCATGTATGCCCAAAGTACAATAGAAATTTTATCATCCCAGTCCTTTCTTCCAATATCATAGATTTTTGTCAATGTATGTCCCAATATCTTGTTGAAAGACTCAACAAAACCATTAGCCTATGGGTGATAGGGTGTTGTCTTGTGGTGCACCATCATAAAATCAACTAAAATAATTTTGATGGTCTCATTAAGAAAATGAGTGCCCCTATCACTTGTCAAGCTCAATGAAATCCATACCTACTGATAATGTTTTCCCATAGAAATATTGTTGATGTAGCTATCATGTAATCGTTTATAGGTGCTGCTTCTTCCCACCTTTTAAGATAGACTATACAAGTTATAATGTAGCATGTGCCAGTACTACATGTAGGTGGGGAAATAGGACCCACAAAGTCAATCACCCATTTCTCAAAAGTTTCAACACTTGCAATAGGTCTCAGAGGAATCTCATCTCTAGATCTAGGATTCCCAAGGTGCTGAAAATGATCACACACCTTGACATATTATTTAATATCCTTATATAAGGTTTCCCACCAAAGGCCATCCATCAGAATCTTGCGAGTGGTGGCATCTATCATAATGAACTCCTATAATTCCACCATGATCTTCTTCCATAATTTCCTTGTGCTCATGCTCTAGAACACACCGACACAAAAATTCATCATGACCTAACTTATACAAATATCCACCAATCAACTGGTAAGGTGCCACACATATTGCAAGTTGCTTCTTCTCTAAGGTCTTCATTCCCTCGTGTACTGACCAAAGATGCAAAAAGAATGCAATATATTCCAACTCGGTGGGTGTGTGATTCAATCTAAAGAGTTGTGTATCCGAAATTGTGTCCTCAATGCTTTACGTATCCTCACCAGAATTGATTCTTGACAAATGATTAGGCCTTGAGTTACTTTTTCCTAGTTTGACAACAACTGTAAATTGAAACTCCTTTAAGAGTAGTATCCATCTACAAATGCGACATCTGAAAACCTAATTGTTGAACAAATAATTAAGTTCCATATTATATGTGAAGAAGATAAATGGTGTAGCCAATAAGTATTTCCTAAACTTGTGCAATGCATAAATCATGGACAAGGCTTCACCCTCAGTAGTTGTATAATTATTTTCAGCTGGTGTCAACTTCCTTCTTGAAAAAAAAAAAGGTGGTCTACAATTCCTTCACATGGTTGTGCTAACACGATGCTAATATCTATCCGAAGTATCAACATGAACATGAAATAGTTTGTCCCATGAAGGAAAGAATAAAATAGGTGTAGTGGTCAGCCTTTCCTTCAATGTTTCAAATGACTACTATTGCACCTCGCCCCAATATAATTTTCCCTTAGCCTTCAATAATTCCTCTAGGGAGTGGAAATATTTGCATATCCCTTAATGAATTTCCTATAATACCCCATATAATGAATAAATTCATGCACTTCAATTTTATTGTTAGGTTCTTCCAATCCCAAGATCACAATGACCTTGGCTAGATCTACCAACAAGCCTTCCTTATAAATAATATGCCTAAGAAAAATGCCAAAAGGTGTCACAATTTTTTTTTATAATATTCAACGATATGCTTAACTTCCTGCACCTCTCAAACATAAGTCTCAAATTTTCACAATGATCCTTAACTAGACCATACATGGTCCAATTGTCTAGATATACCCGTAGAAATTTATGAATGAAGTCCTAAATTGATCGTACCACAATGTGTGAAAAGAATACAAGCACATTCTTCAATCCAAAGGGCATAATGGTGAATGTGAAACTTCCCCACTCAGTGGTGAAAGTTATATTTTCCTGGTCTTCCTTAACGAAACACAACCGATGATAACCAGAGATTCCATCAAGAAAAGAGTAGATATCACACCCTCCAACTCCTTCCAAGATATCCTCAGTAAATGGGGTAGGAAAGGGATCAATAACACATGAAGAATTTAATTCTGTGTAGTCCATACAGATCCTTATCCTTCCATCCTTTTTAATACTAATGACCATGGGACTCACCCACTCATATTCTTTAATGGGCTTAATGATTCCAAATTTCAAAATCTTATCTATTTCTTATTTCATCTTGACACAAAGATTAGGATTCATTATGTATTTCCTCTTCCTAATTGGGCACATGCCTTATTTAAGTTTGATTCACATCTCTCCTAAAGAAGGGTGTACTCCTTTTGATTCATGATAGCCCCTAGGAAATAAGTCCTGAAAGGCACACAATAGCTCAATAATCTTAGCCACCTCTTGCTCAGACCAATAATCACCAATGACGACCTCTTTAGGCTTTGCATATGTCCTGTTGTAGAAAAAAAGTAGCACCCTTAGATTTTTGGTTATGGATCCCTACCTTTTGGGCAACATTGGGTTATCTCTCAAGCTGTGGGACTTGGGCAGACTTGAGATAACCCTCCATAGAAGGTGGATCCCGCTCTTAAACCGCCGCCACAAACTATTCTTAGTGTAGGAAAAGAAAACTAATCCTATCCTAACAATCCAACAGGTTAGGGAGAGAGAGTGCATAAAAATAAAGCCTACACTAACAGCGGTGATACACCAAGAAAAGGAGGATGTTAATCAAGAATCCAACTGCCTGAAATGGAGAAAGGTGAGTAGTGAAAAGGGTGGAAAAAATGCACCATAGTCCAAAGGTAGATTCACATATGAACACCACTTCAAACCCATTAAGCACAACTTCCAAAACCTATAGTGAACATTAGGAATATGCACAATATACCTGCAGTGAATAAAGGCAAGTAGAGACAATAAAAACATGCAAAGGATGGACAAAATGCATCACATGACACATTATATTGCTCCAAAATTATGCACAATACAACATTAGGAGGAAAAGGCAAGGAAAATTCCATTACAAAGCTTGGAAAGGAGGCTTGAGCTCCATATTCAAACCCTAGCTAGAGAAGAAAGAGGGGTAGAAAGGAAAATGAATAACTCCTCTACGAATGAGCCCCATATTACATTTTATAGAATGAGAAAGAGAGAAGAGTGAAATCCTGAAATTAATTTTCCAACCACTTGCAAGATGTAATAAATGAGGTGAAATGATGGAAATAGATTTGTAAAATCTTCCTCATGCTATCCCATAACCTGCAGTTGGAGAAAATAATGGCCATACTCATTAATTGCACTCTCAACCACTTTCAAACTGCTCGCTTGAATTGGGCTCATTTTCACTGAAATACACCCTTAAATCTTCATCAATCTCAAAATTTCTTAACTTATACATGTTTGAATCAAAATCACAATTCCAACGACACCAATTTTGTGCAATTTCATTAAGAAATGCTCCAGTTATGGCTGTTTGAGTGAATGTAGCTCTTTTGGTTTTCACAGAGACTTGCTTACTCTTCATAGGATTGAGAATTATTCTTGGTGGAGAAAAGACAATTTTAATAATTTCTCCTCTTTCTCTAATGTTTCAAACTCTTTTGAAATGATTTGCATTAAATGATGGGGCCCACCTCACATTCTTCATTGCCCATGCTTGAATCAGAAAGGCTTTGGTGTATTGATCATTATAAGACCAACTCGGCCAACTTGGCTGAGCTGGCTCTTCCCCCATTAATTTTCCAACAATGGGCTCCCTTATGTTGCCTTGCTCTTCTATGTTGGCGAGTCACCTTTTGGTAATGCATCAACCCATTTGTATGTATGCCGAGTAGGATTTGTTTGTTTATGCCTTAGACTCGACCCTTACTCACCGCCCCTCCTCGCTAATGTTTCCATCTTGGTGCTACGTGAAGCTTCTTGATTTCCACATGCCAAATCCCAAAAAAAGTGATGTCCTTATGCTCCTCAGATACACATTAACTCCACTCGACCTCCACAAGAATAACTTAGTCATTGAATTGCTTCTTTGCAAGATGATCGATGTGGTGATGGCGACCCATGCCACATGGAGGCTTCGTGCATGGTTGGGGTCTTCACCCTTCTTACACATTTTTGAAGTGTGTCATGATGACATGTGGTGAGCTCCTTGTTCTTTGTTTTCCTGTGGGCTCGAGAATTCCATTTGGCTTGACAGGACGAGCTTAAACCTGAGCCACTTACTCTCAAGTCCGTAATGTCCCTCCTGCCATTTTTCCCTAGCTCGTCCACTTTCTTCAAGCTTGATCTCTTAGTTATATGTGGCTTTGTAGAGTTCCATGGTTTGCAATGGTTATATGGGTGGCTCAATTTAGGGTCTGTCGACACTAAAATTTTCCTCCGTAATTTCTATTTCATTAATGTATGTATTAGGAATAGGATGTTGTTAAGTATAATTAGTAGTAGATCTCGATAGAAGATAATCTTGGCACATAGCAAGATTTACGACGCCACCAATAATGTATAGTATGGTAACAATCAAAGTACAATAGGAATGTTGTGGTAAAAAGTAAATATTTGTCGTAAGTGGTCCGGTAATGTTAAAATGTCAAAGTTTGGGTAAGTAGAGAAGTAGGGTCTACATGATTAGGAATTAGAAATATTATATTGGTAATAAGGACAAGGAGTGAGGTCATAAATATTTTGTGTATTTTATTTGTAAAAAGTCTAAAAATGTGGAACCCATGTAAAATGATAAGGTTTATCTTATCTTAAAAGATAAGCTTACATGTACAGATAAGAGTTAAGGTATGGAATATGATTCGTTAGAGTGGATTTCTTATCCTATCTTAGAGATAAGATGGATAAGCCTGGAAGTTCTATAAATAGAGAGGCCACCCCCCTCATTTAGCATAGAAGGAAGTAGTGAGAAATATTGTAGGAAGTGTGCAAAGGAAGCCATCAGTTTAAAGGTGTGTTGAAGAAGCCATTAAGAGGTGTAATTGTAAAGTTTCTCCCATAGTCTTGGTGAAAGGCAAGTGAAGTCAATAACACTTGAAGTACCTCATGGGTGAGATTGTAACAATTTCATGTTAATATTATAATTTACTTTGATATTTCAGATTTGTCATCATTCCGTCTTATCATAGTCGATGGTATTCTTGTGTTACATTTGTTGCTTTGTTTCCAGATTACATCCACCAAACTAAAGGTTGTGCATTAGTAAATAATCATAGCACGAGGAGTTCCCGGTGAAGAATTCTCATAGTGCTGGATTGGTGATGAAATTTTGGTCTGTTTTCAGGACCATTCCTCGTTAGTGGATTTTTCGGAGAGATATTCCCACTTAGTCAAAATCAATTAGAGGTTAACCTTATTTTTACTATGCATAGTAGTTACCATGGTAAAATCATTTTTACTTTGTGAATAGTAGTTACCATGGTAAAGTCATTTTTGTTGTTAAAGTCACTTTTACCGTGAATAGTATTTATTGCAGTAACTTCACTTTTTACTGTGAATAGTGTTTACCACAGTAAAGTCAGTTTTTACCGCAGTAAGTCAAGTTTTACCATAGTTACCATGGTCATTTCTATTTTACTGTAGAAAGGTGTAAAGTCACTTTCTATTACAGTGATTCCAATTATTTGTGCACATAAGTCTTGTTGATTGTACTTGTGGGTTGGTATTTCACGGTGGTTACTTTTGAAAATGGGAAAGATTCCTGTTTTTTCAGCTCAATCTAATGAAGATGCTTCTTCTTTCATTCAAGAGTTTAAATGATCTTGTATTTGTAATGGCCTCATAAGAAGGGAACAATGGACTGAATTTTTTCCTACCTTTTTGGATGGTTCAACACTTAGGTGGTTTGAAACACTAGGTGATAATGTGAAAAATTCATGGGATTTATTAACTGAAAGTTTTCTTGAAGAATTTGGTGAACAACAGAAATATGCAGATCTCATGATCGAGATCACAAAGCTATCCCAAGGAGAGAAGGAGAAGATAAGGGATTATCATGCTCGTGTTCTAGAGCTAAGGAGGAAGCTCGATGCCCAAATCTGGAAGGAAGGATTAGCGGATGGGTTGATGAACGACATGGATAATCTCCTATGTAAGCACTTCATTCTTGGGATGAAGCCAGAGATCAGACAATGAGTGAAGTATGACCGCCCAACTACCATTGAACAAGCAAAGGAGATTGCAAGAAGGCAAGAAGAAAGCATGGACGAAGCCCAAAGAAATTGTTGCTAAAGTAGAGCCTACACCAAGCACCTTTGGTCAGAATCCACAACCACTTCCGGTGAGCACAAATATTTCTCCTAGTACATCTACCGAGTATGAAGATCGCTCAAAAGATGGGTCAGTTAACTATTAATCTTCTTCAAAGAAAAGAATTTAGTTTTCAGGGAGGAGATAGAGGTCCAAAAAGAAATATTTTTGAAGTTGTATGTTATGGTTGTTATAAAAAGGGTCATTATAAGTATAATTGTCCAGATAGAGATTCTACATCTGGTAAAGGAGATAATGATAAAGGAAAAGCACCTATGAATTCTTTTGATGTAGTAGATAAGAGCAGAAATAATGAAGTAGATGTGTTTGTAACAAAAATAAAGAAAGAAAAAGATAATCAAGATGGAAATGATCCTAAGAAGATGAAAGGAGAAACTAGTAAGAAACATAGGAGAAGAAAGTTGGGTGTGCAGGATTTTCGATTTCACGAAGGCAAGGACCATACTCCATCTTGGAAGATCTCCAAAAGGCCCGTAAATATTACATATGGTAAAATCTTGGCTATGTCTTCTAAGAAGATGCGGGAGTTGTGAAGTGGACTCAATGCTCGACGAAGGAAGGAGGTTGAGGTCCCTGTTTTGGAAGCAGAGGTGGATCCCTATGCTCCACAAGCTGAGGTATTATGTAATGGTATTTCAATTCATGATGTCTTAGTTGATGGAGGTGTTGTAATTAATGTAATGATCGAGTCTGTAATGAATATGTTGGGTTTAAAAATTGATCGCCCTTCAACACTTATGTTAAGGTCATTAAATAAAGGAAAAACTAAACCAGAAGGTGTAGTTTCAAATGTGGCAATATCTGTTATGGGTGTTGTATGTGTGGTAGACTTTCAGGTGATGAAAAATGGTACTGTTGCATACCCAATGCTGCTGGGAAGACCATGGCTAAGGAGAGTTCATGTAAGAAACTACTTTGGAATGAAGGTTTCATGACACTTGGACGTGGTAGAGAAAGGGTGAAGATAAACATGATCCTCGACATCATAAGGCGTAACTGTGGACTCAAGTGATGAAACTGATGATTGGACATCCTCTGATTACTCTAGTACTAGTGAAGTGGACACCGAAGATGAAGAAAGTGAGGTTGATGTTTCAGCCATCATGGATATCCTTCCGGTCACACCACCTCATGACCCCATAAAATTATCTCAAGAAGAAGTTGATGATCGTCTCCAACAAATAAGGATTGATGATCTTTGTGATGGAGAGTGAGAAGGAATCCTACCTCCAACTCTTTCAAAGGTACATACACCTATTCACTTTTGATTACAAGGAACTCCATCAAGTAAGTTGGGTAGAACATTCTATTGAGCTGGTAGATGGTGCTAAGCCCATAAAGTAAATGCCATATAGAATGAATCCTAATTTTTCTAAGACTGTAAAAGAAGAAATAGATAAGTTGCTTGATGTAGGATTCATATTTCTTTGTGGAGAATTCGAGAATGGGTTTCCCCATTGTGATCTCAATAAAAATAATGGGAAGCTACGCATTTGTGTTGATTACAGAAGCTCAATAAGGCAACAAAGAAGGATCATTACCCTCTTCCATTTTCAGATCAAATTTTAGACGAAGTAAATGGCAGAGTGCTATAGTTTTGTTGATGGATATAAAGCGACTACAACCAAGTTTGTATAGCGAGAGTAAAAGATCACCAAGATCACGTTCACCACTCCTTGGGAACGTTTGCTTATAGAGTTATGCCTTTTGGGTTGTGTAATGCTCTGGCAACATTCCAACGTTTGATGAATAGGGTGTTCGAACCCTACATTGGGACCTTCATCAGAGTATTTCTGGATTATTTTTGCATCTATGGGAGCAAGTTGGACCACCTGCACCAAATGGAGACAACATTTCAAAGGTTAGATGAAGCACAAGCCTCACTAAACCCTACAAAGTGTGTCTTTGGATGTTCTAAAGGTGTTTTGTTAGGGCATGTTGTATCCAGAGATGGTATTGGTACTGATCCTGATAAAGTTTCAAAAATCAAAGAGTTACCATTTCCTATGAATAGAAGTAAGTTGAGATCATTTTTAGGCCATGTGGGTTACTATAGAAGGTTCATCAAGAATTTCTCAAAGATTGCACAGCCACTAACCCAGTTCTTGAAGAAGGATGTTACTTATGAACCAGGAAATAAGGCGCATGAAGCTTTTGGACAACTAAAGGAAGCCCTGGTGTCTTCACCTGTTTTAAAGAATCCAGATTGGAGCAAGCCATTCATTGTGTACACTGATGCCTCAGATGCAGCACTAGGAAGTACTTTGAGCCAAAAGGATGAAAATGGGAATGAACATCCAATTTACTTTGGGAGCAGACAAATGAGCAAAGTGTTGAGGTAAATTAAATCAGAATCAAAAAAGAGGCTCTAGCTATCATTTTTTTGTAAAGAAGTTTATGAATTACTTGCTAGGCAAAAATTTCTAGTTGTAATGAGATCATCGTGCTCTAAAATATATATTGTCAATAAGCCTAACCCATCGGGAGGATAGCAAGATGGATAAGTTTACTACAAGAATTTGAATTTGATATTATAGATAGACCAGAAAGAAGCATTTCAATGCAGATGCACTCTCTCGAGCCTATGATGGTTTAGGATCATCTTGTGATGATGATGATTTCCCGATGCAACATTGTTATCCTCGACACAATCCCTAGTGAATTCATAGATATTTGGAATTATTTGAATGAATTCAAGTTTCTGATGGTGCCAATGCAAAGACTAAGAGAAAGATTACTCAAGCGGTCGTCCATATTCTATTCTCGCATGGAGTATTATTTCGAATAGGACACGATGGATAGTACAAGAGGGCAAAGTTGACATGATCAAGGGAAGGAATCTGCTAGAAGAATTCCACAATGGTACATGTGGAGGGAACTTCTCTGGACAACTTACAAAGAAGAAGGATCTTGGATGCAAGTTATCACGGCCCACTCTTTTTAAAGATTGTTATAATTATTGTAAGACATGTGATATTTGTCAAACACATGGTAACCGTAAGACTTCATCATCTCCATTATGCCCTATTCTTCCACTTGGTCCCTTTGAAAAGTAGGGAATAGACATTGTAGGTCCACTTCCAACTACCTCATGCCAAAATAAGTATATTGTAGTTGCCATGCATTATTTAACCAAGTGGGTTAAAGCTAGGCCATTGAAAACAACTTCCATGGATGAGGTGGCAAGGTTCATATATGAACGCATTGTCACCGATTTGGTTGTCCATTAGAAATTGTAATGTATCAAGGAAGCCACTTCATTAATGAGGTGGTAGAAGCCCTAGTCAATAATTTTTCTATTAAGCATGGGAAGGCAACAACATACAAGCCAAACACAAATGGACAGTGGAACGAACAAATTTTGTGTTGTGTCAAATTCTAGCAAAAGACGCAGCCTTACTTGGTACATAAATGGGATAAAAGGATTCATGCAAGCATTGTGGGCATATAGGGCAACATCAAAGTCAACAACCGGATACTCCCCATTTCGGTTGGCTTATGGCATTGATCCAGCTTCTTCCTATTGAGTTTGATATTCACACGGTCGAGTAATGAAAAATGAAAGAATGGATGAAAGTAATTTAGTAAAAGAAAGGTTGGTACATCTTCATTTGTTAGAGGAAATGAGGGAAATAGCAAAGGATACAAGCCATAAGAAGAAAATGAAGCGGAAGGAATACTTTGATCAAAAGATCCGGTGGTCTCCATTTCATGTGAATGACTTGGTTCTAGTATATGATTCGGATACAAAAAAAGAAGACAAAAATTTCTTCCAAAATGGATGGGGCCCTACAAAATAAAGAAGCTGTGTATGAAAATGGTACGCACTGATTGGAGGAATTGGATGGCACTCCCATTACGAAATGGGTCAACCACGACAAGTTGAAGATTTTCCAAGCACAAGAATAGTCTACTCGAGGACGGAGTAGAAGCTAGAAGGGGAAGATGTCGACACTAAAATTTTCCTCTCGTAATTTCTATTTCACTAATGTATGTATTAGGAATAGGATGTTGTTAAGTATAATTAGTAGTAGCGTCAGATAGAATATAATGGCTTTGCCCGATTGACGCCGCCATAATAATGTATAGTATGGTAAAATCAAAGTACAATAGGAATGTTGTGGTAAAAAGTAAATATTTGTCGTAAGTGGTCCGGTAATGTTAAAATGTCAAAATTTGGGTAAGTAGAGAAGTAGGGTCTATATGATTAGGAATTAGAAATATTATATTGGTAATAAGGACAAGGAGTGAGGTCATAAATATTTTGTGTATTTTATTTGTAAAAAGTCTAAAAATGTGGAACCCATGTAAAATGATAAGGTTTATCTTATCTTAAAAGATAAGCTTACATGTACAGATAAGAGTTAAGGTATGGAATATGATTCGTCAGAGTGGATTTCTTATCCTATCTTAGAGATAAGATGGATAAGCTGGAAGTTCTATAAATGGAGAGGCCACCCCCTCATTTAGCATAGAAGGAAGTAGTGAGAAATATTGTAGGAAGTGTGTGAAGGAAGCCATCATTTAAAGGTGTGTTGAAGAAGCCATTAAGAGGTGTAATTGTAAAGTTTCTCCCATAGTCTTGGTGGAAGGCAAGTGAAGTCAATAACACTAGAAGTACCTCATGGGTGAGATTGTAACAATTTCATGTTAATATTATAATTTACTTTGATATTTCAGATTTGTCATCATTCCGTCTTATCATAGTCGATGGTATTCTTGTGTTACGTTTGTTGCTTTGTTTCAGCATTACATCCACCAAACTAAAGGCTGTGCATTAGTAAACAATCATAGCATGAGGAGTTCCGGTGAAGAATTCTCATAGTGCCGGATTGGTGATGAGAGGTCGTAGATGACTTGGTCTCTTCCTGGATGACTCGGCTTATGTAGAGCCCGAGATGGTTCAAATTTCTCGCTTATGCACCATTGAGTTGGTCATACTGTATCTTCACCATATAATTTGCGAGCTCAGATGAGTGATGTGAATCTTGACATTGCATGGGTCTTTTCCAATGAACAACTGGTTTTTCAATATCTAACTACCCATGAGGAGCTTGGGTTAGCTTGCTATATATAGAATATACTTGCCCCCAAACTACTAAGCCTTACTTACTCCCGACATATATTAGTTGGTGCTTATGATAAAATGAATCAAATTGCTTAGTTTCCATTAACACCCCATATACCAAAACAAAGGCGGTCTACCGATTCATAACCCGGTGCATCTGTTTCTCTACATGGCACAACTCGGTAATGAGCTCAAGAGAATCTTCATCTAAGTAACTCGGACCACATTTACAAGCTCGTTTGAGAGCTCATTAGTCCATGAACTTGGCATTAGCTTGAATGGTTTGGTTCCTTTGAAAAAGTAACTCACCCTCACTCACCATTGCTCGTTGTGTAATGCAAGGCACATTTAACTTGGTCTAACCTTTGCATGTGCTTAGTGGGTTATCTAAACAACTTGGTGGGTCATCTCAGGAGCTAAATGCTCTCGTACCTCCTTGAACATTTATGCAATTTCCTGGGTTACTCTATGAAGATTCTAGGAAACTACTAAGACAAATCATTCAACTTACAATTTTCCTACAAGTGGGTTCTTATCATTGTAGTAATGCAAGCTTGCTCATTATCGATTTCACAAGGGGAGTGAAATAGGATAACATGTCCCAATATTAAACTTCTTTGTTTTCATAGGCTCATGATATGCACACACTTTCTCATTTACTGTGTCCATCACCTCCACATACCTTTAGTGTGGTTAACATCTAGGTTGTTGTCCTCATCGTCATCATGTATTGTTCATACAAGTTTATTGCTTTCCTTTTCTTCCTAGGCGTAGACCATTTATTCTTCTTCAGTCTTTTCAAGGTTAAGGCATGCCTCTAAATCTAGCTCTCCAAACATGTCTAAAAGAATTTCCTCAGCCTTTGCGCTATCTCCCAGAGTAAGGCACTCCATAATATGTAGTGCTGTATTGACTAGAGGTTTAGTAGAAAAGTAATCAAAAGTATGGATCATACTTGAGATCATCTCTCACCAATTAACTATTTCTTGTGTCAACTCTATATGGACATACGACACATGCTCAATCGCTTAGGGTGGCATAGAACTTATGTACCCATATTGAAGGTGGTAAGGCCTCCTTCCTCCATCCAGTCTCTCACACTTCGAACTGGGTGTGAAGTGTAATCCTTCCCATGGAATTCACATATTTGTGAAAGTACATTGCTCCTCCGAAACCTAGTAGAAACGGTGATTCTCACCTCATGCCACTTTAATAGAATGTCCCCGTGTGTAGTCCACCAACATCCCATGCAGAGTATATACTAGCATATTTCTTCTTTCACCCTCATCCTTCCACTGGGATTCCATGGCGTGCAAAAATACATTAGGGTTCCCTTCACCAAAGTGTACTGAGGTACTTGGTTATGACTCAAATGTCAAGCTGTGCATGAATTGATTACCTTAGCAACAATATTCTTGATCTCTCACCTAACTACTTCATACATTCCATGCACCTAGTTGTCACAAGCAATACTTGTAGTATCACTAACTGAATGAGCATCATCCCACTGTATCACTCCTTCCTTAGATGGCTCAATTACCTCAGGGTCTCTAATTGTACGTGCGTATATCCTATTCAGGTATTCCTCACTCAAAGGCTCAACATATGAGGCATCCTTTGCATCTGTTAAAGGTATAATGACTCCTTCTTCTTTGTTCTCAATGTTAATGTACCTTGTTAAAGCATAGATCTACATTATTCGCATAACACCAGGGGTGCCCAAGTAACGTTGGGAAACTATCTACCTCTGCGAGCTCCAATACTTCAAAGTCCCCAGTAAACTTGGCTCCCTGAATCATAATAGTCACATCTTTTACGAACCTAATAAGATTATCCCTAGTTTGGTTTGCCATATACAACACATTCAAAGAAGGCTATAATGGTGGTCTTCCCATTTAATTCGAAGTGTCTAACATGAGTACATTAAATTCTTCACGTGTACCTATCAAAATGTTCCTCGAATCCATCCATCTATGACTATATTCAATGTAATATCCTTGTCATATTTGTGATTATGGGGAGGCATATTTATATGGAGGATCTCCTCTCCCGCTCAATACCTACACACAATATTTTCACTCTTAACCATTCTCCTAACAAGGGGATTATGTTCTCCGACATTGACATACCCGCTTTAAATCATCTACATAATTTTGTGGAATTTAAATATTCTTAGCTCATTCCAACATGTGCGCATGTTCCTTCAAACCCTAAATATCTCCTTGTAGATTCCTGATAATGTCCATAGTCTCTAAATAAACTTCTTTCTGATGTTCAAAATCAAGGTACTTTGCATTGATCACTTCTTTATTTGTTATAGTTGGTTTATACTTCAGAGGTTCATGGGCGTGTAAAACCTCAACACGTGTGGTAACTAACATAGGCTGTAATTTAGAATTAAGCCCAACCTTCAAAGCATCCATTTATCTCTATCCACGCATTGTATCTTAATCATATTTACTTCCTTGTCTTGCTTGTGTTTCTTGCTCATATGCTCATACAAGTCTGCATATTCTTCAAATTTATGCTTTTTTCCACACCATGAGCAAACCACATTCTGAGGGAACTCACGCTGATAATGATCAGGAGATCCATAAGTAAAACAAGTTCCTCTAGGAAATCCTCCTCTTCCACCACTATGACCTCGACCTCTATATCTACCATAGAAGCCTCTATTCCTATTATCCCCATTATTGTGCCCTTCATTTTATTGTTTTCTATGTTCCTTACATCCACTTGCTACACTAGTTTGGTGCACACTAGTCTCAATAGCCTCATGAATATGATCAATCAATCTACAATTCTCTATATCATGAGTGTGAGGCTTACAAATCTTACGCGAAACAAGATACGTCTTCTGGATCACGTGCTGTAACAACGAGATCTTACTTGAATCTTGATCCAATTGACATATCTCACAATCCAACAACATGGTGTGTACCGATTTATGAGGGAAACTATCCTTAGTGTGTCCTTCAACCTCATAATATGTACACCATATTCCACTACGCATCTCATGAGCCTAATTGGCTGAAAGTTTCTCCAACTCGATTCGTTATAGATATTATCTCGTGCTTATAAGAATGGGATAGCTCCAATGTTGACCTACCTAGCTACCTCAACATGGAGAACTACCTCTAATGCCTCGTGTGGATCCGTAAAGGTCTTATGAGAGAGTGCCCTTCTAAATGATGTTATCAATCCACCAACAAACCACTTTGTGCATTTTGGATGGGGTGGATATCATAAGACAACTTCAATTAAATAGTTTTAAAATGTGCATTATAATCCCTTACACTCTCAGCCATGCTTTGTTTAATTTGCTTGAGAGGTTGATGTTTTTCTATTCAAACTTAGGTATATGGAACTCAACCAAGAAAACATCAAAAAGTGCATTGTAATCCACAATAGAATGATTCAGTCATACTTCATATACCAAATTTACATGTGCCCTCGAAAATTAGTAGAAAAATTTCTTTCCTTCCACTCAGGAGCTATAATTCCCTTAGCACGCTATAGTATCTCACACATGTGCACATGTTCCACTACATCCTCAATGCCTATGTAGTTTGATAGGCAAAGAAACATCTAGTAATAAACTTGTTGTGGCTTGTGCAGACGTGCCCACCAAATCTAGAACCTGTATTACCTCTAGTATTCCCTCCACCTCTAGAGACACCATATCCACTAGATCATGAGCCTCCTAATCCTCCTGAACCACCTCCTAATCCTCCAGCCAGCCTAGTGTTAGAACAATGGATATAATTCCTTACATCAAAAATCTAGTACTAAACTGAACTCCCACATTCTGCGAAGTTGTAGTACTTCCAGATGTGTTTCCAATGTTTTGTGTGCCCACACTCTATCCTGATGATGCGCCATAAAATATTCCTCCAATCGGTCCTCTAAACAAAAAGGATGTTGTTATCGTGATGCCATAGATCTTTATCTAATGCACTTTTGTATTCAAAGGAAAATGATATCTACCTAAAACTATTGGATTACCTACACTTTCTTGTTTATCAATAGTTACTTCTAGAACTCGAACACTAAGCACAAGGGCTAGGTTGCTAGGTAGGATCATATGCACACCCACACTCCTCAATCTTTCCCCATCGACATGCTCTAATCATAACTAGGAGGGTATTCTTTACCATGCTTACCTAAGTGGGGGAGACCCTGATGCTCGGCTCCACGTCTTCCACGTGAGATTCAAATCCTTCATGAGACATCATCCTCCAAAACTCCACAACTCCAAAAATCCTCAATATCATGCTTATTTGCTAACTCCCTCTACCACTCTTCATTATAATTAAGACACCTTTATTCTCTATACCTTTTTTCCATAAGGTCTGCCATATTTCACCACACATGATCCTTCCCCTGTGTGCAATGGGATGTTTTAGCTATTCAAGGAAGGTGTCAAACTCAAGCACCACCATCAAGACTTAATGGAAAAAGGAACAATGTGAAGGTAAGATTCTCTGGGCTCGTAAAAACATAAACTCAACAACTTCGGACAAAAATACATAGACAAAATGTACTCGAAAGTATATCTCGCTCATAATACTAGCCCATTAATGATCCACAACATGTGTCTAAGGTTCATCTCGCATCAAACAAATCCCGATACTCTTGATGTGTCCAAGTTCTTTTTCTATAACTCCATTTCTTCCGTGATGCATATGTTGACATCCACTCATACAACTCTATTGGAAAACAATAGAAGAATTTATCGTAAAGTTCATGATAAAGATGTTCTTCAACCCATGTGATGCAACCTAGAATTCACTATAAATAACCCTAATGCACTGGAACATCTCTTAGCCTTTTTGAGCACTCACCCGAAGCGTGAAAAGGCACAAAGTCCCTCTTTAGTTGCTTTGTACGAATGTTAGCATGATAGTGCATATGTATATTCAGATTTATAACCAACAATAAACAGTCCACATTGCATAAACCATATCTAGATCTTAGAATTTATATAAGATGAACTAAACAATGAATATAATAATATTTACCATACAAGAAACAATTTGAGTCATGTTTAAAAACTTATCCACCTAATAAGATCCATTATATTTAATCTTTGTAAAACATAGAAGATTCATACATTATAAAGGTATCTCCATGAATAATGCGCGCGACAAAATCAACAACATAACTCTACAAATGAAACCTTCTTAACCATGCAAATCAATACATATATATATAGGGGAGGGGACTTTCCCTTCACCACTCATGCACTATCTCAAAATAGGCCACATGCTAATAATATCCATGCACCTTTACAAAAGGATGAAAAACCATGCAAGTGTTCTAACAATAGACTTCCTATAGTTAACTCTGAGTAAAAATCCTATTACTAGTCTAAACTATTCATGTCGCATAATCGATACTTGTTCCCAAAATACCATTGCATGGACCAAAAGTCTTCATGTCTTTGTGTGCCCCACACAGTAAATCCATAAATAGCATGGACCTACAAAATGGCTAAGTGTCAAATTCAAAGTGTTCTAGCACACGCTTGTTTTGTTATTCCTGTGCATTCAAATGTGCCTTGCTCCCACATGCGCATCCTTTATGTGTCTTCACTTTAGAGAAATATTCCATTTTCTCAACATTACCCCACACTAAAGTACATTGTCATCCCGACAATGGGTAATCCCTCTTATTTCTTTGAAAATAAAGAATAAAGAAATGAAAGAATGAAGTTTTACTCTACAGTTCCCTCTTCTATAGGTAGGATCAACTCTAGATATTCACCCTTAAGCTCGGATTCCAATGTTTTCTAGTCACTCAGTGCATCCCCTGTTTTCTCTAAAATGTCTATCACTATGGCATCTAATTCATCTTGAGTTATCTTCTCTTTTTCATTCTATAGCACTTGGACAATATTGGTCATACCTAACACCATTCCTTCCATGAAATCCATTTTCTGTACTATAAGTTTACCAATCTCATTGATCCAATCCTTGTGTGGATCTTGAGCTACTATGAGGGCCTCACGCTTTTGTTTCACCAGAGCTAACCTTTCTGCGTATCCAAGTGTCTCACCCTTCATTGCCTTCAAAACTTCATTATCTTCTGCTATAGTTCTGATCCTTATTATCGTGCATCCAAACACTGCACACACATGTTCAAAGATTGATCTTCTTTCTTTAGCTTATCTTTCAAGGTTTGGAGTAAAGCCTCATAAATTGAAAATTTTCTGGTAATATTGGCCTTTGTTCTTGCTTCTTATTTTACAGGATCTTCTAGTGTGGTCATTCGAATGGGCCCTTTGTCTAAAACTAGGTTTACCAGTGTGCGTAAATAATGCATTGCAGAGGGAAACTTTTGAGGAACTTGAGATTCTAAATGAGGCCTTACCTTAAGAATATGGTCACCAAGTTCCTCAACCATGCTAAAAATGACTCATTCTTTTGCTTCTTACCATTCCTTCTTTGCTTTTAGGCATTTAATCTATGTAGTCTTATCCTTATTGTCTTCCAATAACACTCTAATTGTTGCCACTTTATCCACATTCCTCTACACAACCTCGGAAGATACCTTGACCAAGGCATTTCTCATTTGTTCATCAGACATTACAAGACGTTTGACAGTCATGTACCTTTTTGTGGTGCCTTTTTCACTCTGCATGAGACATATGATTCCTCGCATACATAAAAATATGGTTCGTCCATATGTGTTTGCATGGACCAGACAATTGCTTTCTAGTACGCGCAATGGCCATCTCTGGATCCATCAACTCCCATCCATATAATTCCTTTAGCCCTACGGTGCTATGAAATTGGGTGCGTATAATTTTTCTTGGGTCATCTACATACCCCATAATAGGAGCCATGTATTCTTCTCGCCTTCCCCCTCTTTGATTTCTTCCCCTTAAGAACCTGGGGTACCAGAGTCTAGAGTTGGTCCTTCACCTTCCTGAGTGGTGTGGGGCATGCTAGATGGCTCACCCAATTCTTCTTCTATTTCCTTTAACCCCTCCTCATCATTCTTCATCTCCTCATCATGAGGCTCCTCTGTATCCTTAGGTTGCACCGGGGTTCCTGGCGCGCTCTCCCTAGACTCATCCTCCTTGTCATCCTTGAGCTTCAACTTCCTTCTACTCTTCTTCTTAGGTGCTTCTTTTTGAGGGGAGAGTCAGGTAACCTTTGCAAAGGTTGTGATGGTCATGCACCCTAAGTTCTAGTTCTTATAAAAATCCTTTTGAATTAGTTCTCCTCATTGATTGGGTATGAGTCCAAGTCTAGCGCATCTATTTCCAATACTTCCTCCTCTCTTGCTTGTTGTTATGGAGGAGTAACCTCGTGCTCACTTTCCTTTTTGTCTATGGGTTGTCTCCAACCCCTGCGCACTAAACCACCACTTTCCTCATGTAGGTCTTCTTCCTCTTCTTCTAGGGCCGAGGTAGGATTATTAACTGCTAAATTTCCAATTATATGCTTCCCCTTAGGCGGGCCTAGTAGCATGAATTCGTTCTCCACATACTTGCCATTTTCCAACCTAGGCTTAAGATGAATGTAAATTAATGAGGCCCCAGTTATCACCAATGGCCAAGCTTACTAGCCTCATGGTTATATCATCTGAGATGAACCTTTTAATGTAAGCATACCTACCCGGGTAAGCGTAGGTCTTTCTCAGGTATGGTAGTCACAATCTACCTTATTTGCATTATATATCAATCAACGTGCATATGAAAAACTTGTGAACCGTGACCTAGAAGAACAATACTGTGAAGGTATAGGGTAGTTTGCACTAGGGACTCCATGTCCCATCCTTCATCACAAAACACGTGTGATGTAAAAGTGTTGGTACACTAAAAACTATACCAAATTGCCTACCACTGAGGGTAGCTCCTTAGGAATTCTCCATTCCTCTTCGAATGCCACACAAATTCAGTCGTACCACATCTCTACCTTTCACTTGAGTGGGAAAGTCATAGATTCTTCACATAAATATTTCTCAAACCTTAAAATGAGAGACTTCTTCTCCGAAGGATACTCCCAAATCTTATTCTTTGGCCCATTGGGCCCTCCAATTTCCATAAATACAAGAGATAATAAATTATCACCAAAGCTTATTTTCTCACCTTTGCATGCCTCCTCAATTATTGTATCAGCTATGTATCCTACCATATTGTATATCTCTCCCTGTCACATCTTCTTAGCAATGTGAAGCCACATGGTTTTCACTTGTGACCATCTCTCCTAGTCATTCAATTTTGTAAGCAAGTGTGTGACCACCTATAAAATAGGATACTTCCTCAGTTTGTAGATGTCCATGTCATGTGGACCCTTTGAATAACCTAGCTCCTATCTGGTGGCCAAAATAGTTGCCTTATCAGTTAAATCACTACTAATTTTTGTACTTGTACCCTTTAATCCTATCAGGCTAGCAATTAAGGGTGCTGTGATCCTCATCCACCACCCAACAAAATAAAAGAAGTCCTCATGGACTCTTCTCATGAGCCATTGGTAGAGTTTTTAGGTTTTCCAAAATAAGGAAGTTCATATAGCTAGTAGACCCCTACCTTTTTCAGCAACTTCTCTCTAGCATCGTCATAGATGGGCATATCATCAATTGTTTGTTTATTGGTCTTCCTATTCAGCAACGCATCTAACTCCTCCTTGTTATCAATTGTGTGATGATTATAGTCACTCACTTTGCTCCGGTGGATATGAGAATCCCAATCTCATCCCATGATTACTTCTTCTGGATACTACATCTTAGAAAATTTTCTTTTGGGGGTATCCTCTATCTCGAATTTGGTCTCTACCTTCTTCTTCCCCTTTTTCCCTACTCCATGTGCTCTCTTTGGTGCCATAGTAAGAAAAGGGTGCACCTTTTTAATTTTTTCGAGCTATATCATCCAAACTCCCGTGCCCTAGCTCAAAAATGTGTGCCCTAGCTTCTTCTCAAACCTTGGTGCTCTATTTCTCCTTTCCGCATGCCTTTGCTTTGCTTAAACCATTCTTCAATGGGAACACAACCCAATTTCATGCACACTTGTGTTAACCTCATTTGGTTTCTCAGATCTCTGTAGTTTAACGCGTCTCACTTGGCTCATTTGAAAATAGCTTGATGAAATACTTTTAATCGCAAAGGTAAAATTGAACACGCATCCCATCCTTATATAGATTTTGAAAAATTTATCACATTTAATATTTTTGCTCCTACCTCCGATCCTCACATTAACTCACCATTTACTAACCTTTTCGCGCAATACATCTGTGTGCCATAGTCATAACCTTCTAGTGCACCTTTCTACCTCTTGGATATATACCTCCTTTTACGTGCTCCCATGCGACGAAGTACTTTGCTAATGTGCCTTCCTATGATTAGTTTCCATGGCTCTAGCTTACCTCGCATTTACCCTATGCGCTCTTTTTTTCACCTATGGTCTTCATTAGGAGCAATTTTCTTTCTAAGCACCTTTCCATACCTTCGCACAAATATTTCCTTATGCATACCCAAATTTGGATGAAAACTACCCCACACTAAGGGTATGTGTATTCCTCTGCACATGAAAACACTTTATATCGCAATAAGGTTCCGGCATGAAGTGCACTTATTACACAAAACAAAGAACGAAAATAAGAAAGCATAACAACGAAGAAGGAAACACATATGAAGGGAAAATACATCAAGGGAAATCTAATCTAAATGGAAAGACTACCTTATTAAAAACACCAAGAAGACTTATTTATAGTAGGGATTCAACCTACTCGATTAAAGTAACTGGGAAACCGAGTTCCATCAAGTGCCTCTAGCTAGCAAGTTCATGAGTCAAGTATATGAGTGATAACATACGGTCCCAACCAATGCACCTTAATATTTTCTGGGTGGCAAGAAAATTTGAATCATAAATAAACATCATCTGCCAAACCTCAATTTTCTTATCCCTGATGTGCCTATCGTGCCATGCCTTCTTCTACTGGATTTTTATTTCTTATGACTCCATCGTGTTATGGCGCCTCTCATCCAAATTGAATAAACTTGTCAATTATTTCTTCCAATTCTTTCTCATCAGCCAGACCTCCTACGCACGTAATACACAAAGAAGGTAACATGAATTCCATGGGAAAAACTTCCTCTACATGCAAAACACCAACTGAAAGGTGTTTGCCTTATTCAATCGTTTGTAGGTTGTTCTATATGCCTAAAGAACAATTTTTTTTATCATCCCATCCTTCCTTCTAACATCAATTTTTTTCAATATTTGGCTCAATATCTTATTGAAAGCCTCAAGTCCCATTTGTTTGAGGTGATAAGGTGTTGTCTTATGGTGTGCAACCATAAATTCATCCAATAATATCCTCGATGGTCTCATTAAGGAAATGAATGCCTTATCATCACTTTTCAAACTTAAATGACATCCATACACGGTAAGAATATTTTCCCACAAGAACCTTGTTGTTGTAGCCATTGTAAAATCCTTCTGTAGGTGCCGCTTCTTCCCACCTTGTAAGATAATCTATATAAGTGATGATGTAGCGTGATCCAAGTTTTGTATGCACTGGGGAAATAGGACCCATAAAGTCAATTTCCCATTTCTTTAAAGGTTTGCACTAGTAATCGACCTAAAAGAATTTCATCTCTCTCGCCCAAGTTTTTCAAGTGCGATGAAAGTGATCACACACCTTGCAATATTCTTTTCAATCCTTATATAAGGTCTCCCACCATAAAATAACTAGTAGGATCTTGCATGTGATGGTGACCCCTATATAATGTCCACCTGCAATACCACCATGAGCCTCCTCCATATTTTTCATTCACTCATGCTCTAGTACACACCGGTGCAATACTTCATCTCGGCCTAGTTTGTATAAGTTACCATTGATCAACATGAAAGGTGTGGGGAAATTGTAAGTTGTTTCTTTTCCAAGGCCTTCATTCCTTTGGGCGCCATACCTATTCATAAAAATACAACAATATCCTCTAATTATGAGGGTGCATGGTTTAACCTATATAACTATGCATCCGACATTATATCTTCAATACTCTATGTGTCCTCTCCTAATTGAATCCTTGACAAATGATCTGGACTAGAATTTATTTTACCTGGCTTTACCACCACTGTAAATTCAAACTCCTAGAATAAGAGAACCCATCGGCATATGTACCCTTGTAAGACGGGATTGTTCACCAAGTATCTCAATGCCATGTGATTTGTATAGAAAACAAAAGGTTTTGCTAGCAAGTAAGTACTTCCAGAACTTATGCAACATGTAGATCATTGACAAAGCCTCACACTTCGTAGTTGTATAATTATGTTCAGTAGGAGTCAATTTTTATGCTAGCAAAGAAAATAAGATGATCTATAATATCTTCTCCAGGATGAGTTAGAACTGCGCCAATGGTCATGCAAGAGCATGCATCCATATGCATGTGAAAATTTATATTCCATGAAGGAAAATGTAGAATAGGTGTAATAGTAAGCCTTTGCTTCTGCACTTCGAATTTGTGTTGTTGCGGTTCTCCCAACAAAATTTACCTTTACCCTTTAATAACTCCTCCAAGTGTGTAAAATATTAGCATATCCTTTGATAAATTTCTTGTAATACCCTGTGTGGCCCAATAATCCTGCACACCTCACTCGACTAGTAGGTATCCTCCAAGCCTAAGATGACTATAACCTTAGCTGGATCTACTAATAAACCTCCTCCGTAAATGATATGCCCTAGAAAATTTCCAAAAGGTGTAGCAAATATGCACTTCTTGATATTTAAAGAGATGCTTAACTGTTTACACCTCTCAAACATTAACCTCAAATTGTCACAATGATCCTTGATAAGCCCATACACGGTCCAATCATCCAAGTAAACTTGTAAGAATGAATAAAATCTGAAATGCTTGAAAAATGTGTGAAAATAATACAGGCATGTTCTTCAATCTAAAAGGCATCACCGTGTATGTAAAACTTCCCCATTTAATGGTGAAAGTTGTCTTCTCTTGATCTTCTTTAGCAATCCTTACTTGATGATACCCAAAAAATCCATCGTAAAAAGAATAAAATTTCGTGACCTACAATGCCTTCCAATATTTCTTAAAGTGAATGGTGTAGGAAAGGATCAATCACACATGCATCATTCAGCTCCATGTAGCCACACAAATCCTGATTTTTCCATATTTAATTATGTTGATTACTATAGGGCTAACCCATTATGATTCCTCTATGGGCTCAATGATGCCAGAGTTCAACATCTTGTCAATTTATTCTTTAACTTTTATGCACAAGTTAGGGTTCATCCTGTAAGGTCTCTTCCTAACCGGGACACACACCTTCCTTTAACTTAATTTTCATCTCACACAAATATTCATGCACTCCTTTCAACTCATGGTAGCCCTAGGAAACAAGTCCTAGAAATCGCGTAACAACTCATTATCTTAGTCACTTGAGAGTCGATTAGTAATCTCTAATTATGGCCTCCTTAGGTTCAACATCCTTTCCAATGTTCACTTTATTCATATTCATAGGTTCATGGTAGGCACACACCTTCTCATCCACACTATCTAAGACCTTGCACGTACTACCCTTTGAATGATATATGTCCAAATTTTCCACTTCTTCATCATCCACCATGTAGACCATCTTTCCTTTCTCCTTCTCTAGGAAAACACGCTCAAGCATTTCTACATCTATCTTATCTACTTCGTCAACACACACTTCTTAGGTCGACTCACCAAATAACTCTGAATGAGTTCTTAAAACATTTTTACATTTTGTCCCATAGTAAAGCACTTCATAACCTGTAATGCCTCTTTCACCAGGGGTTTAGTGGAGGAGTAGTAAAAATTCTAGATCATATTGCAGTCAAATCTTGCCAATTTCCAGTCTCTCTATTCAACTCAACATAAACATACCATGTGTGTGCGTAGCCTCGCAAGGTGAAATAAAGTTTTTGCACCCACAACGAAGGTGGTAAATCTTCCTACCCCTCTATCCAAAGTCTCTCACACTATTGAATATGGTGTTGAATAGGATTATTACCATGATATTCACAGATTTGAGTAGGTGCATTACTTCTGAGAAACCTTGTTGATAGGGAAATTCTCACCTCTCTCCATTCTATGAGATTATCCCTATGAACCATCCACTAAACAGCATTGCTATCCCGCATAGGGTATAAACTAACATGTTCCTTTTTTCCACTTGATCCTTCATCTGTACTTCTATGGCTCGTAGGAATACCTCAGGGTTTCCTTCACCAATGTATTGAGGTACATGGTTGTTGCCTAAATGCCTAAACAAGAGTGCAATTTTCTTACTAGCGTAGCCGCGCTTCTTACCTCACACCGATCCATCTCTTAGGTGTGATGTGCCCAATTTTCACATGAAATACTTGTAGTATCACTAATGGACTGTGCATCATCCCACTAGAGAATTCCTTCCTTAGATGGCTCAAGCACTTTTGGATCTCAAATGGTGCACACATAAATTTTGTTTAGATCTTCTTCACTTAAGGGCTCAACATAAGGTGCATATTTACCATTTGTCAAAGGGATAATAACTTCATTCTTCCTTGTTCTCAAAACTGATATATCCCTTATTGAACTGTAGATCAACATTATTTGCATAGCACCAAGGGTGCCCAAGTAGAGCTGGGAAGCTATTCGCTTCTGCAAGCGCTAAGACCTCAAAGTCCCCAGTGAACTTGACCCCATGTATAGTAATGGATGCATCCTTCAATAATCTAATTGGTGTGGCCTTAGTCCGATTTTCCATATATAGTACATTGGAAGATGGTTGTAATGGAGGTATTCCCATTTGAACCCATGCATCTAAAGTAAGCACATTCACTTCCACGCCTATGTTGATCAAAATATTTCTCAAAATCCATCCATCCACAACAACATTCAGAGTGATCTCCTTGTCATAATCCAAACTATGAGGAGGGGATTAACATGCAAAATCTGCCATCCATTCTCAATACTGCGCGCAGAGTGTTTCCTTTTAACAATTCCCTAATAACAAAATAATGTTCTCCTATGCAACATCTTGCATATTCCTCAAATTTCTTTCTTCTATTCAACTTTTTGTGACTATTCCTTAAACATTGTATTTCACCACTATACTAGTACCTCCATGGATTTTCTGAGTAAACCTTCTTCTGATGATGTATAGGGTCTTAATATTTTACATGTAAAACCTCCTCCTTAGTAATGGTAGGATTCTATTGTAACATTTCTCTGCGCGCAACCTCAATGCGTGTAGTAATCTTCATAGGTACCACCTTAGGATCTGGTGCTAACTTCAACATCCATTGGTTTTCCACAACGTGCTATATTCTAACCATCCATGTGCCCTTGTTCTCTTGTTTGTGCTTCTTTCTTAGATGTTCATATAAATCCAGGCACTCTTCATAGTTATGATTCTTTCCACAAAAATAACAAGTAACATTCTGAGGACACTCACCTGTAATGGTCAGGAGATCCGCACATATAACATGTTCCATGAGGGAAATCACCTCATCCACCACCACGGCCTCAACCTCTGAATCCACCATGGTATCCTCAACCTCTACCATGGCCTCCCTCAAAGCACCCTTCATTATGATCATATCACCCTTGAGTGTGATCATGATCATGTTGCTCAATTTTATCCTTAGAGGTATTCATAACTCCATTCTATTGTACATAATATCAATGACATCATGGATATGATCAATCAACCTGTAATCTTCAGTATTGTGAGTTGTGGACCAGAAAATCTTATAGTAGCAAGACATGTTCTTCCTTATCAAGCATTACACTAATGGGTAGCGGCTCACATCATGGTCTAAATGACATATCTCAGAATCTAAAAAAGGAGGCACCGATCTCATGCGATGACATCTATCCTTAGTATGCCCCTCTACTTCACATTCTCGTGCAACAAATTCTAGTGCGTGTCTATGTGCCATAGTGGTGATAGTTTATCCAACTGCTTTGCCATTGCTATAATATGAGCTTCCAAGAATGGGTGCACTTCAATGTTTATGCTCCCGAATGCCTCACTGCAAAGCGGCGGCAAGCACCTCACATGGTTCTCGTATAAGTATTATGCAAGAGAACCCTCCTAAAAGGCATGATCGGGCCTCTAATGAACCACTTTGTGCATCTTTGAATTGTATGGATATCATAAGAAAATTTAGAAAAAAGTGTTTTGAAATGAGCATCATATTCCAAAACACTCTCAGTAGTGCCTTGCTTGATATCCTTGAGTGCACTTATACTTTTCTTCTCGAACTTAGGGATATAAATTTTTTAATGAAAGCATCTCCTGACGCCATATAATCCACACAAGTCGATCAGGTCAAACTTCCTATACCAATTGTACACGCATCCTCGCAATATAGTTACAAACCTGACCGACCTTACACTTTGAAGCTATAATTCCTTTCACACACCACAATATCTCACACATATGGACATGCTCAGCAACATCTTCTATTCCCTATACTCTGGGAGATGAAGTGACATCTCCATGTAAATATTCTAGGGCTGGTGAGGACCATGCCCACCAGATCTAGAACCTCATGTGTTACCTCCACCTCTAGATCCACTAGATTTGTCGGATCCTAAGTCACCTATTCCTCTTGAACCTCCACCTATAACAGAATTGAACCAGAGGATGCACTTCCTTATGTCCCAACAATGGTGCTAAACTGAACTCCCATAGTTTGCAAAGTTGCACTAACTCCAGATGTGAGTCCAAGGTTTTGTGCACTGTTTCTATGCAAACGATGATGCACCTGAAAAGGTACCTCCAACCGGACCTCCAAATAACAAGGAAGATGTCTTCCTGACCATAGATGTACTTGCTATTTGTTTTACTCTGAACCTATTGATAAGTCAACTTTACCTCTTGCTACTCTATTGCCCAAACTAGCTTGTTGACTATTGGTTTACTAGAAACTGGAAAACCAAGTGCAAAGGTTAGGTTGCTAGGTAAGTCCACATGTGCTCCTACGACACATGTTTTCTCTCTGTGCACTCTCATAAGAGGCCGATGAGGGTTCCCTATCATGCTTTGACCAAATGGGGGAGTTCAGATGCTCTTGCTCCACATCCTCTACATGAGCTCCAAATCCTTCACGAGCCATCTCTCTCCACAACGCCATCCATTATGCAACCTCACGCTACTTCTCTAAATCCCTCTCATGCGCGTCATTGAACTTAAGCTTTCTTCACCTTTTCTTCGCTAGGTCTGCCATCTTTCACCAAAATTGCTTCCCCCTACGCGTGGTGGGGTTTAGCTAGCCATCAACTTCTCTTCCAAATTCAAGGTTACCATCAAGATCTTGATTGTCAATGGAATTCCATGTAGATATGATACCCTAGGATAACATAAAAATTGAAACTTAGGTACCTTAGACAAGAGTAAGTTGAAATTGAGTACTCCAAAATATAGCTATTCAGAACACCACGTAACCAAGTATCCACATCGCACGTTCAAATTAGATCAACATCATAGAGAGCCTGAAATTATTCTTGCATCTAGACAAGTGTGTGAAACCTCCAATTCCTTTTAGGCGCATAGGTAACCGGCCACTTGTATAGTTTTATGGGAAAGATAACAAATAAGCTCTCATATAAAAAGTCATACAGATTCGCTCAATCCACACATGACCTCAAACTCAGATCTAGTGTTGAATCTCTGAGCGTATTCTTCTTCCAGATCTACTATCCACTCCTCAACACTTTCTAAGGTCAACCGATACGTCTTCATCACACAACATCCTAAAAAATAGTTGAGAAAGAGGTCCCAACAATAGAACTAATGATGCAACCTAGAATTCACTATAAAGACCCAGATGCACCGACACATCACTTAGCCTAAGCTAACCCGCTCACCGAAAGTGTGCAAAGGCACCAAGTCCTCTTTAGAGTTTCTTGTACATAATGTTAGCATGATAGTGCATATGTATATTTAGATTCATAACCAATAGTAAACAATCCACATTGCATAAACTAAATCTAGATCTTAGAATTTATATAAGATGAACTAAACAATGAATATAATAAGATTTACCATATAAGAACTAGTTTCAGTCATCTTTCAAAACATTATCCAGCTAATAAGATCAATTGTATTGAATACTATAAAACACAGAAGCTTCATACATTATAAAGGTATCTCCATAAGTAATGCGCGTGACAAAACCAACAACATAACTCTACAAATTGACACCTTCTTAATCGTGAAAATCAATACATATATATAAGGGTGGGGAATTTCCCTTCACCGCCGATGCACTATCTCAAAATAGGCCACATACTAATAATAGCCACGTGCCTTTACAAAAGGATACAAAACTAGTCAAGTGTTCTAACAATAGACTTCCTATAGTTAACTCGAGTATAAATCCTATTATTAGTATAAACTATGCATGACGATAGCTGATGTTTGTTCAAAAAATTCCATTGTGTTGACTACAAGTCTTCATGTCTTTGTGTTCCCAACACGCTAACTCCAGAAATAGCCTAGACCCATAAAATGACTAAGTTCTGAATTCAAAGTGTTTTGACTCATGCTTGTTTTGCTAGTCCTCCGTGCATTCAAATGTGCCTTGCTCCTAGGCGTGCATCCTTTATGTGTATTCACTTTAGATAAATATTCCATTTGCTCAACATTACCCCACACTAAAGTACATTGCATTCCCGGTAATGGGTAATCCCTCTTATTTATTTGACAACAAAGAATAAATAAATGAAAGAATTAAGTTTTACTCTTTAGTTCCCTCTTTTATAGGTAGGATCAACTCGGATATTCACCCTTAAGGTTGGCTTCCAATGCTTTCCATCACTCAAGACGTCCCTAGTTTATCTAAAATTTCATCACTATGGCATCTAATTTATCCTAAGTTATCTTCTATTTTTATTTCTGTAGCACTTGGACAATATTGGTCATACCTGACACCATTCCTTCCACGAAATCCATTTTTTGTGTTATAAGTTTCCCAATCTCATTGATCCAATCCTTGTGTGGATCTTAGGATGTTGTGAGGGCCTCATGGTTTTGTTTCACTAGAGCTAACATTTATGTACATGCAAGTGTATCATCCTTTATTGCCTTAAATTCGTTATTTTTGCTATAGTTTTGATCCTTATTATGCGTCTGGTGCCACACACATGTTCAGAGATTGATATGCTTTCTTCAGCTCATCTTTCAAGGTTTGGAGAAAAGCCTCATAACTTGAAACTTTTCTAGAAATATTGGCCTTTGCTCTTGCTTCTTCTTTTGTAGGATCTTTTGGTGTGGTCATTCGAATGAGCCCTTCATCTAAAACTAGGTTTACCAGTGTGCACAAATAATGCATTACAGAGGGAAAATTTTGAGGAACCTGATATTCTAAATGAGGCCTTACCTTAAGAATATGGTCACCAAGTTCCTCAGCCATGCTAACAAAATCCTCATTCTTTGCTTCTTCTCATTCCTTCTATGATTTTAGGAACTTTATTTGTGTAGTCTTATCCTTATTATCTTCCAATAATGCTCTAATTGTTTCCGCTTTATCCACATTCCTTCATGCAACCTCAATAGATACCTTGACTAAGGCATTGCTCACTTGTTCATCTAGACATAATAGGAGGTTTGACATGGTCATGTGTCTGCTTTGTGCCGCCTTCTTCATTTTGTGTGAAACACATGATTCCTCGCATACATCAAAATCTGGTTCATCCATATGTGTTTGCATGGACCAGGAAAATTACTTTCTAGTGCGTGCAGTGGCCATCTCTAGATCCATCAACTCCCATCCATATAAGTTTTTAGCTCTATGGTGCTATGAAATTGGGCACGTATAATTTTTTTGGGTTCTCTACATACCCCATAGTAGGAGCCACGTATTCTTCTCTTGCCTTCCCCTCCTTTGATTTTTGACCCTTAAGATCCTAGGCACTAGAGTTTGGAGTTGGTCCTTCACCTTTCTAGGTGGTGTGGTGCATACTAGATAGATCACCTAATTTTGTTACTGTTTCATTTAAACCCTCCTCATCATTATTCATCTCCTCATCTTGAGGATTATTTGTATCCTCAAGTTTCACTAGGGTTCCGGCGTGATCTCCTGGACTCATCCTCCTCATCATCCTAGAGCTTTAGCTTCGTTCTACTCTTATTCTCGGGTGCTTCCTTTCGAGGGGATAGTTGAGGTGACCTTCACAAAGGTTGTGATCTTCTTGCGCCACGAGTTCTAGTTCTTCCAACACCCTTTTGAATTGGTGCTCCTCATTGACTGGGTCTGAGTGCAAGTCTGACACATATATTTCCAATACTTCTTCCTCTTCTTGCTTCTATGGAGGAGTAAACTCACACTCACTTTCCTTTTTATCTGTGGGTTGTCTTTGACCCTTGCACACTAAACCACCACTATCCTTATGTAGGTTTTCTTACTCTTATTCTTCTAGGGCTGAGGTAGGCTTCTCAGCTGCCAAATTTCTAATTATATGCTTCCCCTTAGGCGGGCCTGGTAACATGAATTCATTATCCACATAATTGCCATTTTCCAGCCTAGGATTAAGTTGAATGTAAATTATCACATGCCTCATGGTTATATCATTTGAGATGAACCTTTCATGTGAGAAGACCTACTCAAGTAAGCGTAGGTCTTTCCTAGGTTATGGTAGTCACAATCAACCTTATATGCATTGTATATCCACCGACGTGTGTCTCGAAAACCCGTGAACTATAGCCTGGAAGAAACATGATGTGAAGGCATAAGATAGTTTTCACTAGGTACTCCATTTCCCATCCTTCATCGCAAAGTGCATGATGCAAAAGTGTTGGTACACTACAAACTGTACTCGATTTTCCTACCATTGAGGGTAGTTCCTTAGGAATTATCCATTCCTCTTCGAATGCCACGCAAAGTTGGTCATACCACATCTCTCCCCTTTGCTTAAACATGATACTCATAGATCCCACATAGATATTTCTCAAACCTTTCTACAAGAGACTTCTTCTCTCGAAGGATACTCCCAATTATTATCATTTGGCACATCAGCACTCAAATTTCCATAAATACAAGATATAATAAAATAGTGCTAAATCTTATTTTATCACCTTTACATGTGTCCTCAATTATTGTATCAACTATGTATCCTGCTAGATTGTATATCTATCCCTACGATATCATTCGGCTTTGTAATCAGTGCACAGCACCTATAAAACATGATACTTCTTGGTTTGTAGATGTTCATACTACGTGAATCCTTTGAATAACCTAGCTCTTGTTTGGTGGCCAAAATAGTTTCCTTTTCAATTAAATCACTACTAATTTTTGTACATGTACCCTTTAATCTTGTCGCTAGCAATTAAGGTCACTGTGATCCTCATCCGCCACCCAAAAAAATAAAAAGAAGTCCTCATAGACTCTGCTCATGAGCCATTGGTAGAGTTTTTGGTTTTCCAAAATAAGGAAGTTCATACAACTGGTATACCCCCACCTTTTTTAGCAACTTCTCTTTGACATCGCATCGTCATAGATGGGCATATCAACTGCTCATTTATTTGTCTTCCTGTTCAACAATGTGTCTAACGCCTCCTTGTTATCAGTTGTGCGATGATTATAGTCACTCACTTTGATTTGATGGATATGAGAATCCCAATCATGTCCCATGATTACTTCTTCTAGAGACTACATCTCAGAAAATTTGCTTTCGGGGGTATCCTCTATCTCGACTTTTGTCTCTACCTTCTTCTTCCCCTTTATCCCCGCTCAGGGTGCTCTCTTTGGTGCCATATTAAGAAAAGGGTGCATCTTTTACTTCTGACAAGCTATGCAATCCAAAATCCCATGCCTTAGCGCAAAAACACGTGCCCTAGCTTCTTCTCAAACTTTGCTTCACTCATACACACTTTTTTTTTATCCTCACTTGGTTTCTCGATCTTTGCTTTTAACACCTCTCACTTGGCTCCTTCGCAAATAGCTCACTCAAATACTTGTAATTGCAAATGTAAAATTGAACATGCATGCCATCCTTATATAGATTTCAAAAATTTATCAAATTTATTACTCCTCCACCTACCACCGATCCTCATATTAACTCACCATTTACCAACTTTTCTCGCACAATACATCTACACACCACAATCATAACCTTCTAGCATGCCTTTTTACCTCTTGTCTATAGATATTCTTTTGTGTACTCCCATGCAAAGAAAGTACTTTGCCACCTGTGCCTTCCTACGAGTAGTTTCCATGACCGCATCTTACCTCGCGTTACACTCGTGCATGCGTTTTTTTTCTCACCTATGGTCTTCATTAGGATCAGTTTTCTTTCTAGTAACACCTTTCCATACCATCTGCACAAATATTTCCTTATACATACCCAACTTTGCATGAAAATTACCCCACACTAAGGGTATGTGTGTAGTCATCTGTGCATCAAAATACTTTAGATTGCAATCAACTTCTAGCGCGTAAGCTCACTTATTACACAAAACAAATAACAAAAATGAAAAAGCATAGAACGAAGAAGGAAACACATATGAAGGAAAAATACATCAAGGGAAATCTAATCTAAATGTCAAGACTACCTTATTACAAACACCAAGAAAAATTATGTATAGCAGGCTTCACTTATTCCTATTAAAGTAATCGGAAGTCTGAGTTCCATCAAGCACCTCTAGCTGGAAAGTTCCTTAGTCAAGTATATCAGTGATAACATACGGTCCTAACCAATGCACCTTAAGCTTTCTTGGGTGGCACATAAACTTTGAATCATAAAGAAGTACCATCTTCCCAATCCCAAGTTTCTTGTCCTTGATGTGCCTATCGTGGCATGCCTTCGCCTAGATTTTTATTTCTTCTGACTCCATCATGCTATGGTGCACCTCTCATCCAATTGAATCAACTTGTCAATTCATTCTTCTAATGCTTTCTCATTAGCCAGACAACCTGCGTGTGTAATTCACAAATAAGGTAACATGAATTCCATGGGTAGAATTTTCTCTGTGCCAAACACCAACTGAAAGGGTGTTGCCTTATTCAATTGTTTGTAGGTTGTTCTATATGCCCAAAGCACAACAAAACTTTATCAACCCAAATCCTTCCAACATCACAATTTTTTGTCAATGTTTGGCTCAATATCTTATTGAAAGCCTCAACAAAGATTACCATTTTATTAAGGGTGATAAGGTGTTGTTTTATTGTGTGTAACCATAAATTCATCCAATAATATCCTGATGGTCTCTTTAAGGAAATGAGTGCCTATATCACTTGTCAAACTTAAAGGAAATCGATCCCTAGTAAGAATATTTTCCCATAAGAACCTTTTCTCAGTAGCCACCGTATAATCCTTTATAGTGTGCTTCTGCCCACCTTGTAATATAATCTGTACAAGTGATGATGTAGCATGATCTAGTTTTTAGTGCGGATATGGAAATAGGACCCACAAAGTCAATTGCCCATTTCTCAAAAGGTTATGCACTAGTAATCGGCCTCAAAGGAATTTCATCTCTCTGTCTGGGTTTTCTAAGGTGTTGAAAATGATCACACACCTTGTAGTATTCTTTGCAATCCTTGTACAAGGTCTCCCACCATAAACCAGCTAGTAGGATCTTGCACTTGTTGTTGGCGTCCCCTGCGTAGTGTCCACCTACGATACTATCATGAGCCTTGTCCATTATTGTCATTTGATCATGCTCTAGTACACACTGATGCAAGAATTCATCTAAGCCTAGTTTGTATAAGTCACCATTGATCAACATGAAAGGTGTGATGCAAATTACAAGTTGTTTCTTTTCTAAGGCCTTCATTCCTTTGGAAATCATACCATTCGTAAAAAGACAACAATATCCTCTAATTCTGAGGGCACGCAATTTAACTTGTATAACTGTGCATTCAAAATTTTATCTTCAATACTTTGCATGTCTTCTCCTGATTGAATCCTTGACAAATGATCTAGACTAGAATTGATTTTACTTGGCTTTACCACCACTGTAAAGTCAAAATCCTGGAATAAGATAACCTATCAAAGCATATGCGCCCCGTAAGACGGGCTTATTTACCAAGTATTTCAATGCCACGTGATATTTATAGAAAAAAAATGTGTTGGTAGCAAGTACTCTGGGAACTTATGCAACGCGTAGATCATTGACAAAGCCTCGAGCTCCATAGTTGTATAATTCTATTTTGCAGGAGTTAATTTTTTACTAGCAAAGAAAATAGGATGATTTGCAATACCTTCTCTAGGCTGAGCTAGAACTATGTAATTAGCCATGCTAGAGGTGTCCACATGTACGTGAAAAGGTATATTCCATGAAGGAAAATGTAGAATAGGTGCAGTAGTAAGCCTTTCCTTCATTGCTTCAAATGCACGTTTCTGCGGTCTTCCCCAATAAAACTTTCCTTTACCATTTAATAACTCCTCCAACGGTGGTGCTATCTTCACATCTTCTTTGATAAATTTCTTATAATACCCTGTGTGTCCCAAGAATCCACGCACCTCACTTTGACTAGTAGGCTCCTCCAAGCCTAATATGACTACAACCTTAGCTAGATCTACTAATAAATAAACCTTACAGATGATATGCCCTAGCAGAGTTCCAAAAGGTGTGGCAAATAAACACTTCCTCATATTTAAAGAGATACTTAATTATCTCGCACCTCTCAAACATTAACCTCAAATTGTCACAATGATCCTTGAAAAATATAGTCCAATCATCCAAGTAACCTACAAGAATTTATGAACAAAATCCTAGGATGCTTGAACAACAATCCACAAAAATACTGTAGGCATGTTCTTCAATCCAAAGGGCATCATTGTGTATGCAAAACTTCCCCATTCAATGGTGAAATTTGTCTTCTCTTGATATTATTTAGCAATCATTACTTGATGATACCCATAAAATCCATCTGTAAAAGAATAAATTTCATGCCCTACAACACCTTCCAATATTTCTTCAATGAATGGTGTAGGGAAAGGATCAATCACACATGCAACATTCAACTCCATGTAGTCCACACAAATCCTGATTCTTCCATCTTTCTTTATGCTAATTACCATAGGGCTAACCCACTCTGATTCCTCTATGGGCTCAATGATACCATAGTTAAACATCTTGTCAATTTCTTCTTTAACTTTTATGCGCAAGTTAGGGTTCATCCTGTAAGGTCTCTTCCTAACCAGGTGCACACCTTCCTTTAACTTAATTTTTATCTCACCCAAAGATTCATGCACTCCTTTCAAACCATGGTAGCCCCTATGAAACAAGTCCGGAAATCGCGAAGAACTCAATTATCTTAGCCACTTAAGAGTCAGATTAGTAATATCTAATTATGGGCTCCTTAGGTTCAACATCCATTCCAATGTTCACTTTATTTTTCTTTATGGTTCATGGTAGGTGTGTGAATTCTCATCCGCACCTGTCTAATACCTCGCATGTACCCTCCGAATAATATATGTCTAAATTTTCCACGTCTTCATCATTCACCATGTAGACTATATTTCCTTTATCCTTCTCTAGGAAGCACGATCAAGAATTTATTCATCTATCTAATCTACTTCATCAAAACAAACTTCTAAGTCGACTCACCAAATAACTCCCGAATTATTTCTTCAAGCCTTTTCACTATCTCCCATAGTTAAGTGCTTCATAACCTATAATGCCTCTTTCACCAGGGGTTTAGCGGAGGAGTAGTCAAACATCTGGATCATACTGATGGTAAAATCTTTCCAATTTCTAGTCTCTCTATTTAATTCCACATAAACATACCATGCACGCACATAGCCTCGTAAGGTGAAATAAAGTTTATGCACCCACAACGAAGGTGGTAAAGCTTCCTACCCCTCTGTCCAAAGTCTCTCACACTATTGAACGTGGTGCTGAATATGATCATTACCATGATATTCACATATTTGAGTAGGTGCATTACTTCTAAGAAACCTTGTTGATAGGGAAATTCTCACCTCTCTCCATTCTATGAGATTATCCCTATGAACCATCCACTAGCACGCCGCTATCCGGGTAAAGGTATAAAATAATATGTTCGTTCTGTCCACTTGATCCTTCCACTATACTTCCATGGCTTGTAGGAATACCTCAGGGTTTCCTTCACCAGTGTAACGGGGTTCAAGGTTGTTGCCTAACCACCTAACATAGCGCCTTGACCTTCTTACGCATGCATTTGTGCTTCTTACCTCACACCTAACCATCTCATAGATGTCATGTGCCCAATTTTCATAGATAATACTTGTAGTATCACTGATGTACTATGCATCATCCCACTAGAAAAATACTTCCTTAGATGGCTCAAGTGCTTCTGGATCTTGAATGGTGCACACATAAATCCTGTTTAGATCTTCTTCACTTAAGGCCTCAACATAACGTGTAGATTTCCCATATGTAAAAGGGATAATAAATCATTCTTCCTTGTTCTCGGGATAGACATATCCCTTATTGAACCATAGATCAACATTATTTACATAGCACCAAAGGTCCCCAATCGAGCTAGGAAGTTATCCGCTTCTACAAGCGCTTAAGACCTCAAAGTCCCCAGTGAACTTGGCCCTCTCAGTATAGTAATGGATGCATCCTTTAATAATCCAATTGGCGTGGCCTTATTCCAATTTTAGTACATTGGAAGATGGCTAGAATGGAGGTCTTCCCATCTAAAGCCATGCATCTAAAGTAAGAACATTCACTTCACACCCATGTCAATCCAAATATTACTCAAAAGCCATCCATCCAAAACAACATTAAGAGTAATCTCCTTGACATAATCCAAACTATGAGGAGGGGGATTAACATGCAAAATATGCCATCTGTTCTCAATACCAATGTGTAGATTGTTTCCTTTTAACCAATTCCCTAGTAACATAATGATGTTCTCCTATTGCATACTTCCTTGGATCATCAACATCCGAATGGAAAGTCTCACTTCCTTCTTCTCGTTTTAACTTTCGTGGACTGTTCCTTTAAACACTATACTACACCCTATAGATTTCTGAGTACCTCCATGGTTTCCTGATAAACCTCGTTCTAGTGTATAGGGTCTTGATATTTTATATGTAAAACATCCTCCTTAGTAATGGTAGGCTTCTATTGTAACATTTCTCTAGTGCACGCAACCACAACGCGTGTAGTAATCTTCACAGGTACTACCTTAGAATCCGGTGCTAACTTTGACATCCATTGGTTTTCCACGACGCACTATATTCTAACCATCCATGTGCCCTTGTTCTCCTATTTTTTCTTCTTTCTCTAGATGTTCATATAAATCCAGACACTCTTCATAGTTATGATTCTTTCCGCAAAAATAACAAGTAACGTTATGAGGACACTCGTGTTTGTAATGGTCAGAGAACCACATGTATAAAATGTTCCATGAGGGAACTCACCTCATCCATCACCATGACCTCAACCTCTAAATCTACCATGGTATCCTTGACCTATACCACGGCCTCCCTCAAAGTGCCCTTCATTATGATCATAGCGCCCTTGAGTGTGATCATGATCATGTTGCTCACTTTTATCCTTAGAGTTATTCACAACTCTAGTTTGTCGTACACCAATATCAATGACATCATGGATCTAATCAATCAACATGTAATCTTCGTGATTGTGAGTTGTGGACGAGAAAAGTTTATAGTATTAGGAAAATTTCTTCCTTATCGTGCATTACAATAATGGCGATTGGCTCACATCATGGTCTAAATGACATATCTCACAATCCAACAACAAGGAACACACTTATCTCGTGAGGAAAAATATCCTTAGTATACCCCTCTACGTCATAATCATGCACCAAATTCTAGTGCATGTCTCATGTTCCATATTGGCTGATAGTTTCTCCAACTATTTTTCCATTGCTGAAATCTGAGCTTCCAAGAATGGGCTCACTCCAATGTCTATGCTCCCGACAACCTCAGGCACAAAGCTACTTCAAGCACCTTATGTGGGTTTGTATAAGTCTTATGTGAGAGAGCGTTCCTAAAAGGTGTGATCACGCCTCCAATGAACCACTATGCATGTTGATTTGTATGGATATCATAAGGAAGTTTACGAAGTGTTTTGAAACAACCATCATATCCCGGCCACTCAAGTAATGCCCTACGTGATATCCTTGAGCACACTTATACTTTTATGCTTGAACTCATGGATATAAAATTATTTTATGAGAGCATCTTGTAACTTCGTATAATCCACACAAGTATGATCATGGTCAAACTTCATGTACAAGTTGTGCACACGTCCCTACAACATAGTTACAAAATGATCGGCCATGCGCTCTAAAGCTATAATTCCTTTCATGTGCCACAATATCTCACACATATGGACATGCTCAGTAGCATCTTCTATTTCTCTACACTCTGGGAGATGAAGTGACATCTCCATGTAAATATTCTGGGGCTGGTGAGAACCATGCCCACCATATCCAGAACCTCCTATGTTACCTCTGCTTCCAGATCCATCAGATCTGCCAAATCCCAAGCCACATGTTCCTCCTGATCCTTCACCTATTCCTCCGATCCTCCACCTGTAACAAGAATTGAACCAGAGGATGCACTACCTTGTGTCCCAATAGTGATGCTAAACTGAACTCCCATAGTCTACAAAGAACACTAACCCGGATGTGAGTCCAAATTTTTGCGCACCTGTGTTCTATGCCAATGACGTGCCTAAAAAGGAAGACATCTACCCAGCCATAGATGTACTTTCTATTTATTTTATGCCTGAACCTATTGATAAGTCAACTTTACCTCTTGCTACTCTACTGCCCAAACTAGCTTTGATTATTGCACTGTACTAGAAACTTGAAAACCAAGTGCAAAGACTAGGTCACTAGGTAGGTTCAGATGCACACTAGTGGCCCATGTTGTCTCTCTTGACATGCTCTCATTTGAGGCCGATGAGGGTTCCCTGTCTTTCTTTTTCGCAAATGGAGGAGTTCCAGATGGTCTAGCTCCACGTCCTCTACGTGAGCTCCAAATCCTTCATTAGCCATCTCTCTCCATAATACCATCCATTCTACAACCTCGTGTTGATTCTATAAATCCATCTCACGTGCCTCATTAAACTTAAAACACATTTATTCTCTTTGCCTTTATACCACTAGGTCCGCCATATTTCACCACACCTGCTCCTACCCCTACGTATGGTGGGGTTTAGCTAGCCATCAAATTCTCTTCCAAATTCAAGGTTACCATCAAGATATTGATCACTAACGGAATTCTGTGTAGATATGATCCCCTGGGATAACGTAAAAATTGAAACTCAGCTACCTCCGGATAAGAGTAAGTGGAAATTGAGTACTCCAAAATATAGCTATTCAAAACACCACGGAACCAAGTATCCACAATGCACGTCCAAATTAGATCAACATCATAGAGAGCCTGAAATTATTCTTGCATCTAGACAAGTGTGTGAAACCTCCAATTCCTTTTAGACACATAGGAAACTAGCCACTCATATAGTTCTATGGGAAAGATAACAAATAAGCTCTCATATAAGCAGTCATACAGATTCTTCTCAACCCATGTGCGTGTGTCAAACTCAGATCTAGTGCTAAATCTCTAAGCATATTCTTCTTCCAAATCTACTATCCACTCCTCAACACTTGCTAGGTCAACCAATACATCTTAATATGCAACATTCTAAAAATAGTTGAGAAATAGGTCCTGACAGAACCAATGATGCAGCCTAGAATTCATTGTAAATGACCTAGGTTCGCTGGCACATCATTCAACTCGCTTTGAGTGCTCACTTGAAGTGGGCAAAGGTACCAGTCCCTCTTTAGAGTTTCTTGTACAAAATGTTAGCATGATAGTGGATATGTATAGTCGATTCATAATAGACATTAAACAATCCACATTGCATAAACCAGATCTAGATCTTAGAATTTATATAATATGAACTAAACAATTACTATAATAAGATTTACCATATAAGAAGTAGTTTTAGTCATATTAAAAACCATTATCCAACCAATAAGATCCATTATATTGAATACCGTAAAACACATAATCATCATACATTATAAAGGTATCTCCATGAGTCATGCACGCGATAAAACCAGTAACATAACTTTAAAAATTGACACCTTCTTAACCGTGCAAATCAATACATATATATAGGGGTGGGGACTTTCCCTTCACCACCCATGCACTATCTCAAAATAGGCCACATGCTAATAATAGCCATGCACCTTTACAAAAAGGATGCAAAACCATGCAAGTGTTCTAACAATATACTTCCTATAGTTAATTCTAAGTAGAAATTATATTATTAGTCTAAACTATGCATGGTGCATAGCTGATGCTTGTTCCTAAAATACCATTGCGTGGACCACAAGTCTTCATTTCTTTGTGTGCCCATCATGCTAACTCTAGAAATATTCTAGACCCACAAAACAACTAAGTTCCAAATTCAAAGTGTTCTAGTGTGCGCTTGTTTTGCTATTCCTCCATACATTCAAATGTTCATTACTCCCGTGTGTGCATCCTTTATGTGTCTTCACTTTAGTGAAATATTCCATCTTCTCAAAACCACACACACATTGAAATCAAGTCAAGTACTATATCTATGTGTAAATTGATCTTGTCCATCAAAAACCCAATATTTAATGGACGCAAGAGTCAATCGATAGGCCATCATCAAACATCATTATGGTAAACAGTTTGAAAAGAGGTCTCAACAATGAAACCAAAAGATAGTGTTATTTTTTCACTAAGAACCCTAGACACGCTGACACATCACTCAAATAGATCTAAACACTCACGTGAAGCACACAAAGGTACCAGGTCCCTCTTTATTACTGTCTTATCAAGGTGTTAACATGCTTATTCATAATAACTAGATCTCAAAGTGCATATCCCATTCTAACAATAAGATCCATGAACTCAATTTGGAAACACACATAATAAGTAAACATACATATCACATAAGGATTAATATAAGATTCACCATATAATAACCAATAACATAGACATCAATAACCAATAACCATCCAAAAGGATCCATCATATTAATCCACCATAAAACATAGTATCTGAATACACTAGAAATTATTAATACCAAGTCATGCGCGCATCATACCAAAATCATATATAGGGGTTTGGGACTTTCCCTTCACCAACCGTGCACTCTTAAAAATAGCTCGCATTCAAAAATAACTATGTGTGCATTACAAGATAACAACATAAGCATGCAAGATTTTCCTAATAATAGGTTATCTTCTATTTTTTAACTCTAGATCCATTCTATTATTAGTCTAAACTTTTCATGACACTTTATCTTATTTCTGCATGTGATCTTCCTCAAAATAGACTTTGCTTCGACTCCAAGTCTCCATGCTTTATTCTAATCTTAAAAATTACTTTTCGCCACTCCAACCATTCATCTTCCACTTTCATCCCATGGCTCAAATACATGGTTAAGTCTCGAAGGTGTTCACTGGCACGAACATTTACACGTTGCCTTTTCTACTTCTACATGTGCCTCCACGCCTACCTTCCACGCGCTCAAAAATCTCACCTGCATTGTACTTAGCGTATTTTAGGGTGCAACATAAAGAAATGATAAATGTCCTATAATAGTTTACTATGATCTCCCTCGTCCTAAGTATGTATTGAGATCCTCTACGTGAATCTCTTGTCCTTCCTCCCTATGCCTCAATTGATCTATGGTTGGGCTTTCTTAATAAATACAACCATTTGACATTTAACCCCTCTTTTTGATCTTCCCCCTACTCTAATTTTTGTTGGATATGGTGGGTGTATTGTCACACCCATTACTAGGGGTCATTACCTCAATGGATACATCCTAACATCTTTAGAATACATTCTCCTCGGACACCACTACTAATTTTAGGAGCATTATGACACATAGAAGATCAATCTATTGAATAATGTTAGCCATTGGAATAAGCTTTCTATGATCTCATATCAATGAGTTATGTAATCCTTAAGTGAGGATCCACCACTATCACCTCGTCCTACTAGAGGTCGTTCATACCTATGTATGGGTGTAGAATCATTCCCATAGTTGTGAGTGTACCTAAACCTTGAAGATCAACCCTATCCAAATCCATATCAATCCATATGGCCACCTAGATGGAACTTGACATTGTTATTCGAATCCCCTATGATAGGAGACAAATCTCTCATATAATTTATCACAAGTGTAGGATGAATTAGATAAACTTATCCCATTCTCTCAATCTTATAAAGGTCATTATATGCTTGAGGTAAAATATAGTAAGCCCATAAATACCCAATTACGTGTGACAATATACCCTATAAAATAAGTTCCCAACAAAGTATATTATCATGTATGTATCCTTATCCCTAACTACTCACGAGGCTAACATGCTAATGAGGACCTTTCAAATAATGGGGTAGCTGATCCCTCTACATGAGAAAACATGATTCCATACTTAGCACCCACATTTTTGTCCATCTATCTCCTACATATGTTTAGAGTTCACGAGCCTCATCTTTTGAGTTTGCCTCAATAAATTTTAACCTTAACCTATCATATAAAATCCCAAGATTATGTACACATCCTCCAATATGATCATTTACTCTCCTTGAACATGTGGTAAGTGAAAGATATAATAATTAGCACTATAGTATCTCAAAATGTCATAAATAAGCATGTTGGTTGTGAAATTTAGTTGAGCTTGTGCCAAGTTCCATATCTCATCCTCGTATGTAGACATCTGGTTTTTTTCACCCTCCTACACCTTGTATATACACATTAGCTTTTAAACTGATCACTCTAATCATTATTCAAGTCACCCCATTCACTCAATAAAATCATTTTCACCCCCGTAATTCAGATTTATGTATCAAAACTTACCCTAACCTCCCTAAAATCTCTTAAGCATCTTTAACCTATCCTAACCCTTTTAATCCTAACCTCCTAACTCCTTAACCTCGCCTAACCCCTCCCCCAACCATTTACCCTTGTCCTCATAATTGAAATCCCCATTTCGAAGTGGTTAAAAACACTTCCAAATGGGTTTCTCCAAATTTCCCAGATCACCGGTGATTCTAACAAATCACCTGTGATTATAAATAGGATCTCAAAACTCATGTTTGGGGATCTTCAATCTTGAATTTTCGAACTTGCGAGAAAAACTTTGTCATTCTAGAAATATTCAAACCTGTAATGAGACTACCACTATAGGAAGCCATAAGACATTAGTCTGAGTAGTCATACATCCTCAAAATCCTCATACATCATCAGCAGCGTTAGCAGATCAACATCACCAATTTAGTCACTTTGTGAGCACTTTTGCAACCATTTTCGTGTCAAAGGTAATTTTATACTTGTTTATTCTTATGTCCATTCTCGGTTATCCATCAAAACAATTATTTTAATCTCTATTTCTAATAATTTTAAAGTTTATAAAATAATCAACCCTTTTTTACCAGAATCACCACGATTCCCTCAATCACCAATGATTGCTACGAATCACCTACGATTTTTTCAATTTAACTTCTTTTATCAAATCATTCATTTTATCATTTGGTATATATACATTTGGACTTAATTTATCTTCCTACAAGCATGTCTATGTTGTAGATGACTATTACAAGTCAATTCCATACAATCACAAGCATTTACGATCTTCGATTATTCAACAACCGCTCATGTGGGAACAATTCAAAATCCTCCACGAGCTCATTTTGTGCATCATAAGTTTTTTGACCGAACCTCAAAGATATCGAAGAACAATTCAAGATAATTTATAAGATCCAACAAGAAACTAAATATTATTCATAGGATTACTTCAAGATCTTTAGATCTTTGCCACACTATTTTGGGCCACCTATGAAGAAAAATGAGATCTAACCTTCCATCTTGAGTTTCAATTTCCTTATCTTATATCATCCACATTATCATTATATATCTTATTATCTTTGTCAAACTCACTTAATTGTATCAAAATGAGTGACATCCTTCAAGGAAGTCCCTTTGGATTCATGGAACCAACCTTTTCTCGAGAAGGTTGTCATCCTATTTACCTAACCTCTCTCTTGTTTATATATCTTTGTTTGCAGGTCCCTTCACTAGGTGAAAGGAGGAGAACTTGTTCATTATCTACATCCCATCATCATGCCATTGTGACCGTTGATGCAGATATTGTTAAACCTTGTTATTTTCAAGTTTTAGGTACTTTTCGTACTTAATAACATCTATCAAAAATTACCTAACACATTCCTTGAATCACCCATCCAAGCAAAAGTCAAACAATCTCAATCATTTTTTTCTAGCAATTTATCCATTACAAACCACTCAACAAAAAGGAAAAATGCGAGCACTGGGTTTTCGCCACCCACCTACACCCTATATACACACATTAATTTATTTAACATATCACTCTAATCATTATTCAAGTCACCAAATCCACCCCTGTAAGATCATTTTCACCCCATGTAAATCATATTTACCTATCAAAACTTACCCTAACCTCCCTAAAACCTCATAACCATCTTTAACCTATTCTAACCCTTTTACCCTAACCTCCTAACTCCCTAACCTCACCTAACCTCTCCCAATCATTTACCCTTGTCCTCATACCTGAAATCCCTATTTTAGAAGTGGTTTCAAATGGGTCTCTCCTAATTTCCCAAATTGTCGATGATTTTAACAAATCACCTTTGATTATAAATAGGAGCTCAAAACTCCTATTTCAACGATCTTCAATCTCAAATTTTTGACCTTGTGAGAGAAAAAATATGTTATTCCAAGAATCTCCAAGCCTTGCAATGAGACTGCGTGACACTCCAAGAAGCCATAAGAAATCAATTTAAGCTGTCATACATCCTCAAAATCCTCCATACATCATTAGGCAGTCAACAAATCAACATCACCAACTCAGTCATTCTCTATGAGCACTTTTATAGCCATTTTTTGTTAAAGGTAATATTATGTTTGTCTATTCTTATTTCCATTCTTGTTATCCATCAAAACAAGAAAAAGAAATTATTTTTAATCTCTATTTATAATTAGTTTAATGTTTATCAAACAATCAACCCTTTTTTATAGGAATCACCCACAATTCCCTCAATTGTCGGTTATTCCTCTCAATCATCTATGATTTCTGTCAATTTATCTTCTTTTATCAAATCATTGCATTTTATTAGTTGATATATATACATATACATATGGACATAATTTGTCTGCAAGCATGTCTGTGTTGTAGATGACTATTCTAGGTCAATCCCATCCAATCACAAGCATTTACGATCTTCCGATCATTCAACCACTTTTCATGTGGGAGAAGTTCAACATCCTCCATTCTTTATATGTACATTAGATTTACACCGACCTCAAAGACATCGAAGAACATTTTGAGATTTGACAAGTAACTGAAGATTATTGGTATAATTACTTTGAATATCTTCAGATCATTGCCACTTTAGCTTGGGCCACCTATGAAGCGGAACGTGATCTTCCCTTCTATATTGAGTTCTAGTTTTCTTATCTTGTACCATCCATATTATCATTATATATCTTATTATATTTTTAAAACTCACTTCATTGTATCAAAATGAGCTAACATCCTTCAAGGAAGTTGCTTTAGATTCTGAAATTGGCCTTTATCGAGTAACTTGTCATCCTATTTATCTAATCTCTCTTATTTAACTATATTTGTTTGTAGGTCCTTTAACTCAGTGAAAGGAGGAGATATTGTTCATTGTCTACATACCATCATCTTGACATTGTGAATTTTGGTGTGGGTATCGTTAAACCCTGTTGTTTTTGAGTTTTAGGTACTTTCTACACTTAAAAGCATCTACCGAAAATTACCTAATACATTGTATATAAAATTAATCTCAACTATACTCAATAGACATAATTTGAGGTAATTGATGTTACTCTCCACCTTTCTCTATCAAATATAATCTCTTGCATCCAAAATGAAGAATATCATAGCTAGGATTGGTAAATATTAAAGCAAAAATATAAACCTTCCACTTGTTATAAGTGACGGTTATGTAAATGTTGTGATGATTAGGAACTATTAGGATGATTAAACAAACACTAATATCCCTAGATAAGTGGTTTTACTATCTTCATGATGGCTCCAAAATATTGGAATGATTGTGCAACCTCTAAAGTCATTACACAATTATATGTCTATATAGACTGATGATCATCTAAGCTGTCATGGAAGTTACACACCACAAATTCCAAACTCAATATTTACGGATATAATCCCATAAATCCCCCAAATATCCTAAATGTGACCAAAATACATGAAATACACTAGACCCACATCTTGTTTTACTCATCTCAATAATTTCAACTATAATCTCAATAAATTTCAACTATAATCTCAATAATTTCAACTATAATCTCAATAAATTTCATTGACTCTAGAGATCGTTTTTCATTCAAAATTAGAAAAACTATGGTAGGTCAAATAATGGACATAACTAACTTGTCTCTAGGGATTACAAGTTACCATTGGTATCCCTACTATTAAGATTTACTAGTCCTATTACTCTATTCTCGAGACATTTGCATGTATAAATTTTGCAAGATTTATGGACCAAAATCAAGTATTATCTCATACCCTACTTGGATGGTAAGTAAAATTATCTCTTAATTTAAAAATATTTTAAATTTTGATCAATATGTTATTCTTGATTCCATATTTTGATTACATGTGATGAAGCATGATGGCTGGGTTTGCTTTGACATGTAAGTGAATTAGTTAAATTTCTAAATCCTCCCTTTATTAGGGTGTTCCATTTTTAGGAAATGTGCAATCCTCAATAATGACATGAAGCCTCCCAAGGAGGAAACATGTACTCACCAAAAAATCATGTAATGCTAAATGTGGAAAATCGAATCTAATGACGAATAGCTCATTCCAAGTTGGTGAAGAAGTTCAAACCTTCCTATTCCACTTTATCCCTCTTTACTAGTTTCCCTTTGATTTCTACTCACTAAAATAGTTCATACCTTGCATATCCTTTTATTATTTTTCATTTCACCATAACTAAACTTACAAGTAAATATAGACTAACGGTTTTGAAATTGTTAGCTTGCCTTATCTAGCGAGTTTTAGGACACTTTAATTTAAAGATACAAATTACCCATTGGGAGATGAATTTTAATTGCAACTTTGTGATTATGTTTTTCCCACTTAGTCAAATATTCCAAAAATAGTTGTATTAATTTCTCCCCCACCTTTTCATATAAAATTCCTTCATTTTGGCATAACTAACAAATTGGAAAAAACTCGTGGAAGATAGTTTGCACTCTTTCCAAGTGATTGGATAACCATAGTCTATTGCATTTTCCTTCACATACTAAGTATCAATATTTTTTCTTCCCCACATGATAAGTAGGTTCATATTAACTTCTACTTGGAGTGATCAAGTATGAGGAGAAGAACAAATATATCTAACATAATTATTATACACTATCACGGTTTATAATAACCAAATCGGAGTGTAGACAAAAAATCACACACTTGGGTACATTTCTAGGTCCTAAGCACATACTTGCATTCATATGATCCATAAGCGAGAAAAATAGTAATTGACAACTATTTTTTGCCTTGTTTTGTGTCTCTCATATTCTTTCTAGTTTTTCACACCCTAAAACCAAATCAATACTTTATTAATTTATATTTTATGACTCTAGACACCAAATTACAGCCAAACGCCCTCATCCTTTGGGTGCACCCGACCTCTTTATATCTTACTCACCCCTTTTGGACCTCTTTTTATCTTTTAGGAATCTTATTTTCTTATGGGTAGGCCTTTTAGTTGTCAATTACAAAATTTAAGCAAGGGAATCATATAAATACAAAGATATTAAACCAAAATAACGGATCAAGCTCTAAGTATCTATTATCACCACCTAAGGTTACATCCAAAGGATTATAAGAGAATCAAAGGCATCCATATAGCACTCATATAAGGGACTGCATTTTTACATACACGCATAGGAGGGGAAGTTGATTTTTCCATCCACACATCTATTTACATTGGTACATCTAGATATTTCCCACTATCACGTGCACTTGCACAAGGGCCTCCTAGGGCATGATTCTATCACACACACTTCACAAGAACTACATGGAGTTTGAGATGTAGTGCAGTTCTCGGTCATAAGTTCACTCTTTCAGGTGAATTTTAGGTTCAATATGACTCCCCATTTGCATATTTATTTTTAGGATTTGATATGTTTTAGGGTTTAACAGGATATCATTTGTATTGCAGGTTACAGGTGAATACAACGATCATCCAACGACTAACTCATGCGACACAATAAAAACTAGTTTTTGAGCCCTTACATAGTCATAGACATCTAACACAGTATTTAGTTCCTAGACACCCTCACCCCATCCAGAACCCCGGTCCAACTTATTCTAGCAGTTACAATTTTTTTGAGTGCGGTTATGACAGAGTCTCCTCCTACTATTCATTAGTTTTACTAGTCTAGAACACTTGGGATTTATTTGAAATCAACTAAGTTTGTTATTTCCTCTCTTGAACTTAGGGTTTAAATTTCCATTAGCTTATTGCTTATGTCAAATATATGCTTTAACATTTATCTATCTTATGTGACTCGAAATATATTAGGATTTCAAAAAAATAATTATTTGTTAAATCATTTGGTGAACCCCAATCGTGATCGGTCCTTCGCAGATCCTTCTTTTGCACATTTTTTTTTCTTTCATGGATCATAAGGTTTATCAAATCTCTTTCCATAAATTTCTTCAAATTACCCCACCTTACAAATATTATCTTCTAAAATCCCTAAACACTATGTATCTTCCTAGTGATACACCACCACTCAAGTTAGTGCTATCTTCGATCATCTTTCTGATGAATCTCTTGGTTCTAATTCCAATCAATCTATTTGCAAGTCAATCCAAGATTTACATTCTTTATTTCAAGATAAATTTTAGGCTATGGAATCCATGATTACATCCCTCAAATCTGAAATTCAACATCTTAAGGACGCTTCTCAAGCTCATTCTTCTTCTACTCCTCATCCTCATTCTATGTCTTCTACATGTGCTCATATCAGTGAACCTAAAATATTTCCACTCCCCACACCTCTCAAGCTTGATTTCAATGCTAAGAAACAAGGTATTCTTCCTCAAATACTCACTCATCAATTAATCAGATTTTCATCTACTCATTGTAATCCACCTTATCAACTTACAAAATATCAAGGTCATCCATATTAAAATTATCATCGAATCAATGGACATCATGAAAATGATTTTTATTCTCTTAAATGACAAATTGGATACCTTAAGCATTATGGTATTATTTCATTTGCTACAATTTTTTTCTACATCTTCATCTTCACTTGATAAATCTCACTTTGGGTTCCTAAATCTAATTCATATATGTCTCATAAGCATCATACCATCATTACTAATGTAATTCAAGAGCCTCCTAAGCACCTTCCTCTCAAAATAAGTCTAACTCCTCCACTCAAGATATCTACAACATCACCAAGTCAAACTAAGTAACCACCTAAAAAAAAAGTCTACCCTCTTCTCCTATCAAGTCTTCTTGCAGCGTTACCAATCCTAAATAAGCAATCACTCACTAAGCTAGACCAAAAATCTAGAAGGCCTCTTTCAACTTCTACCATTAAAAATATCTCTCCATCCTACTCTGATTCCATTTCCAATTCATTTTGTCAAAAACAATTCCTTATACTGATGACCAAGACACATTTCAATCTCCACCACCATGATATGGTCTTACTATTGCTTTTGCCTACCATTGTACCGATTCTCTCTATTCTCATGACATAGATAACACTCTCCCATAATGGCATGGTATCTCTCACATCATCACATAGCTCTCCATCATTGGAACACTTGGGGGACATCACACTTACTGGATTTATAACACTATGAATTGTTTATAACAATCTTCTATCACACTTAATGCTTCAATCATCATGATTCATCTTTCTAATCACTTTCAGACCCATTGATAGACACAACTTGTATCGTCATTACCCTATGATGGAATCTAGTTCCATGGTTCATACTTGAGTGTTGAGGGTCTAAATATGAAATGAACCTCACCCCATTCACTCTTTACACTTTTTACTTCATTGAACAATATTTCTAGCAAATACATTCAAATTATTTCCCAATGATGCACTCTTATTCTATGGCTCATTATCGATGCCGAGGGGTATTTTATAAATGAACCTCATATCACTTAGCCATATACATTTGCTCAGTGGGGACGCTGATCCTATCACATTCAAATTACATACCATTCCATCTCACTCATTCACATCATTCTACATATATTTGTTGCATTTAATCTGGATTACTTATGCTCATTGTGTTAAATGAAAGGTTTATTAAAAGCTATTGAAATGGGGTAAGAACACTCAAGAACCCCAAAGCTTTGTGAAAAATCCCCTCAATGGACCATATGATAAGAAATGAACAAGGAATTCTATTTGCATGCACTTAAACTTGAATTAAACAAGAAATCTATCAAATATCATTAACCTCTATTCTTGAAAGCTTAATAAAATGTGCCTAATAAGGACTTAAGCAATCAGTTTGCATTTTAGAGAATGGGAGCTCACCATTAATGTCTTAAAGGCCAATGGTTCTTCCCATTTACTCTATGTTTGTGTGTGTTAAAATGATAAATAAAATAGCTCAATGCATGGATGAAATAAAGACTCTAAACCCTAGTAATAATACTTTAATTTAATTTAGAGAGAGAAGTGTTCTTAGAAAAGAGAGGGGGGTAGTGGGCTATGTATAGTTTTCATTTGGGAAATGGGAGGCTTTTGGTGTATGTGGGATCAAAAAGGAGTCCACGAGTGGTTTAGGATATTTTAACCATGGTTAGGACTATTTAATCTAGTTTAGGCTAATTAATCCTATTTAGAGAGAAATTACGATTTTGGGAGGGTTCTCGAAGACCTAATCAATCCAATGAAGTGGATTGATATTCTAGGGAGCTAATAGAGGTGGTAAATAAGAGGATATTAGCCAAGAAGATGTTATTATAACCTATTTAAATGTCTTATGAGAGGAAAAAACCATAAAAGTGTTTAACAAAGGCAATTAGATAGATCTAACTCGACGAGGTGTTGTTAACTTGCGGGAAGAGGACTAGCTAGTGTAATATTAGGGATAATTGTGCTTTGATCAAACTACATGTGTCTAAATTTTCCCCTATTTGGATTTACATAAGCTACGTCACTTCAAAGAAAGTAGAAAATTACAAACGAGTAGAAATGTTTTGAAGGGGTAGAAGAAAAATTATTAAGATGAAGGATGCCCTCGAGTGTCGATGGGGTGATAGAGGAACTCAATCGACAATCAAAAATAAAAATAGGAGATAAATCGAGAAGAAAGGAGATGAGAAAATAACAAGGAAAAAGGGATTTTTTTTTATTAAGGGCAAATAGTTTTGAAGGGACTATACCCTGTATACAAAAGGGCTCAAAAGCCAGATAGTAAAGATGAGAGAAGTAGCCCAGAGAAGGGCAAAACAGTCAACCAAGGAAGGCTCAATAGCCAAATATTACAATATAATTGAAAAAAGGATCTAAACGTACAAAGATCCATAAATGAGAAGGAAAGATAAAAAAGGAACCAAAAGAGAAACAACATAAAGAGCTCCGCCAAAAATAGCTCAGAATCGCTAGATGATGAGTCCCACATCGCATAAAAAATAGCATCACAACAACTCGTTACTTGATTGCTCACAATCTTGGTCTTGATAGACTGCAGTGACATGAAGAAGGCAATGGCAGTGGCTTGAGAGGAGTCTTGCAAATCCACTTGGGCAATTGCAATGTCCCTTTTCTCTTTAGGGCCCCATATGTCCTCATTAATCCCACTTAAACTGCAAACACTGTGGACATGTTGTTCAATGAAATTATAAATGCTTTTGAGGGCAGACAATATGCAGTCATTGCGGCTTTTAGCATTCCCCAATCTACCATCTAAGGACTGTAGTTTCTTGAAGACTTCAGCAATAACCCCCTCTTCCTCCTCACTTTGAAGGATCCTTTTACCCTTAGCTCGGGAAAAAGGGATATTGAGCTATCCATAAACCAAAGGCTTTATAGAAATAATGCATAATCATCATTTTTCTTATAATCCTCATCATCGGTCCTTATTAAAATATAAGCATATGAAAAAGGCATAAAATGACATGAAAAGCCAAGATACAAACAACCATCCCTTACGAAAAATGGCCAACTCCATGCAACATACATGAATGTAATGCAATACGATAAATAAACAATCTCATTTAACAGGAAATAATTACAATCACACACACTTAAACCAACAACGTTTAAGATAGTTACACAAATAATTTGTTATCAAGATGTAGTCCCAAATGTTCGATAAATAAAAATGGTGAAGGATGATGCCCCAAGAAATGTGTATACGCAAGGAAAAGGTGGAGGACACTTGGGTCCAATGAAAAAATAGAGCAATGTGCATGATTTAAATCGTACTCAGTGCAACCGATAAAGTGCCCCGAGAATGCAGACGAAGTAAACAATGTAGCTTGTGTAGGTGATTGAAGATTTAGATAATCTGCAAGTTGTTGTTTCAAAATATTTGAAAACATCAACAAGATATGGGATGAGTGCCATACGAGAGACACAAATTTCAGCTGTAGATGAGCGTTTTACCAATTTTTAGTCCATTTTCAAGTATTTTAGTGTTTTTGGTTTTTTTTTTTTAAAATGGTTTTACAATGTTTAATTTTTTTTTGATTGGTCGGTAGAATTTTTATAAAACATAAAATATATCTTAAAAATATTTGCAACTGCCTAAAGGAAAAGGCAAAGGTGCCAGGTAGCACAGAAAGTGGCCCGACGAGAAGAATTATAAGCCAAAAATAATTATTTTAAAATAATCATCATGAAAGGTGGAAAATAGAAGAAAAATGATAAGAAATGACACGGAATATGTGTAAATCATTCAGTGTAATGAAGAAGTGACCGCAGGGTGACACTAAGTGCCCCAAGTGTGAAAATGAGTAAAAATAATTATTTTAATAGAAAAATAATCACATCGGCAGATAGAAGAAGGGCTAGAACGATCATGGTGGAGAAAATATGCCCCAGAGGCATTGCGGCAGCCCTAATATAATACTGGGGGTAAATCAATCACGATCAATTCATTTCTACCGAGTTCTTACGAATTTTTAACACGAGCAAGAGTGACATCCCACGGAGTGAGATGGTGAGTCACCAGAGCAAGAGGAGACTAGTAGATCACATCCGAGAGTTCATGCGAGACCCAACGGATGGACCCTACGTGAGTGGTCTATACCTCTTGGTGAATTACACATTTAATGCATTTTTAGGGCTTTTTAGGCTAGGGTAGAAGAATTTAGATGTATGCACATACACACATATACGCCGATGATGTATACATGTACACGCATGCGTTGAAACTAGTGGGTACACGTATGTGTATCTGTTAAAAGAATGGATACGAGCATGCGTATCTGTTGGAGGAAACCGATAGGGAGTGCACACATGTTTGTCGAAAGGGCTGCATATGTGTCATGGGTGGGGATAACGAGAATGCGCACATGCATGTATAGAGACAGTGCATCGGTGTCATACTATGTTTGTATGCGTCATGTGTAGATGAGAAAAAAATATAATGGGAGCGTATGCACGAAGATGGGCGCGTATGTGTCGAGATTAACATGCAGGTGTGTTAGAGTAGGTGTGCACGTGTAGGAGAAGGGAGTAGAACACCCCGTGGCCAAATGACCAAGGAGAAAATAAGTGATTAGAAAAAGTGAAATTTTTAGGAAATAAGATGGAAGAATGGCAATTTACCGGTAGAGATTTAGATAGAAGTAGATAGAAATATCAATTGATACATGTGTGTTTTATTTTTCGTAGCATATACTACCCGTCCCCATGACCCGTGAGTGATATGGTCAGCTAGCAACGATAGAGGCCCAGTTTGATGATGACGATAGAGTGGTATTAGACAACCTCCTATATATTACGAGATTGGCTCATGTGGTGATATTGCCTAGATCACATTAGATCATGACCTTTTGATAGTTGTAAGAAGGCGATGGCACAACAAGAGTCAGTGCTTTTAGATCCCAACTGGGAGATCATGATTACTCTTGAGGATGTGTGGCATATTATGCAGGTCCCAATCCAAGGTCAGCTTATCCATGGTCTACATGAGCCACCGGCACGATATTTAGCGATACATCATAGAGTTGTTTGGTGTCTCGATGATACCATGGCATGGGATGACTATTAGGCTATCACGGTGTATTGAGGACTTAGAGCTAGACCGAGTGGTGGTTTATATGATGGTGTTTGTCAGTTGTGTTTTACTCCTTGACAAGACCGGTGCTTCATTTCCACTCGGCCTCCTTGGAGTGATACATGGTTTGGTAGAGGGAGAGACATATTGTTGGGGTCAGTGCATTTTAGCACATCTATACTGGGACCTTAATTTGATTACTTACTACCATCAGAAGATGGTAGGACCATCCCACTTGCTTCATATTTGGGCGTGGGACCACATTGCCATTGGTTGCCCCTTAGGTGTTTTGAGAGTTTGGGTACTCGAGGAGCCTTCTATGATGGGTTGGGTTCCGATGGGGGATGATGTGCGGCCATATATGGGGGATGCATATCACTATAACTACAAGCTTGATGAGCTACAATAGGCTTCCATGGTATGGAGGCCTTACAAACATATCCTGTGGCCTGAGGATGGGTTAGAGCTTAGTACCGCCATATGGAGCACTTTATATTAGGTAGCCGTAGCTATATGTGGGAGTTGTACATGGTAGATTGGTGCCAGAGATAGTTTGGCATTACCCAGGATGTTCTTGGGCTAGATAGGTGGTATGCTCGTAGGGCCCGAGAGTACGTTGATATGGGTCCACAAATTACCCGAGATAGATCACTACTGCGATTTCCTACAGGTGGTACCTATTATGTGGGTGCCACTAAGACAGATTAGAGATCTGGGTACTACACCTGAGTATGCACCATGGTACCATGGTGTGCTTCCATGCCATTTGACTGTTTCTAGGGTGGTGTATAACGTCGGTGTGAGAGCTCCTCCAGTGGGGCCTCCTAGTGGTGGTGAGGGTGGAGCTATTGGTGGTGATGATAGTGATGATGATGATGATGGTGGTCCCGACTCACACCGTTATGTTAGGCGCAGGGGACAAGGTCCAACATTACAAGTAGCCATAGGGATAGGGTCCCAGGCCTAGGGCCGAGACAGATTTTAGAGCTCCTAACATAGAGTTGCCTCTAGTAGGCATTCCAATGGGGATATACATGCCTCTTCAATAAGTGTTTCTAGAGTAGGGCCCACCACCTCATGCTCCAGGGGTGGTGGAAATGGTGGATAGTTAGCTACCCTTCAACAACAATTATAGTGTAATTGCCATTCATTTATAGGTGGTGGAGAGAGGGATGCATCTAAGGAACATATATAGGCCCTTACAAGAGAGCGAGATTAGGCACATGCTCGGGTACAGAGATATTGAGTGTTTAAGTGGAGAGGATCGAGTCGAGTACAAGCCACTCAGGGTAGTGATAGTACCTTATGGCAGAGTCAAATTAGTGAGTTCACCTCATAGGGGATCGAGATCTTGAGCCTTTTACATCATTTTCAGACCCTGTAGAGATGGTTGTTCTCGGAGGGACCATGCCTGTGCAAAATCACAAGGCTATATCATGAAGAGAGATCGGGCACGAGCCCAAGTGCGAGTAATATCACCGCATGAGATAGAGACCAAGAGGTTCTGCTTCTAGATAGGTTCAAAGCTAACGGTGGTAGATTGATAGGTGAGCAAGATGTTTCCCTACAGAAGTAATTACTTCGGAGACACCGATCGATATGGGATGCTTATGAGGGCCAGCGGCGAGGCCTTATATTATAGGACTACCTATTTCAAAATAGTCTGACAGAGGAAGCGAGTGGTACCTTTTGAGAATTCAGGTGTGAGCACGACAGGCTCTAGGTCATAAGAATCAGGACATTCATTTAGATCAGTTCGGTAGCTTATTGGAGAGCATCGACTGGACAACAATGCCAACAAGATAGTAGGGTGATACCCCTAGATCTTTGGTCCATCACAGCCACCACTCTTCCATCTTCTAGGTCATAGTCCCAGAGCCCTGAGAGGAAAGTGAGAGCGTGGTTGAGCTCTTTACTTTTCCTTTTGTATAGATGTATTGTATATATGCCTCTTATGAAGGCTGATTTTGATGTATAAATGCATGTACCATTGTTTTGATGACGCCTCTTGATAAAGGCTTGATTATTTTGATGCATGCCCCTTTTAGATGGCATATTGTATCGATGATGTACACTTGAGTATTGACATTAACAGTTATACATGTATCATATGGACATTTTATGATGATTTTTTCATGTTATACTGTGATTATGCTTTGTATGATTAGTGATTATTGATTTGTAATCATTGTATCATGATGTATGATTTCCCTTTCCTCTATGTATGTGACATACTTTAGATTTAGAGATGTTTATGTTTCATGCTTTCATATTGAAGATATATCTATAGATAGTATCACATGTTTTGGATTTATGAGATGTTTTGATTTCTTATTCTAGCACTTGGGATGATACTAGATGATATTGGTGTGGGGGATAGATTTGTGATTATGTGCAACCCCTCTTGCCCCCATTGATGATATGATATGTGATGATTAGCTTAGCATACATGCATGATGTAATACTTAGCATTTTGTATATATGATGTAGTAGATGATGTTTATATGTGATGAATGGTAGATGATAGATGTGATAACAAACAATTGTGCAAGAGATAAATACACAAACAAAAGTTAACAAAGCTAAACAATTGTACCTATACAACACAACACAACTTATGATGCAAACACACGAATTGATAAAACATACTAAAGAGATCAATTTTGACATTTAACCTAAGTAAGTAAAATGAACCCTAATAGATGCATATAACAAATGAGGAAAACATGCCAATGTTTGTATAAGAAAATGGACTTAATGCAATACACAATCTAAACTAAACACAACTTAATCTAAAGTAAGCAATAAACTACTCCTAAAGATATACAATATGAAAAGTTCAGCATATGAATACTATACAAACCAATAATCAAAGGCAATATTTGAAACATTAACTTGTTTTTTGTGAGACAACATTACTATATGTTTTTCTAATGTTTTTGGGTTTATATAGAAAGATAAGTTTTTCAAGGCTAGTGTTCATATTGTTTTCTAAGACAACATTGTGCGGTTGTTGTAGCTTCATCCCTAAAATGAAGATTTTTGAATGTTTAGTTTTTTTGTGTATCCTTTTCGAGTGTTTTTGCATTTTCTAAGGTCATGTTCAAAGTAATATACAAAAACAAAGAAGCGTGGATGCCCTAAAGCGTGATGTGGGAATATACAAAGGTATAATTCCACACGTGTATGTACGAGAAGGTGAAAATGTGATGGTGCCCCCAACATTAGATGAGAATATACAAAGGCAATGTCCTTTACACAGATATAAGAGCAAAGAAACTAGATCATGGTTTGGAAAAGGTAGCCTCAGTAGGGTTCTTAGACCTAACAAAGGAAGTCATATCTAGAAAGCGGTAATGATTACCCATCTTGCTGTAAGAGTGACTTATGTCTAAAGAATCTTCCTTGTTGAAAACTAGTTTTCACCCAAAGAACTGCCCATTGTGCCATAATTACGTGGTTTTCACATGTGGATGACCTACTTTTTCTTTATTGTTTTCTCAATTTTCCATTTTTTTGCTTGTTTTTTCTTTGTTTTTTTTTTTTGGTGCTTATATGATATTCTCGTCATGATTAAGCGTATAACCACTTAAGGTGCATGTCGTTCATAGGTTCTAGAAGCTCCTCACCATATGAGTATGCAATTTTATAGGCTCTGATCCATACTTTAAGAACGACCACATAAGGGCCTAGCCATTAGCTTCAAAATAACCTTTCTTTTTCTCTGTCTTTGGCGGTATTCTTCTTGATTTTGTTTTAGGACTAGATATCCTACATCAAAGTCCCAATGAATGATGCGTTTGTTGTATCCCCTGGACACTCTGTTTTGATAGACTTTTAGGTGATTGAGCACTCTAATACACTTTTCATCTAATAGTTCTAACTCTACTAGTCGAGAAACTCTGTAGTCTTCATCTTTATCCAGATAGTCTATGAGAGATATTCTCAGGGAAGGAATCTCCACTTCCAGAGGTATAATGGATTATGTGCCATAGAAAAGTGAGTATGGGGTCACACCAGTAGAAGTGCGGATGGAAGTTTGGTAGGCCCAGAGGGCGGGATGTATCTGTAAATGCCAATTACGGCCGGTTTATTGACCATTTTCTCCATAATCCATACAAGGGTTTTATTAGTAGCCTCTGCTTGTCCATTACCTTGGGGGTAATAGGGAGTAGACCATTTGAGTTGGATATGGAAACATTAACAAAATGTCTTTACCATTTTATTTTTGAAGGATTTACCATTATCTGTGACAATGGCGAGAGGGGATACCATAATGGCAGATGAGATGGTTCATAATGAATTTAGAAATTTGTGCACCGGTGACATAAGTAAGAGGCACAACCTCTACCCATTTGGTAAAATACTCGGTGGCAGTGATGATGTGAGTATGGCCATCTAAAGAAGAAGGATGGAGCTTCCCTATGAGATCTAGACCCCATTTAGAAAATGGCCAGGGTGTTGTGATAGGCTGCAAAGCCTAGGCTAGTGCATGTATTAAGTTTCCATACTTCTGACATAGCTCACATTTCTTTACAAAATTACAATAGTTTGATTCCATGGTAGGCCAATAATAGCCTACTCTTAATATTTTTTTAGCTAAGACCATGCCGCTAGTGTGTGCTCCACAAATACCACCATGTACTTCCTTAATAGTGTGGATTGAGTCAACAACATCTAAACATCGAAGCAGATTCCCATCGTAGCCACGATGATAAAGGGTGCCTCCTAGGAGGGTATAACGGGCTATATGGTAGATAAGGGCTTTCTTCTTAGAATGGGTGATGTTTGGTGGAAAAGTTCCATCTTGTAGGTATCAAAAGATAGGGTCATACCAAGGAGAGAATGGACCAACAACTTCACATGCCAAACATGACTCTAGCATATCATATGCGAGGCACTTGTAAATGCTTTACAAAGAAACACATCTTACTTTCTTGAGGGGAATGCGTAACAGAGACCCAATTGTAGCCATAACATCCATGGATCTATTGTGCAACCTTGGATTTTTCTCAAATATGATTTGTGTAAAGTACTCCTTCAGGGTTTTGACCATCTTCGTATATTGAATGAGTTTCTCATCTTTAAGCTTGTACTCATCATTAACTTGTTTAATGATAATTTGAGAGTCTCCAATGACTCGTAGTATGTCGATGTTATAAGTAATAGCTAGCTTGAGGCCAGCGATGAGTGCCTCATACTCTATAATGTTATTAGTGCATAGAAATCCCAACCTGGAATGCTCTTGGTATGACATCGCATGTGGGTGTTATAAGCACTAATCCCTGCCTGGATCTCACGGAAGGTGAAAGATCCATCAAAATGGACCTACCATTCTATAGATTATTCAATATACATCATAGATGCATCTAGAAGATCTAGGCACAAAGGTTCCATTCCTAGGAGAGGGGCTTGATAATTGATCAACAAATACCTGTCCCTTTAAGGACTTCTAATTCACGAACTCAATATCAAATTCACTTAGGAGAATGATCCAATTAGCCATTCGACCTGTGAGGGTGGGTTTGGATAAAAGGTATTTGAGAGGGTCAAATTTGGATATGAGTTTGGTTTTATTGTTTAGGAGATAATGGTGAAGCTTTTGGAAGGTAAAGACAACTACTAAGCATGCCTTTTCTATCTGGGGTAATTCAACTCATACACAATCAAGGTGTGACTGAGATAGTAAAATACTCTCTCTTTATGGTCTAAGTTTTATTGGGTAAGTAGTGCACCAATAGCAAATTGGGTAGCGGATATGTAGAAGAGGAAAGGTTCACCTGGAGTAGGCGACATGAGTACAGGTGGGCTGACCAAGTACTATTTTAGTAGTGTAAAGGAATTTTGGCAATCTGGTCCCTAATTGAATGCAACATGTTTCTTTAGTAAATGGGTAAAGGGGTGGTACTTATTCGAAAGTTGTGAAATAAAGTGACAGATTGCTGAATTTTCCATTATAGGTGCTTAGTTGTTTGAGAGTGGTCGGTGGTGGCATTTCGTGATAGCCGTAACCTTTGGGGGTCCACTTCAATCCCTCTTTGTGAAACAATGAACCCTAGTAGCTTTCCGATAGAACATCAAAGACACATTTTTAGGGTTAAAGTGAACCTTATAGTCTCATAGACGCTAAAAATATGCCTCAACACTTGGGTGCTCTCCTCTACTCTTGGATTTTTGCTAGGATGTCATCAAAATAATTTTCCATAACGTCATTCATCATATCATGGAAGATAATAGTCATGGCCCTTGATAAGTATCCCCTGACATTATTGAGTTAGAAAGGCATGAATTTTTAGAAAAATGTCCCCAAGGGGTGATGAAGGCTATTTTATGTTGATCTTTTGCAATCTGTATCTGGTTATATCCCAAACCCATCCATTAAAGGCAACATATCATAACCAGCAAGTGGAATCAACTATCATGTCGATGTTAGGTAAAGAAAAGTCATCCTTAGGGCATGCCTTATTGATGTCGTGGAAATTAGTACAAATTCTTATGCCGATTGGATTTTTCCGTACATGGGCTATGTTAGATATCCACTTTGAATAGTCAATGAGTTTAATAAAATCAACAGCTAACAATTTTTCCAATTCTCTTCTTTGACAAGGAGCGCCAACTTAGGGTGCATCTTTCTCAATTTTTTCTTAATGGGTTTGGCATTTGGGTGCACAACGAGGTTGTGTAAAACTAACCCTGGGTCCAAACCAGGCATATCTGAGTATGTCCATGTAAATATATCGGCATATTCCCTTAAGAGTTCTACAAAGACCATTTGTTTCGAGATGAGAGTGAAGCTCCCAACTTTACCGGTCTTGGTTTCTCTTCGAACCAATGTTGACATTAATTTTTTCTTCAACAACCATCTTGTAAGCATCCTCCATCCGTGTAGGATCGGGGAAGAGTAAGATCAACTTCTGTGGTAGCTCCTTATCATTTTAAAATGGGTAAACCACTTCATTGACAAACTCTTTGTTCTATTTATCTATGAGTGCTTTGAAGAGTTTATCACCGTGATACTTGTTTAATCTTTTTGCAAGGTTTCTCTAACGTGTTTTTAATCATTTTTAACACTTTCTTATTCAAACGTCCACATGTCTCTACCTCTTCTCCAAAGTATGCACAGGTGTCTAGGTGAATTATAAATCCTTTCTTGTGGTCTCCTCTTTGGAATAGAATACCTGAGTCCCATGAACTCTACAAATTCCTCACTATTTTCAAAAATTCTAGTGGCACGTGAAGTTGTTGATCCCAATATATAAGTTCAAGATACACTAGGTTTATTTGATAGTGGATTAGGCGTTGGATTTAGATAAGGTAAGGAAATTTGTATATGGGAATAGGTTAGTGGAAGCAAGATCCTCATAGAGGCTATATTGGGAATCAAAGTCACTATCAGAATGAGATGAAACATCCTCACGTTCAGAAGAGGTGGCATCAATCTCAGAGGGTAGAGCATTATGAGGCTTTATCCCCGAGGTCATGTTTATCGAGACTTGAAACAGGGGATGGGAATAGGCTCTAGCTGGCCTTGTGTGTTGATTCCACATCCAAATCCATTGTGGCCCATGAAAAACATCATGCGGTGATCTTTCATGTACTGGAGTGCTTGATGGCATGAAGCCATGGTACCTTTTGGGATTCTGCTAGTAGGATCTTCTAACATTTTCTCCTTAGATAGGAGACCACTATGGAATTTTTTTTCCAATGGTTTAGGACACTACTCCTGAGTGCTTTTGAATTGAAAATAAGCCTTACCCCTTGTTCTCGGGAGATACTGATAAATTTGATATTAGAAAAGCCTATTCAAGAGAGAATGGCTCACCTAGGCCATATTTTTCCGACGTTGCCTCCCATGAAGAAAATGTGTTGAATAACAAAGTAAAATATTGATTATAAGGCGTGAGAAAATCTGAATCTACCCGTTTCTTAATAGCTTCCATTTGTAGGGGACAACAACATCCACCAAAGGACACTCATAAGCCACACGTGAAAAACTATGCAATGCCCTATAATGTGTGAATGGTTTCAAGTTACCTGAATGGTAACCACTTGTATTTCATGTGAGCTTGATACACCGATGAAAATTAAAGGGAATGACCTGTATGGCATGAATCCATGGGTGTCACAAGAGCATGTTATATGAAAGGTCTAAGTAGAGGACATGAAATGTCGTGTCATGACAAGTAGGGCCTACCTCCATGGGAACTACTATAGTACTGCTGATTCTCGTTCTTCATTGTCGTAAGCCGTGATCATGATAGTCTTAGCTCTTAGATCTATTTTTGAATGGCCTATCTACTTAACCATATTTAGAGTGAAAATGTTTAGACCAGGTCCATTGTCCATAAGTACCCTCTTGATTTTGTGATGGGTAACCACCACATCTAGATATAAGGGTAAATTATGTTCTGGATTGTTACGTGGGATTGTAGTGTGATCAAAAGTAATATGATCACTGGGGTCTAGGCATGCAATCATGGCTTGAAGGTTTGTGGGATCTACATCTATAGAAACTCTTGAATTGTGTAATATTTTATAGAATATGTTTTTGTGGGAAGTAGAGATTTTGAGGAGATAGAGAATAGATATCCTTGCAGTGTTTTCTCTAAGCCCGATCTATCAAATTATACCGACCTTCCGAGGGATAGACATGGGATATGGTATGATTAAAAAAGTATGTCTTGTCCCTAATGCATAATTATTCTCTAAAATCTTGATAGTGTTGACCTGTTCATTAGATGCGCGAATACATCCTATGAGCGAATCAAAGGGGATATCATTAGTAGGGTAAACATAAGAGGAAATTCTATAGTCATTGGAGGTTTTCCCATATGGATTCCTTTTCTTTTATCTCGCATGATTAGGAAAAGGCTCTTCGTAGATACTCATTTTCTCATTTTGACTTTTTCTGATTCGGGGAGAATCTACAAAGCAATCTTACCCTCTTCAATGAGGTCTTGTATGTAATGGCGCTAGTCTCAAACACCTATCTCTGTCTTGTGTCCTTTAACAAGGTGGATATCACAATACTCATGGTCTTTGAACCAAACATGTTTTAGCGCATCCTCTGGGTATGGTACTATCATAGGTGGATATTCCACCATTTTTGCATCATCTAATTGTTTTAGTATGGCTAGATAAGGACTCCGTTAATTACGTAAACATATGTTTAGTAGGTGCTTTGGGACGAGGTCCTTGTGAAAGATTTAAAAGTGAGCTTGTCTGTATGGCTTGGAAATTTTTGGATTCTCGTAATTCCATCACTAACGAGATGTTTGTTCTTATTAAAGAATTTTGGTTTATCTACGGATTTGACTTCATGCTTGTCTTTAACGGTAGAATTAAGCGTTCCCTTCGCGATGAGAGATTTCTCAATTTGATTGCCTTTCTCTATGAACTCTTTGAATTTTGAGCCACAGTGCATCTATAAATGAAAGGCTATTTCTAGGTTTAAGTTAGGAACAAATATCCTCACTAGCTTTTTTTTTGGTAATACACAATGGAAACAAATTACTAACCCTCAACATTGTTGTAAAAAACCCTGCAAAGGTCTCATTTTTTTTTTATTGCATAGATCATTCATTATGATGTCACTTTCCATGTTATAGGAGTAATTTTGTACAAATTTTTCCACTAATGCGGGCCACATTGTAATGGAGCCCTTGGGTATGCTATAGAACCATTCCAATCCCATGGCTCATAGGTCATGTAAAGAAAATTCATATTAAGAAGTTATCTTTGTATGCAACCTCTTGAAAAGCCATATAAAAGTCTTTTATGTGATCACGAGGATCAATTTTACACTTATACTTATGAAACTTTGGAAAGGTAAAGTGTTTTGGGAAGGGTTATTGTAACATGTCCTTATTGAAGGGGTAAGGGCATAGTTATTCATATGAATATTTCCTATTCTGGCATACGTTTCCCTCTTGTAACATAGTAAGCATATCTTTCATTGATCATAACTCTTTTTGAATGAGTTGTTCTTTAGTAGGTGACATTGGTCTTTGTACTTGAGTCACCTTAAAGGTAGTGTCAGTGTATGGCTCAAAGTGAAACTCGCTAGGTTTAGCTTTGTTTTTGTCTCCATATATATTTTCCTTGAAGAGCCTAGGTTTTCTAGTTTCTGGCTCAATTTCAAGATCTGTTTTTGAAGGATCTCCTCTTCAACTAGAGGGTCCTCTTCTTCATCGAATTTGGGAGGAGGTAAAGCTTTACACTCAATTTTCACTTTATGTGAAGCTTTGTAGTGAGGTCTTCGTGATGGGTCCCCTTCGATAGTGGCATGATGTTGCCTCGGAGTGAAAATGTATCGACATAAAAAGGGTTATCGTATGTCTAAGAGGAACCTTCGTTCTCTGGTTTAGGGTTAATGACCCTAGTTTCGCTTAGCACTCTTGCGGAAGTTTAGCTCTCTAATTTCAAGAATCTTGCGAGTAATTGATCTTTATTATAATATAGGAGTTCATCAAAACTACCTAAGTCTAATCTCTATTGTCTCCGGAAGATTCTAACTCTTCTCCACTAGAATTCGATTAATAGTTCCACATCCTTGACTTGAGAAAAGAGAGGCGCTAAATTGTTGCCACTAAATGGGAAGGTTTCGAAATGGTTTTCTCCTAAGTCATGCTCATTTGATTTAGTTGCCATCTTTGTGATTTTAGGCATTACTAGCCGACATTCGTATGAAGCTAGTGTGACCCCTAAGTGTGTGGTTTTGTAAGCTGTTCAAGGTGATGTTTGAAATATGCCACAGTGTGTCCTAGATGCAATGTTATGTAGTTGTTTTTATCAGAGAACACTCATATGCATACTTAAAATGTAATAATCACTCAATTTTGTTACTACCAAGCCTATACCCTAAAACAGATAGTGACAATATCGTATCAATGCATAGGTCAAGTTAGATTACCTAACAAGACCTAAATATCAAAGCAGTATTGACATAGTCTCCTGACGAGGTATACTTAAAATTAGTTTAGATGCCGATGAAAGCTAAGTCCTCTAAAAAATGGATGTCACGACTAGATATAGCGTAAAAAGGCTATCATGATACATTAACCGAGAAAGCAAGGTGTTAGTATCATCAAAACTTTGTTACGATATATATAAGGCGATATAGACACTTTTAAAAAGACTCGAGATGGTGTCGAAACCGAAACCAAGTGACAAGTATAACAAGGAGTTTTCTAATTATGTGAGCAGTGTAACCACGCAATAGAGGGACTTACATCATGTTCTCAAAAAATGAGAACATGACGTAAGTACCAAAGTTGTGTGACTAGAATGTGATAAAAACTATCAACTTAAGAAGAGACAAATGATGAACCGAACTCGCAACAATGAAGATGATCTTGAAATCAAGATCGAAGGTCTTTATCAAAGATAAATAAAATGTTCTGCGCACTTCGACGTCTAACAACCTAGACGTAAACATGGATGGGCGTAAATGGATAAAAAAGTGGTGAGTACTATCTCTGATAAAAATGTGCAAGGTATGCACCTTTTTCACCCCGAAAAATGGGTGGTGAGAACTCAAGGGTATAGATAAAAAGATGAAAATAAACTAAGCACCACTTGGGTAGATTTTCGCCTTGTCCAAAAATGAGAATAAAAATGAGCTAAAGTGGGACGTAGTTCAATTCCGTGATGAAAGACACTTAGATCAAACTTAAATGGATTCTTTGACTTGTTTGAAAAACAAGGTTCGAGTCTAAATGAGTTGTCACTTTGTGATGGCTTAACACAATAACGTACTAGCAAAGTGGGCTCTAAGATAGAATGGCCTCCTTAATAAGTTCTCTTAACTAGGTGTTACAAAGTTGTCTTAAGCGAGCACGATTTACCCAAAAAGTCACAATGAATAAATTGGGAGTATCTCGACTTTACTTTATCACCTTCAAGCATAGTGGGTGATAAATGCATCCATGTTTACTCTCCTTTGGGGTTTCCATACGCATACACCTGGTAATGCTAACTCACAAGGAAAAAACTAGTCACGTGGGTAAGCGGAGCACTTCCTATTTCATCCACGAGGTTACTCAACGGTGGATTACTTTAGGGTTCTTAGAATGACCCCCATTGTTGTAGCTTAAGGCATTATGCCAAAGGGGTTATGTTCCAGTTGAGCGGATAAGGATGCACCCTTTTCCGAAACTTGTAATACAGTGTGATGAAAGTGGTGTATTTTTTTATCTTTTTAATTTAAATGTGGTTTCAAGTAGCACACCATTTGGCAACCTGCATAAAAATGTGTATTAGAAGTTTTGTGTTTTCTTCAATGCCTTTCTTTAGCAAGTGTTAGGTCCTGTAGATAATGAGTTTAGTAGTTTTCCATTTGCAAACTTAAGAAAGAGAATTTACACTTTGCTTTTGATTCCTAAGATCACCAAAAAGGTGCGAAGGAAGAGCATACACAATGTGAAAATTCCACTAAGACAAATCATATGGAAATCTATTTTACTTTTTAGCATCATAGAACAAGTGTTTTTAAAGTATGACATAAAGTTTGTACAAGTGTTTTTGATCTCCAAGATCACCAAAAAGGCGTGAGGAGAGAGCATACACACTTTACAAGATTTATTCAAGCTAAGGAATGAAAACACTTAAGATGTTAGTTGAAATAACCAAACAAAACCTCGTAACCACCTTGTCGCTTTTCAAAACAAATTCATAAAAGTTTAGAAAAATGATTTCACACCATGTAGAAAAGTTTCTAATTTTAACTTAGACGCCCGCGTGCCCAAAATGACACCAACGTGCCCCAACCAATGGATACGCACCCTTACCAAAGTGCATACATAGGGCAAGAAAAAACTGAAAAAGGGGTATGACACCTACGCGGCCCTGGCAAACAAGTATGCTAGGGTTTCGACACATGCACGCCTAGTTTGATGTGTACACATGCAGTAAAAACTTCTAGAAAACACAATATATGTAGTTGCGATGGTTCAATGGAGACGCCGATAGTTCAACATAGATGCCGATGGTTTAATGGAGATGCATCCAAGGTAAAAATTTATGATAGAGTTTTACACGGTGAGTGATATATGCGGCGCTTCCAGAGAGACAAGTGCACTTGCTAGCTGATGTGGATGCCCACCTCGAGATGGAGACATGACCACTTCTAAATAAACTATCAACTATGTAGTATGTCCAGACAGTGCACCTCAAAATCAACACCAGTGCTAAGGTTTCAACGAAGATGCTCCCCGTGAAGACACTGCGCGTACCCCCTAAAAAACCTACAAAAAAATATAGAAATGGATTTTTCGAAAGCCAATAGGTTTTTTGTTAGTTAAAGAAAAATATTTCTAACTTTGACCCACAAATTAACTATGCACCAAGCTCTTTTAACCCTTTTAAGAATTGGAAACAAGCAAATAACAAGCTAATTTTTTCTAAAAAGCTGAAAATGGGTTAAAAAAGCTTGAAATAAGCCTACATTAATAGAGGATGGACTTCATGTCCCACTAGGCGTGCAAATGTGTTTAATGAAAGGTTTTTCAAACGATATTGAAATGGGGTAAGAACACTAAAGAACCCCAAAGATTTGTGAAAAATCCCCTCAATAGACCATATGATAAGAAATGAGCAAGGAATCCTATTTGCATGTACTTAAACTTGAATTAAACAAGAACTCTAGAAAATATCAATAACCTCTATTCTTGAAAGCTTAATAAAATATGCTTAATAAGGACTTAAGCAATCGGTTTGCATTTTTGAGAAAGGAGCTCACCATTAATGGCTTCAAGTCCAATGGTTCTTCCCATTTACTCTATGTTTTTGTGTGTGACAATGATAAAGAAAATAGATCAATGCATGGATGAAATAAAGACTCTAAACCCTAGCAATAATACTATAATAATACATTCTATCTTCTTTTTCTTTGGATTGAATTGGAACAAACTGAAACAAATAGAACAAAACAGGATCACAACATCTGCAGTGGTGTATGAATTTGGGAAGCAGTAAGAGATGGAGAATAACACTAGAAATTTCTCCCCAAAAATATTCTTCCGTGGTGTGAAATCACACAAAAAATCAAACTTGGCGTGATATCACCCAAAAACTTTTTCTTGGTATGAGATCACCTGAAAAAATCACTCTTCTACAACATTTCAAGACATTTTTCTATCCCTTTTACTCATCACAAATTAGGTGCACACTTTCCATTTATTACTTTTTCACATTTACACATTTTTACATGCTTTTACAGAGTTTTCATAATACATGACTTTGACTACTCTTTCGCTCTTCTTTTGTAGGTTCGTCCTTAATACATAGCAAGAAGCAACCCTTAATCAAGCACAACAACATGTACAACACGATACAACATCATACGCTTCACCCCTAGGGTTACTTCCTCTTTCTTAGCTTCCATGCTTCATTTTATCACTCCATGCTTTCACTTGTCCATTTGACACACTTTCACCATCACACTCTACATGGTTATCAGGTACACATCTCTTATCTACTTTATGTTATCATGTATTCACTCAACAACATAAATTGGGGTAAAATGTAGACACAAAATCATGCACTTGGGTACATTTCTAGGTCCTAAGCACATACTTGCATTCATATGATTCATAAGTGAGAAAAATAGTAATTGACAACTATCTTTGGCCTTTTTGCTTTGTCTCTCATTTTCTTTCGGTCTTTCACACCCTACAACCTAGTCAATACTTAATTTCTTTATCTTTTATGACTCTAGACACCAACACCCAGCCAAGACACTAGTGCTTAGGTGCCCTCGTCCTTCCGGGTGCCTCGACCTCTTTCTATCTTACTAACCCATTTTAGGCCTCTTATTTTCTTATGGGTCATCCTTTTAGTTGTCAATTATGAAATTCAAGAAAGGGAATCATATAAATACAAAGATATGTGACTGAATAAAGGACCAATCTCTAAGAATCTATTATCACTAGCTACGGTTTCATCCAAAGGCATCTAAGAGCATCAAAGGCATCCATCTAGCACTCATACAAGGGACAAGGGACTACATTTTATGCATACACACATAGGAGGGGAAGTTCATTTTACCATCCACACATCTATTTACTTTGGTACATCCGGCTATGCACTGCTATCACATGCACTTACACAAGGGTCTCTAGGGAATAATTCTATCACACACACTTCACAAGAACTACATGGAGTATGAGATGTAATGTAACACTTGGTCGTAAGTTCAATACATTGGGTGACCCGTCGGGGTTAGTCTAACTCCCCATTTGTATCTTTTATTTTTAGGATTTGATGTGTTTTGGTGTTTAACGGGATATCATTTTTTAGGTTACATGTGAATACAATGATCATCCAAAGAAATACATGTGACCAAGAATGAAGGTTAGTGACCACCTTGTGACATAAGAAAAACCAATTTCGAGTGCTTGCGTAGTCAAAAGTGCCCAAAAAAGTTATCTAGTGCCTAGGTTCCCTTTTTCTAGTCCAGGCACCACGGTCTAACTTATTCGATAGTTACCGATTTTTTCGAGTGCGGTTGTGACAATCTACTCCTCATGTTCATCAATTTTCGTCTAGAACACTTCAGATTTATTGCGAAATTAACTAAGTTTTCTATTCCATCTCTTGCATATAGGTTTTCAATTTCCATTAGCTTATAGCTTGCACCAAATATGTGCTTTAGTATTTATTCATCTTATGCGACTCTATAATATATTTTGATTTCACAAATTCAATATTTATTAAATCAATTAGTGGTGTCTTTGGTTTTCTTCGTTCTATCCTATATTTTCTTGTTGTTAAATTTTTTCAAGAGTTATTTCATTTTTACCATTGAAAATACATTTTTAATCTACTTAGCTCAAAACAACTTGAAATGGAAAATTCTTAGAAGTTAGTGGTATGTTTCATACATTTTCTTGTAATATTAATTACATAAATATACACAAACAATCTAGAGGTATGGAAATGCTTCTACCATAGGCTTCTCTCTATTTCTACTCGGGTTTCTTGATAGAGGATTTAAAAAAATCTTATGCCATATGATTTCCTCTACATCTTCGTTGGTTTCATTATTTCTTTCTAGCACACCTTCATCATTTTGTTTTCTTTCCATTACTATATTATCTTCTTTTTGAAAATAAAACACTTGTTGGTTTTAATCAAAAGAATGATAGAAGTGGACATGTAGGATCTATTGGTTATTTATCTTTAGTAATTTTATTGGTTAAAATGTTCCAGTCCGAGATAAATATCTTGTACACTTTCCTCATTGATAATCCAGAGGTAAACACTTTTAAAGTAGTAATTTACAGTCTTAGCAGAAAAAGTCTTTTTCATTCAAATTCTTTCTTTATAAAAAGTTTTGAAAATATTTTTCTTATTTCTAACATCCATATACGTCAAAGAGTGACATTATCATGTCATATCTTTGTTTATTGTCTTTCTTCTAGTTAGATCTTACTTTATGTTATTTAGTTAGTTACAAATACATGATATACCCAAAAATAAATGGTTAGCTTTGTTTTACTTCTTTGAGAAAATTATCCATAGAATGTAAAAAGATAGTAAATTAAGATATATTTTTATTTTCTTTATTTAATTAAGTTTGGGAATAATTTTACTTTAAAATAATTAGTGATTTAGTATTTGATATTTTAAATTCCCTAGTTATTATTTAGTGTTCTTCCTTTCATTTAACTAACGTAGGATAGTTGACCCAAATACATTAGTTAGTTGGAATCCATGTCGTTCAAACTTATCCTCTACATTTCCATTAGTTTGTCTTTAAGCTCTTCCTACATGTTGGTTCACCTCATGACCAATCTTCATCAAGCACAAAATCATATGGGGATTTAATCAATAGTTGATAGTATCATTATCAATCAAGTCCAAGGATATACTTACCGAGTCGAGAGTGATGGCCTTTCAATCTACCCCTCTTATATATCACATAAAAAACCAACTCAAAAAACTAAATGTACTTTTTAGAACTACCAAAGATAATTGTCATATATTATAATACTCAAGGTAGTGGTTCCATTTCATAATCAAATTTATTTCGGTTGTCTCGACTTGACCTTGGGAAGTCAAGTACGAAGGTAAAATGTGTAGTTTTTCTTATATACAGTCACCAAATTTATTCTTGCCTTTTCTAAATTAGAAACCGTATGAACATTCTAGTTTTGCGTAACCTTCTTTGGATATTCACTTCTATGAGAATGTTATATTATGTTTCACAAGGATTTAAGATTGTGCATTGTGTCCATGTAAAATCATGCACACTCCACTTGATGAAGATACAAAATAGTGTTTAATCTTCTCCTTGGCTTTGATATTGGTTGCGTTGTTATATATGATTTCCTAGAGAATCGAAGTCAAAAATTCCATTTTGGTGCATATATAAGGTGAAATTTCATCAAACACCTTATGTTACTCCATGAGGTCCTCCCATAGGTGTGAAATGCGGTCATAGAACTCATTAGTATAATCTTCCATCGACTACTCCTTGCATTGTCAAAATTATTGAAAAATCATGCGGTCATACTCATAGTGTTTCAAGGGATGATGCTCTTGCTACATAGTGTTGATAAATTCATTCCAAGTCTAAATGGGAAAGATCTCCTTCTCACGCTATGTGTTTAATATATTCCACTAGTGGAACACTGAAACAAACATCCTCAACTTTGTTAAGTTGAGTTTCTCATCATCGTTGATATTTTTGATAGAGAAATAAGCCTCAATTGGAAAAATCCATTTATCCATTATTATCATAGTAGTCTTAAATTCAAACGCTAGGTTATCAAGATTCACTTAGATATTGAAATGGGTTTTGATACCAAAATTACATGAGAGATGACTAGGAGAAAGAGGGGATGTTGGTAATGTTGGAATGAAACATTAGAGTGTAGAATCATCCAATGAATTATGTGGGTTATACTTCTTATAATGCGTCGTTGACAATATTTTCAATGTTTAGGTTTTATTCAAGTTACTTATGGGGTTCAACCATATTTTCTCTTGCTACAATGTTATTCTATGTAGGTAGAAACATATTTGAATTCTTATATTATTTATCTCATTGATCTCACATGCTTACATGCATAAAAAGGTATAATTGTGTTATAATACTAATGATCCACACTGTATGGCTTAGGAATATGTCCAGGAAAACCATTATATAGACATACTCATAAGGATTGTAGAGACTTCGTGAAGATAAATTATAACAAGAAACCAAAATGCACAATTACATAATAGAAGTCAATTTATATGAAATGAAAACTATATTTATCAATGGGGAATAAAAGTGAGTATTAAAAGTTATGATGTTGTAGTAAGGATAAGAGAAAAATATCTTGATGGATTAGAAGGGGAAAATGTTTCCTTTGATTTATCTAGACTAAATGTGTTTATACATGTGTTTATGAGAAAGATTGGATGTTGAAGGCATTCCAACTATCACTTTTATCTAGTTTAGATCTCAATGATGTAGATCCTTGGGAAGTTGTGTATGTTACATATTTATACATCAATTTAGGAATGTAGTTATAATTAAAGACAATTATAAAGAGAAACTATAATAATGCATTTCATCTTTGACTGTGTGATTGTTGAACTTATTTTAGTTATGTGTCCCAGTTTATCTTTTATTTGGATGGTTACAACAATAGATTATATAATGTGGCACAAAATGAAGAAGTTCCACTTAGAAGCTCACCTAGATGAAAAGGATTTTCCACATGGAAGTTATGCAAAGATATTGAGTGTGATATCAAATTTATACAAGAGTGTGTCGTAAAGGTTCCCCATAGTGATGAAGTGAGGAAACCCTACACATGGCATAAGATGTTGACGAGTTCTACAAGGATCGAGAAGCTTTGAAAAGGAACCAAGTTATATGTGGTACTATGGGAATACAAACTAAGGACATATGTTGTGTGTGAGTACAAGTTTTATGCAAGACTACAAGCAATCACAAGATAGTTGTGAGGACTTGTGTTCTTGTACATTACGAGGTGCTTTGTGCAAGAATGGAACTTTGAAGTGAGAATTGTGTAAGTTGTGTATGTTTACAAAAGAGTTTGTGTGTCTAGATAAATAGAAGGATTATGCATCGCTTAAGAAACCATAGTTGTAGACACATGAGGTTTATCAATTGCAGCGTTAACCTAAACACATAGAATTTAATGTGAAACTCTATGAGGTGAATTATGATAAATCAAAGGTTTCTTATATAATTATACTAATATGAATTCCTTCGCAAAATTTTCATTTTTTTGTATAGCCACATACATCGGTACCTCAATTTTCATAGAATGTTATCTATGATAATTATGAAAGTAAGATATAAAATCCTATCAAATTTAGTGTTCTTCAAAATAGATTTGTCATTACCAATACTAAAATATGTACATTGGATGTATTGACCTCACCAATATTATCACTTACAAGATTTACATTAGACACATTGACATTGTTATTTACATGAATCGTATTCAAAGTATAAGCATTATTGAAATCTTCAATAACAAAAGTATTTGAATTTTTGTCACCTAGGGTCAAAACCATATAAATCCTCACATATGGCATAACTTACTATTATTGTATAGTATGTAGATATCGCTTATGAGTTATGGTTACTAAATAATTCATACTCACTCTCATCTCCGCCCATCTAATGCAAATCGAATCAAATTTCCTATCCAATTATGTGATAAGCTAATGCCTACACTCATGACAAGGCTATTATAAAACTTGGTTACTTTGTATGTCTATCCATTTATTTCCAAAGAATTAAATTTTAAACTATCTATGAAAACACAAATCCTCCTTGGAGTAGTGTTCTTAAGTGGAACCGTAGTACTTCAACCCCTCCTACTCGATATTATTTTTCAAATAGTTTTGTTCCCTTGATGGGATACAAGATGGATGAAGGATGTAATACACAACATTACGTAGAGAGGGTTTGTTGAAGGAGGTGATATTTTTTTTTCTTACTACACAAACCCCTCTATAAAATCTTCAATATATCTTCAACTATTACATACCTAAATTTTCAAGAAATACATTTCATAGGGTAAAAATAATTCACCCCCACATCAATGAGATGGAAATTATTTTGGTGATTGAAAATTTTTATTAGAAACCCTTAGACATATGTATATAAAGTGCAAAATATTAGTATATAGATGCCAAGTGTCCGACCATATGATAAAAATAGATATATTTTCATGAAATATCATAAGAAGCTTACAAAATATATTGTCATCCTCAAGAGGCATAAAGACAATTTCACCAAATGTAACTAACTTATGTTTAACCTGATCAGCTCACCTTTGCAAGAATACTCCTTTTCCATGTCAAAATAAGAGCTTTGGAATAGAGTATGAACATCCATCAAATAATTTAAGAAAGTATTTTATTCAGATTTTGTAGTTACTGTAACTACCTTGGTTTATATTTATGAAATATGTGGAAGTATATACTACAAGGCATGTGAATTTTTTGAAAACGTTCCTTAGATATATGTCATCTCATGGAATGTAATGATTTTAGGATATTCACAAAATGGGGTTATTGAAAAGGCCTTTGAAAATTAAAAAAATGCATTTTGTATGTGTAAAACCAAACTCGTAACCCTTTCCAATACCTTCTTATCCCGTTCGAATGGGAGCTTTAAAACTAGTTGTGGATATCAAAAATAATTATGGAAAAATGATTTTTGATAGATGTTGTGATTGGTATTGCACAGGTAGATATGTATGAAAAATGTAGAAGCATACACAAGGCATGTGAACTATTTGACAAAATGCCTCAAAGAAATGTGATTTCGTGGATTATTGTGATCAAAAGATATTCATAAAATGGGTTTGTTGAAAAGGCCTTGGAAACTTTTAATAAAATGTGATTGGAAGGTGTAAAGACAATCTCCAAAACCTTTGCCAACATACTCCCATCTTGTGCTAAAATGGGAGCTTTAGATAAGCCTATGGACATAAGCCAAATTATAATGGAAAGGGGATTTTTTCGATAATGTAGTTCTAAATGCCATGATAAATATTTATGTAAAATGTATAAGCATATACAAGGCACGGAAACTGTTTGAAAAAATACCTCAAAACAATGTGGTTTCATAAATTATTTTGATTGTTTGATATGGGAAAAAATGGTGTTCTTGACTAGGATTTATGACTTTTCAAATAAATGGCTCATATAAATGTGGTCTACTAAAATATTATGATTACATGATATGCTCAAAATGGTTTTATTGAAAAGGCCTTGGAAACTTTTTAGTGGATGCACTTGATATGTGTAAAGACAGACTCCAAAATATTTTCTAGCATCCTCCTAACCTATGCCAAATCGGGAGCCTTACAATTATGAATGTCAGTCCATCAAAGCATAATGAAAAAGGTATTCTTGTCATATATTGTTGTTGAAAATTCCCTTGTAGATATGTATGAAAAATGTGGAAGTATACACAAGGAAAAAAATTGTTTGACAAATTTCCTCAAAACAATGTGGACCCATGAACTAAAATCATGCAAAATATTGAGTCTTGTGAGGCTTCTCTCAAACAATTTGAAAAATTAGAGCACACCTTGACCATGTAACATTTTGTCTTGTTTTATTAGCATTTAGCCATATAGGTTTAGTCGATGAGGGTTCTACATACTTAAATAACACGAGTAACTCCTATTGCATCACACATGCTAGAGTAGTGATCACATAAGTAGTAGTTTGATTTATTATCTACCTAGTTGCAAGCTTGTATTCGCACTTAGTAAGCTCGTTTATATGGAGTTTAATGGTTGGTTTATTATAATCAAGTTTGTCATTATATTAAAAATACTTGGTTTCCCATCTAGATTGTTTTAAAACATTTAAGGTTGTGATGTAGGAGCATCTTGTAAATAGTTAAAATTTTGGTTTTTATTAGGTGTTATGGGTGTCTATAGTCTACTTGAGATGGCCATAGCTTATAGTAGTCCATTTGTACTATATGGGAAAGAATAAGGAGTTTCCTCCAAATTATAAATTATAAATATTTGAATTAGTCATAGATATGTTATGGTACTAGGAGTTAATATAGAGTCATAAATGATGTAATGATGGCTATAATACATCTACCCCACCTTTTTCATAACTCTCTCACCTCACCCAATATTTAACTCACCTTGAGTTAGCCTTTTCTAGTTGGGGTAGTTGTGGAGAATCCATAACCACTTCATTCTTCCTCTCATTTATACGAGGATTCATCATGCATTTGAGAGGGAGAGAAGGAGAGGGTTTAGAAAAGATAGTTTGGAAGATGGATTCTTTGTATCAGAGCCCTTATGGCTCTTAAAGCTTTGTAATTTAATGACTTTTCAAGAATAAGCTTCTTTGAAGAGTACAAACTCTATTTTCGGGTTTTAATGAGGAATTGTGTTTTGAATGATTATGAAATGGTGATTAAATGCTATTGGAAATTTTTGTGATTGATTCTACAGGTGTATAAAGTATGTGCAGGGCCTTAGAGGATTAGATGAAGCCTATAAAATGGGAAAAATGTCAAGAAGACATTCTTGGGCTAGGAATTACAACCGTGAAGAAGGACGTAAGGATGGGTATGCACAAATGAAAGAGACATTTAGATTTACAATTCCATGATCACATGTTAAAGGACCTAAACTAATGAATGCTAGTTGTATGTAAAGAAAAAGGTTGAGTATGAGAAGAATGAATTTTTTTGTGGGCCTAAAGTCCTCTTAAAACTATACATGTGTTGAAAATGTTTCAGAATTCTTATTATAAGAGTTATAATCTAATCCATCAGGAAGGAATTATGATACAGTATTTTGAAGAAAATAATTTTAGTTTACAATCATTTAAATATCCCTTTGATCTAAACAAAGTGAATAAATAAGGAACGATTTCATTGAACTATGACACGTTGTTCCAAGGGTTTAAAGGCAATTGTCTTTCTTAAAATTTAGAATGGAACCTTGGGAGGTTATGTTAATGCATTGATAAAGGAGTATTTAGTGGAAGGGATATGATCAAGAAGTATCGGGAGGATTGGGGTGGAATTACTAGTCTAAAATTACAAATATAGTCTTGATTGGGACCCACTGAGTTTGTGGGATTAGGAGCATTTTCAACAAAAATAAACCAATATATCTTTACCTAGAAATATGTGTAAGCTTTAAGAAGCTGTAGAAAGATATATGGAGGAGTGTAATGGTAATAACCTATGTATAATTAAGGAATTATAGTGATTAGAAGGGAGATAAAGGATATAGTCTAAAGCGTGATGATCGAGGGGAGAAACTTGTGTCGGTCTTGATTAACTCAATGTGATAGAGGCCCTACAAACCAAAGCGACAAAATAAATGGTGGATAAACATGATGTAAATATGGTGGAGTGTATTTAAAGCTTTAATATGTGATAAAATACCCTATGAAGCCTTAGACTTGTTAGTTGTAAGATTGTCATGTCTTAATATTTGGAAGAGGCCTTAAATGAGAAACTATGAAAAAGTCATAAGAAGGAGATTAGGAGAATGTGTTGAATTGGTAAGATTGCAGGAGTAAGATGCAATGAGATAAGGAGTGGTAATAAACTTGAGAAAATTCAAGGTGAAGGTTAAGAAACAAATTTGAGGAGGACTGTGGATCTTTGGAGCAACAAGAGGTTTGAGAATCCTATAAGCAAATGAGTAAGCAAATGATAAAGGGAAACTTAAATAAGCATGAATGGATGAATATAAGAAACAAGGAACATTGAAAGGTAATATATAAAATGAATTAAGAGAAATTCAAGGTGGAAAATACCAAAACAAAGTTGGAGATGATGAGATACTTGAGAGAAGCCAAGAAGCCAAGAAGGCCTAAAGTGGAAAATTGACCAAGACAAGAGTGTATGAAGGTTGTAAATATCATAAAAAGAGTGAAATATGTGGAATAAGGAGGTTATAAAGCTTAAAGAAAGTGGAAAAGGTTAAAACCATGGCTGGTCTCATAAACCCTAGCTAGACCTAATAAGAGACCTTATCAAAAGGAAGGCATTTGAGTTGGGGAAGATGAACTAAGAGATAGGTCTTGAAATTTACCTGAAAGTAAGAACTAGAAAAATGGTATCCAGAACATGAATTACTTTTGATTGAATATTTGTAGATTCTTCCAGACACAACAACTTGTATGAAAATAGGGCTAATTGGAAGAGATAGTAGAAACAAGGATTTGAGAATAACTTTTGATTGGAAGAGATTTGGTCTCTAAAAATTGACATGCACCTCTTCTGGGCTTAATTGGTTCCTAAAAGCTTACCAATGAAGAATAACTCTTTGTATTTTGTGAATGTTGTCAAAAATAGCATTTTGAAGAGCTACAAGGACTTAGAGAGGTCTACAAAGGAAATGGTGCTAATTGAAGTTATGAAACTTTGTGAAGTGATCTAACATGTTGATTTAATGATATCTAGTAGATCTAAAGAGGTTTTAGCTCTTGAATTAGTCTATTAGTGCATTTTGGGTGTTGAGAGCCAATTCAAGCTACTTGGGAGCAAGGTAAAAGTGCATGTTTTGATGTTTTGAGAAGAGATTGTCCTAACAATTGTTCTTTGTTGTGTTTATGGTTGATATCTACATCATTTTGTATCAGAATAGGGTTTTTTTCTTAGAAAGAAGTTAAGTTTAAAAATGAGAATATAGTAAAGAAAGTGAAAGAAAATATAGCCTTGTGAAGGCTTGAAAGGGAAGATCATGGAAAAGAATATTGCTCCAAGGTGGAAGAAACCTGGGGGCTAAAGAAGAAGATAAATAGGTACCAAAAGACCATGTAGAAGTCCTTGGCAAGGTACTAGAGGAAGTAAAGTGACATTGATCCCTTGAAAGAAGGAAAAACAAGAAAAGAGAGAAAAGAGAAGTCAAGATTAGGTGTGCAAAAGAACCTAAGTGAGACTTGAAAGAGATGAGAAAGACTTGTTGGAAGAGAGAACATGGAAGAATAATATATTGATATGATGATAGGACTGGTGAAGCTAATGTGCCCAAGAAGAAAGAGAGAGAGGAAAAAGAGAGGAAGAGAAAAGAAGAAAAGACGAGAGAGTTAGCAAGAAAACAAGAGTTGTGGGTTGAACAAGAGCTCAAGGAGCTTAGAAAATATGTGGAGAAGTTATAAGAACTGATAAAAGATACAAGCATGATGAATGAAAGAAGTCAAATGGGATTTGTGATTAAAAGAGGTGTTAAGTGGCCTATAGAGATACTTGTGAAGAAGAAACAAAGAGAGCAGCTGAGAGAAATGATAAGAAAGGAAGAGAGGAAGCTAAAAAAGTAGAGAAGAGGATGAGAAAACAAGAGGAAGAAGTAACCAAGGAAGTTGTATATGAAGAAAATCATAATTTGGATGAAGAAGAGGTGGTTACAATCTTCTTATCTTGTCTTAAAGAATATTAAGAAAGTGGTGAAGAGGAGTAACATAGTGAAGATGAACAAGAGCTCATTGGTGGAGCTACTCATGAGGCTATAAGGCCTCCCTATTTTTATTCTGACACTTCCTTTGAATGTGTGAATGCAGGTGATGAAGGTGAAGAGCTAAAAAAAAAAAAATTAACATCAATCAAGACATACAAGGCAAATAACTTTAAGATGAAAGAAGAGATGAAGAAAATAAACAAAGTGAAATTAATGAAGAACTCATATGGTATAAAAAAATGATGGGAGAATAGGAATCAAAATTGTTTGAGGATAAGGAAGACTATAAGAGAACATAGGAAGAAATTTTCAAGATACTACATGAATAAAAATAAAACAAAATTGATGAAGAACAAGATGAATTAGATTTACGTAAGAAACCATGGGATGATGAAGATGAAGAAGAACCTGATTTCATATGGCAGCTGAGAGTTGAAGAAGCAAAGAGAAGGAAAAGTGAAGATAAAGAAAAAGAAAGTGAATACAAAGCAAGCAAAGGAAAAGTGAAGAAGATAAAGCAAAGATAGAAGAATCAAGAAGGCAAGAGCTCAACAAAGAAGGAAGAAAATGAAGTCAAGAAAAAGAAGAAATTGGAAGACTAGAAAGAAGAAAAACAAAAAAATGAGCTCAAATTTCTCTTCCTTAGGAGTATGATGTAGGATCATCTTGTGAATAGTTCAAATTTTGGTTGTTCTTAGGTGTTAGGGGTGTTTAGGGTCTACTTGAGATGGTCATAGCTTGAAATTGTCCATTTGGACTCTATGGGAAAGAATAAGGAGTTTCCCTCCAAATTGTAAAATTTAAATATTTGAATTATTCATAGATATGTTTCGGTACCAAGAGTTAGTATAGAGTCATAAATTATGTAATGAGGTTTATAAGATATCTACCCCATATTTTTCATGACTCCCTCACCTTACCTAGGCTTTAACTCATCTTGAGTTAGCCTTGTCTAGTTGGATTAGTTATGGAGAAGCCCTAACCAATTCATTCTTATTCTCATTTGTATAAGGATTCATCATAAATTTGAGAGAGAGAGAGAAGGAGAGGGTTTATAAAAGTTAGTTTGGAAGGTGGAGTCTCCGTATCAAAGCCCTCTGTCTCTTGAAGCTTTGTAATTTCATGAATTTTCAAGAATAAACTTCTTTGAAGAGTATAGACTGTGTTTAAGGGTTTTAATGAGGAATTATGTGTTGAATGATTATGAAATGGTGATTAAATTCTATTGAAAATGTTTTTTTATTGATTCTACAGGTGTGTAAAGTTTATGCAAGGCCTTGGAGGATAAAAGGAAGCCTATAAAATGGTGAAAATGTCAAGAAGACAGTCTTGGGATAGGAATTACAACTGTGAAGAAGGAGGTAAGGATGGGTATGTACAAATGAAAGAGATATTTAGAGTTATAATTCCATGATCACCTATTAAAGGACCTAAACTAATGAATTTTAGTTGCATGCAAAGACAAAGGTTGATCATGAGAAGAATGCATTTGTTTGTGGGCCTAAAGTCTTGTTAAAACCGTATGTATGTTGATAGTTTTTAGGAATGCTTGTTAGAAGAGTTGTAATCTAATCCATTAAGAAGGAATTGTGATACACTAATTTGAATACAATAAGGTGAGTTTACAATCATTTAAAAATACCTTTAATCCAAACAAAGTGAATAAACAAGGAATTGTTTCATTTAAGCGTGACACCTTGTTCCAATGGTTTAGAGGTAATTGTCTTGCTTAAAAGTTAGAATGGAACCTTTGGAGGTTATGTTAATGAATTTATAAATGAGTATTTAGTGGAAGGGAGATGATCAAGAAGTATCACAAGGATTGGGGTGGAATTACTAGTTTAAAACTTACAAATATAGTTTTGACTAGAGATTTGCCGAGTTTGTGGGATTAGGAGCATTTTTAGCAAAAAGATAGACCAAACTATCTTTACCTAGAAATTTGTGTAATATTAGAAAAGTTGTAGAAATATATATGGAGGAGTGTAATGGTAATAACTTTTGTATACTTAAGGAATTACAATGATTAAAAGGGAGATAAAGGATATTGTCTAATACCGTGACAATGATCGGGGAGAAACTTGTGATAGTCTTGATTAACTCTGTGTGATAGAGGCCCTAATAACGAAAGCTAAAGAATAAATGGTGGATAGACATGATGTAAATATGGTGGAGTGTATTTAAAGCTTGAAGATGTGAGAAAAGACCCTATGAAGCCTTAGACTTATTAATTGTAAGACTGTCATGTCCTAGTATTTGGAAACGGCCTTAAATGAACAAGCTGCGAAAAAGTGATTAGAAGGAGACTAGGAAAATGTGTTGAGTTGGTGAGATTAGAGAATAGCACGCAATGAGATAATAAGTGGTAAGAAACTTGAGAAAATTCAAGATGAAGGTTAAGAAATAGAGTTAAGGAGGATTTGTGGATCCTAGAGCAACAAGAGGTTTGAGAAGCCTAGAAGCAAATAAGTATGCAAATAATAAAGGGAGACATAAATAAGCATTAATAGATGAATAGAAGGAACAAGGCACAATAAGAGGTAAGAGATAAAATGAATTCAAATAAATTCAAGGTGGAAAATACCAAAACAAATTTGGAGATGATGAGATACTTGAGAGAATCCTAGAAGCCAAGAAGGCCTAAAGTGGAAAATTGACCAAGACAATGATAGAGGAATGGGGAGTGTATGAAGGTTGTAAGTAGAATAAAAAAGAGTGAAATATGTGGACTAAGGAGGTTATAAAGCTTGAATATAGTGTAAAAGGTTAAAACCCTAGTTGGTCTCATAAACCCATCTAGACCTAATAGGATACCTTATCAAAAGGAAGGGATTTGAGTTGGGGAAGATGAACTGAGAGATATGTCTTGAAATTTACCTAAAAGGAAGATATAGAAAAAGGGTATATAAAACAAGAATTAATTTTTCTTGAATATTTTTATATTCTTCTAGACAGAGTGACTTGTATGGAAATATGACTAATTGCAAGAGCTAGTAGAAACATTAATTTGAGAATAACTTTTGATTGGAAGAGAGTTAGACTCGAAACTTGACACACACTTTAATGAGTTTAATGGGTTACTAAAAATATTACCAATGAAGAATAAATCTTTGTATTTTGTGATTTTTTTTTCAAAAAATAGTGTTTTGAAGGGCTACAAAGAAAATGATGCTAAATGAAATTATGAAACTTTGTGAAGTGATTTAACATGTTGATTTGATTATATAAGTATATATAAAGAGGTTTTAGCTCTTAAATGAGTCTATTAGTGAATTTTGGGTGTTGAAAGCCAATTCGGGCTACTTGGGAGCAAGGTAAAAGTGCATTTTTTTGATGTTTTGAGAAGAGATTGTCTTAACAATTGTTATTTGTTGTGTTTGTGCTTGATCTCTACATCAGGTTGTTAGTCATAACCTCCTTTATACAAACCTATTTATAAGGATTCAATATAGCCATTGAACTTATGATATGCGAATAAAAAAGAATATTTGATGGAGTGTTCTACATTCACATGTGAGTGGTGTACTAGATTGAAGGATTAACTCCATTATTGGTTTCTTACCTAAATATTCATTTATTTTCATATATGGTATAAAATCTCGTAATAGTACAAGAAGACCAATTTGGCTCAAAATCTACTGGTGAAGAAATTTTGTTGTTGAGGTGAAACTTTTCCTCAGTCCTCCATTGCAGAAATTTTGTCTCCAAAACCTTACACATGGGTTGGTGAGATGTTATAGGAGATCTAACTCTCAAATCTCTCTACAAATCACATACAACTTAGGCTTTCCTTCCAATTCGGTGAGTTTGTGACCTGTACACATAGAGGTGAGCCCAAGTCATATCTCGGTTCATTGTTAAGGTGACTTGGCCCTTGAAACCTAACTTGGCATTTATAAGCATCCGACGAGCTCTTTTCTCAGCAAGCACTACACATAACTCACTTAGATCCTCCTCCTACAGCTCACTCTTTCTTCCAATGTCTCACTCCATCTCTTGTGGGCGTAGATCTGTCAAAACAATCATTGCGGATGCTACATACTCGGGGTAAATAAAATCTTCATTGGTGCCCTCACCACAACCTAACTCGTGGTCAACCTAAAAAGTACTACTTTTAACATTTTAAAGGGATTTATGAATTGTTTAAAGTTTAAATAAATATATGTCAACTTGTATATTTCAAATAATGTGCGAGCCCTTTGGTTGTTTGAGAATTGAAATCTTAATGTTGTTTCAGAGGGAATTTATAATGTTTTAAGTGTGTTTGAAGTGGTCTATGGGGTTATTGGCATATAGATATTTAATAAGTGAGATGAAGGGCTCAAGTGGTAACATTCCAAAGTCAATTTATATATTTTACCGAATTGTTTTTGAAGAGAGGCTATACATTTTTTAAAGGAACATTTGATTTTTTGAAAAGATTAATGTTTTTAAAATATTGGAGCATGTCTTTGAGGAGAAAGAAATTGTAAAGGGTGTACCTTTTTATCATCACTTTCTAAAGAAGAAGATACTATTTTGTGGTGATATTGAATCTACTTTCTCTCCTTGTTTTCCTACCTCATTTTAACAATGGAAACCATTTTTTTTAATCCACTCAACACCTCCAATTACAATGGCTAGGAGACAAAGATTAAATGTTTCTTGAATCAAAGGAATATGTTGCATTGTTTCTACGAGACTTTCCAATTTTTATTGCAAAGGAAGATATTGATTGGTTTGAGTCTCTATAGAATCAACCCTTAGCCACATTGGTCTCATTTTTTGTTCAATCTTTATACCTATATAACATATGCCATGTCACCATAGGAAGTTTGGGACATTTCTATAGAATTATTTGGGGAGGTACATGAGTTTTATGGGCCTTTTAAAACCTTTAAGACCTTTTTACTCATTCTAGTCCACTTTTATCTCCTCTTAACAAGGGATTCACTAAGTAAACTTGTGGCATATCACATTCATTCATAGGATACTAAATAATACCCCTATTTCAAGTTTTAATTATCAATATTATATTATTAATACCCCCTTTGAATACACCATTCCTATTATAAAATACCTCTTATATTACTAGTTATTACATATACAAATTTTTATGACATTTGTAATACCCCTCATAATTTGTATATCTTTCATGTTGAATGTGTTCTTTGAGTTAAAACAAAATGGGAAAAAAGTGAATGAATATAATCAAATTCTTTCTATTCACTGAGAAAATGGATCTACTCAAGTTCCTTAGCATAGGTTGAGCAATGCCTATTGTTGGGTGAAATAATTGTTGTCGAAGACACAATCAACAATTCAGGGGACAATAATCCCTCCTCTTTAATGGGAGGTTCCCTTATTCAGACCAAAATCTGGAACTCTAAAATATTTACAATATTTACAAACTAATAAGTTTTAGTGAGGATGTTGGTAGCATTGATTAATTTCATGATTTCAAATACAAAAGAAGGGTCTAGAGAAGAATAATAAGAAGAATGCATCTGTGCAGGATTCTTGGCAAGACAGATAAATTTGGGACACATAATTCCTCTTTAAATTTATTGATCAAGGACTCATAGTTCCTTCTTGGTCATACAAGATCACCACACCTACACAAATGAAATAGGAGAGAAAGAGATAACACAACTTTCAAATAAGAAGAGTGCAGATCTTATTCTACTCATACATGCCAAAATAACTTGAGAACATACATGTCTACATAATGGAATTTATCACAAGTAAAAATATTTAAATTGAATCACAATTCAATAACTCTTGATCTATGCATAAGAACACAAAGTTTCAAAATCTAGATAATGCAAATAGTACATGGAATGTAACAAAACCAGGAAAGGAAAATAGAGGGAGAGAAGGGTTCTTCTTCTTGTATTCAAAATCAATATTTCTTACATCCAAAAATGCACCAACATCCAACCCCTTTTACAAAGAAAATGAAGCCTTATATAGGAAAAGGGGAAAGGAGTAACCACCCTAACTAACTAGTTGTTTTAATTAAGTGATAAAACACTTAATTAAATGAGTTACATTCAAATGAATTTATATTACATATTTCCTTTTTACACAATAAATTCAATGAAAAAATATAACTAGTAGTATTAAGATCTTGAGGAAGAATGAAGAGAAGAGATAGAATAGGTAGAAACTTTCAGCTTGAGAACATGCATCCGGAACTTTGTGACCACAACTGAAATTTCCATCTCCTTTGGCACAATTGTATTAGCTAAATTTCTCATCCATGCTCTTGAGGAATTATCCATCTATGAATTTGTGCCCCCATATAGAGACACTTTTACAACTTCTACAATCACATTGTTAAGACCTGGCAATTCTTCCATTTTATCCTTGTTAACAAACTTAGTTTTGAAAAAATTCTCCTTGATAAGATTATTAAAATATTATTTAATATGATCAACAGGGTTTCGTTCAGATGAATTATCCTTGAAGAGGTCACAATGGAGAGCTCACAGATATGCAAAAATATCAGATTTTAAGGATTCCCCCTTTTAGATCACATTTTATAACTCAGTTGAGGCTTCATCAAGAACCTTCATTCTCCACTCAATACTAAAAGAACAAGTTCATGATAAGTTAATTTTAGAATCATCAATTTTTTTCAAAAGAAGTATTTTATCATTCGTAAGGGCCATAATGTGGAGGTATTGGATGACATATAGCGAAATTTTAATTTCCTTATCAATGATGTCCATACATGAACTAATCGATCCTAAATGTAACAATATTGTCATAAGTCTTACAAAATTCATCAATGAATTCCAATCCTATGACAAAAAAATTTCTCCACCTGGCCTCGAGATGATTTTCCTAGAGTTTCATGTTTATGTATTTTGGCTATATATTTTAGATCAATATTAGCGGTTGTAGGAATGGGTGGGAGTACGAGATAGAGGAGTTGGATCCAATAGAGTATTATCTGATGATAGAAAGGATTTTATGAAATTTTCCAACACTTGCACTTGTTCCTCAAATTGCTCCTGAGTTTTTTTACCTTTCTCAACCCTTTCAATGACTTTAGAAACAATTTCCCTAAGGTTGTGCACTTCACCTTCAGGGGTTGATTTTCCCAGAGAGATCCTGGTCAACTCAAAATTAGATACAGAAATGTGTTTTTCAATCTTATCTTCTTTTGGATTAGAAATTTCTAAGAATTGTTGTCTTGTAGAATTAGAGACAAGACAAGAAACTATCTTGGCGTTATTTGGAGGAGGAGAAGTATAAGGAAGAGCAATTCTTGGATCAAATTTAGAGACTTCAACTTTGGATTGAGCCTTTCCTTTCTTGATATCAACCATGGGTTGAACCCAAGTAAGTGAATCTCTTGATGATGTTCCCAAAGGAGGAAAATTAAGTGCAATTTTTTAAATAGGAGGATGAGAGACCAAGGATTATACTATAGAAGTTACAAGAGAATAATAATATATTCTCGTATCCAATTTAGGCCTATATACACTTTCCTTTCTAGATTCGAGAGGATGCTTACCTCAACTACCTCTACTTCTTCATCATCACCTTCTTCACTTTATTCTTCTTCTTCCTTTTCATCATATTTCTTTTCACTAGTATCTTCCTCACCTTTCTTTACTTGTTGGGGATTCTTGATCCAGGAGGATTTTTCAGTGTACATATCTTCCCTAAATCTTCCTAAACCATTGCAGGTATGCACTTGTCTCGAGAGATTTCCGTCGATAGGTGGAACGTGTAAAAGATATTGCAGGTCAAAGTTTAGGTTTGAAAATGGTCAACCCTGGTCAACAATCCAATTCGGACATGACACGTGGCAAAATGGTAAAAGGTTAAAAAGGTTATTTTTTTGTTTTGACCTTTGGTCTTCAACAAACTTGATTAAAGAATCTGGTGGAGCCCACTTTTTGCTTGTTGGGGGCCTCAAATAGGCTTGACACACTATTTTATAGGATGGGTGCTTTTCCACATTTGTATTCACATTGCTATTATTGTCTTTTTGATATTATATGCCTCTTATCTCTCTAACTTTCCCAATGTGGATTATTTGTTTGGAGAGTTTATGTTTGTGTATTGTAGGGTGATATTACTTGTCACTCGAGTGAGCTATTTTATTAGCTCAATGGGGTGATCAAATCCCCATTGAGTTGATCGCATATTTTACCACATTGTTTGGCCAAAGCCTATCCAATAAAATAGACAGCTCGGCTTTATCTCTAACAACTCAAGTAACACATTCAACCAATGAGCTCGACATTTATCCTAAGCGCAACAAATGGTTCAATGTTCCACAAGTGTCGACCAATGCATTGGGTGGTGAAACTACCTTATCATCTTGTCAATATAGCTTAGCACTTATCTTAACAATGTAACCAATGGAATAGATGGGTCAACATTGCATTGGCCATTCAACATTTAACCATCTAACAACTAACCCATTCTATGGGTGTATATGCAACTCAAAGTGCAACAAATGACAATGAACAACCGGTCCATGTAACCCAATGGGTAAATCAAATAACTTGCCATTTATAGCCATGTGGAACAAAAACATGGAGGATGTGGCCTAAGCCATGTAATGTTAGGGTGGCCGAGCCCTTTTTGAATGCAAATCCCCCAACCATGCGGGGAATGTGGGATATTGAACCCACATTGTAAAATTATCCCGATGCTAAAGGACATGGATGGGATTTGAACCCTTGACTCATTACAAATGACCCAAATGACTCAAATAGCTCACCTAAATGAATCTCTTGGTAAATAATTGGGCTCGTGGGATTTTAAAAGAGACGGTGCAAGGGTGACCTGTAAAAAGAGACATGGTAGATTGCAGAGATACTTTGTTTTGAGGCACTTAGAGGAAGAATCAAAATTTGGAGTAAAAAGAAAATTTTCTCAAAATTTTGATACAAAGACAATGGTAGTCTTATTTTTCTATGAAGTGTTGTATATTTTCTGTTGTAGGTGTTTAAAGTCACATTTGTAAGGGAATCATATTGTGGAAGCATTGTAAGAGGCACAAATCAATCTTGGAGTAGTTTCTGGTATTGTTCAAAGTTACTTGAGTCATAGATCAGCTCATATGTAGGTATAAAGGTTTATTAGTCATTATTGAAGGGTTAATTTTACTTCATTAGACATTGAATAGATCAATTCTCTTTTGAGAATGCAAAGACGTAGCCTTCGGGTGAACTCCGTTATCAAACTTTTGTGGTGTTCATTTTGTATTTTTGGAAGCTTTTGATCAGATAAAACATTTAAAATAGTTTATTTGATTAATTGATAAAGAAATCACATAATTGGTTAAATTGGATTGAAGGAAAAATTTCAATATCCATAACCCACAACAATAAATGAATGCATGTATCAAATTTTGGAATCAAGAATTCAGTTTGAGTGCATTATAAATTCCACTTGTGAATATTTTAATGGATTTGTACTAGATTCAGATATTTCACTAAAGTTGGAAAATTAAGATAATTGATTGTTTGGAAGAGTTTGAAATTTGGGCTTTCAAGACACCCAAAATTGGTTCAATTTAACACACTTGATCAATTTTTAATCTAGAAAAATTTAAGTATCTGGAAATTTTAAAAGTACATTAAAAGGAAGTACAATTTTTAGATCAAGTTAGTATTAGAGTTGGTTTAGCTCTTGATTTGCTTCAGTTTGGTTTTTACATTTTTGGGCTTGATCTTTCAGTTGTAGTGTGTAGAATTTGGAAGTACATGTGTGTAGGAAACCATGGGAAAATTTTCTAACAAGACCAAGTTTGAGGAACTTGAAGCATGCAATCAGCAGATTCAGGAAAAAATGCCTTCCTGAGATGTCAATTATTGACTCTTGAGGAGCAAATTGACAATCTGAAAAGAGAGCTAGAATCTAAGGATGAGCTCTTAATGGTGTTGCAGATTGATGGACCTAAGAAAGAGGTACCTATTATTGTTGATGCATCCACTATGACAGATGAATGCATGTTAAGTAAGAAAACACTTAATTCCTCTCCCAAAGCCAAGTTAGATTTTGATATTGTGCTTGGTGAATTTGAAAAACACACCAAAGGTATAGGATCTAAGCTTTTGAATAACATGGGTTTTAATGGAATTAGCCTTGGTAAAGATAACCAAGACATAACTAACCCCATACAGGTGGTAGAAATACCTCGTTATGCAGGACTTGGGTTTCTTTACACGGGAAAAAATAAATTGGAGAGAACTCCAAGATCTGTTGGAAGAAGACAAGATTCTAATAACAAAGAGGCTTCCCCCTTAGCATCAGGTGATTCATCATCAAGAGGATGATTTGGCAAGAATTCACCACATGGAGGTATAAAAATCCCTCCATCTTTGGTTTACCACAAACGTAAGGGAAAAGGTAAACAAAATGATCCACTTTCTACATTGGAAAAGTTTGATTATGATATGCAAGCAATATTGTATAGTTACCCATGCACATTTTGTGGGTTATCTAATCATTGTGTGGCCAAGTGTAGGAAGTATAAATCCATGTTGGAAAAGATTGAGAAAGTTAATTCTCCTAAACCTGGCTCGGCTAAAAGTAGTCAAGGTAAATTTTCTAACAATATGGATCCTAAAAAATGGATCAAAGAATTTGTGGTCACTGTAAGAAAACATGTCATGTCATTGACAAATGTTGGCAGCTACATCTAGAACAAAAATTAAAATTCGTTAAAAAGGATAGTAGTATTAAACCAACCAATTTGACCACTTCGGTGATTAGGGTAAAAAGTGAATTGAATCAACCACATAAACAGGAAAACGTGTTGAAAAATGCAGATAAGCAATTTATCAGTTTATGTTTGCATAGTGTAATTGTTGAATAATATGCAAACTAACAAAGTAGTTTTGGATAATTCTTGTTGATTGTGAAAAGGAATAAATTCCATATTTATTTTTACTTTGGTGTTAGTGAAGTAACTGAAGAAGAAAACCAAGTGAAAAGTTTAACATGCTTGGGTGTATTTCTCTTTTAATGGATTTTAAGCTTCATTATTTTAGTAGCATGTACAATTATTCCTATGGGGAATGATCAGGGTATTGGATGTCTAATTTTGAAATTGTATTTAGTATGTTGTTGTAGTGCAAATTGTTCCATGTAGTCATTTTTGTGTGTGTACAACTTATACAAACTCTTTGTTTTCTATGCATGATATTTGCACATGTATAATTCTTTTTATTAGGCTTAATATTTGTAACTATCAGATATAGTTGCAAATAGTATGTACAAGTTTTTCACTAACAAGTTGTGAATACAAGTTACATTTGCATTATTAATAGTGGTGAGTGTAAGATCAGATTGTACAAAGGAATATGGAAGTTGGATTTTTCATATCAGTTGCAGTATAAGCCATGGGTGATGTTAATTCAATGGTTTTAATTTATTGAATTTTTTGGAAAAAACTACCATGTTATAAACTGGGTTATGTGTTTGTGATATGTAGAGAACGTGTGTACAATTCAGATGGGTAAAATTTTCATTTTGAGGACAAAATGGTTTTATTGGGGAGGAGTGATCTGAAGGATTTTTAAATGTACAAATATTCCCTAAATCTTCCTTAACCATTTCAGTCCTATAGAGTGCCTCAAGAGATTTCCGTTGTGATTGGAACTCGAAAACAGAGCTCATGTGCAAAAGATATTGAGGTCAAATCTCAAGTTTGAAAATAGTCAACCTTGGTCAACAGTCCACTTCAGACATGACACATGGAAAAATGCTAAAAGGTTAAAAAGGTTAATTTTGTGTTTTAACTCCGATCTTCGACAAATGGTTAAAAAATTGGTGGGACCCACTTTTTAGTGGCTAGGGGCCCTCACCGGAGTTCGACACAATATTTTATAGGAGGGGTACCTTTGCCACCTTTGTATTCACATTACTATTATCGTCTTTTTGATATTATATGCCACTTATCTCTCTAACTTTCCCAATGTGGGATTATTTGTTTGGAGAGTTTATATTTATGCATTGCGGGGTGATATTACTTGTCGGCTGGGTGAGCTATTTTATTAGCATGGTGGGGTGATAAACTCCCCATCGAGTTGATCATATATTTTACCACATTATTTGGTCTGAAGCCTATCCAATTAAATAGACAACTAGTATTTATCCCCTAACAAATTGGTAACATAGTCAACTAATGAGATCGACACTTATCCTAAGCGCAACAAACAATTCAACATTCCACGGGGGGTTGGCCAACACATTAGGTGGTGAAACTACCTTATGACCTTATCAATATAGCTTGGAACTTATCTTAATAGTGGAACCAATGGAATCGATGGGTCAACATTGCATTGGCCATTTAATGTTCAACCATCCAACAAACTAGCCATTCCATGGGTGTATGCAACTTGGGGTGAAACAAACGAAAATGCACAACCGGTCCATGTAACCCGGTGGGTGAGCAAACAACTAGCCATTTATAGCCATGTGGAACAAAAAATGGAGGATGTGGTCTTAGCCATATAATGATAGGGAAGCTGATCCCTTTTTGAATGCAAATCTCCCCAATCGCATAGGGAATGTAGAATAATGAACCCACATTGCAAAACAATCCCGACGCTAAAGAAGATGGGCAAGATTCAAACCCATGACTCATCACAAATTATCCAAATGACTGGCCAGCTTACCTAAATGGATCGCTAGGTAAAGAATTGGGCTCGTAGGGTTTTAAAAAGGACACAGTGTAGGACTGTGCAAAACAAAGACAAAGAAAATTATAGAGATCCTCCGGTTTGAGGAACTTAGAAGCAGAATCAAAACTTGGAGTAAAAATAAAAGTTACTCAAAATTTTGATACGAAGATAGTGGTATCCTTATTTTTCCATGAAGTGTTGTACATTTTCTATTGTAGGCATTTAAAGGTCACATTTGTAAGGGAATCACACTGTGGAAGCACTGTAGGAGCCATGGATCAATCTTGGAGCAATTTCTAGTATTGTTCAGAGTTCCTTGAGTCATATATCAGCTCATATGCAAGTAAAAGGTCTATTAGTCATTATTGAAGGGTTAATTATACTTCGATGTTGAATAGATTGATTATCTTTTTGAGAATCCGGAGACGGTTCCTTCGGGTGAACTCCGTTGTCAAACTTTTGTGGTGTTTATTTATAGTTTTTGGAGTCTTTTGATTAGATAAAACATTCAAAATAGTTTATTTGATTAATTGATAAAGCAATCACATAACTGGTTAAATTGGATTGAAGGAAAAATTTTAGTATCCATAACCCACAACTAGTAAATGAATGCATGTATCAAATTTTGGAATCAAGAATTCAGTTTGAGTGCATTATAAATTCCACTTGTGAATATTTTAATGGATTTGTACTAGATTAAGATATTTCACTAAATTTGCAAAATTAATATAATTGATTGTTCGCAAGAGTTTGAAATTTGGGCTTTGAGACACCCAAAATTGGTTCAATTTAGCACACTTGATCAATTTTTAATCTAGAAAAATTTAAGTATATGGAAATTTTAAAAGTACATTAAAAACAAGTACCATTTTCAGATCACTGTTTCTCTTCTTACTTTATGAGTTTCATCTTTACCATAATCCCCATTTTTAGGCGACTCGGTTGTTTTGTCTCTCTCGCTCTCTCTTTAGTTTTATATTTTTTAGCATATACCTTTGTTCTAGAGTCTAGCTAAGAGGAAGGAGTTTAGTGATGAGGAGTGGTCTTATGTGAAGAAGTTTCTTCTTGAGAAGAAGCTTCTTGTTGAGAAGCATTAAATTCCTTCAGTTTCTTATTGAACCAATGCCTTTTCCTCAAAAGAACATGAGTGTTGAGGTCATCTGGATTATCCTTTTCCTTTTGTGACTAGTTAATGGTAGGAAGAGGAGTGTATTGTGAATTCAATTAGTGAGCTCTGGAGTGAAAATATTTGAGCCATCATCAATCATTATTTTTGGAATTGTATATAACTTTAAATATTGGATTTTTTGTAGAGTTAATCTGCCAAAGACTCTCTTTATAACCTCATAATCATCCACACAATCTTCCTAGTAGTCCTCAAATGTTGGTACATGATGATAAGAGATTCGGAGATTGTTACCGATAAATTTATCACTGTTAAAAGAAGCCCTCTTCTATTAGGGGTGTAGGTTGAAAGGAGAGATGATTCTCTTGACATTTGGAACATCCAAGGTAGATCTACATGTATAATTTCCAAAAGGTATGGGAAATTAGATGTCAAAGTTCTTATTATCTCTCGTAAGTTATATAAAGGATATACATTTGTCTATAAATTTCAACTAGAATAATATTATCACTACAGTTGGAGCTCAAAATTGTACCCATCCCAAATTAGGATGACCTGGGGCCTTGAGGCAACATGTGACTATCTCCAAGTTGTGGGACCTTTCTCTTGAGACAAACCTTCGAGAGAAGGCTGACTTCTTCTACCCATCTTTACTACTAAACCTACCCCTAGAAGGGGAAATACAACTATCTAAATCCACTCTACAATTCCAACAGACTAGGGTGAGAAGAATATGCATTTAAATTAAAAAATAAACTAAGGGGAGGTGATATTACTAGAAAGAGGGGGATGAACACTCTCAGATGAGTGAAAATGAGGGAAACCATGCATAGAGAAGGCATACAAACATGCCACAATATGAAACAACACTCACACACTCATTTTCATGGAGTGCAATGAAAAGAAACATACCAATAATGTAAAAGAAGTCAAGTATATGCAATAAAACATGAACTAGGGAAAATAATAAACACAAAACAAACTTTTATTTCTCCCAAAGTATGCATAGTTGATTACAATGGTGGAATAAGTAAGTATCCAGGATCAACGAGAACAAACTACGAGGCATGCAACTCAAAATGTAAAGGAACACTACTCATGAATAATGCTTCTTGCAATCTAAGGGGTCCAACCTTTATAAATGAGCATTATTCAACAATATATAGAAGAATGGGAGAGAAGGAGAGGAAAAAGAGATGGAAACTCGAATTTTCAATATTAACCACCAAGACATGTATTGAATTCATAAATTGTTTTCTTGTAGCACTATCATATATGCCTCCCATGTCAAATAAATTGTAGGAGAAGGAAAGAGGCCAAATATGATCAAATATGGGTGGTTGAGTCAATTGGATCTATGCATTAATGACCTGAATCACATTTACTTGTTTTCACCTACAAATCCCACCCAAAATATGATTTTGAATAGTCTAATGTGTAGCCCATATTAGGATATTTCTAACAAGACCAAGTGCATATGATTTCGAGTTATGTAGCAAATGTTATGATGATTTAAAGTTTTGAAGTGAGGACATGTGGCACAATCTGAGTAACCAAAAGGGTGTGTAATTAAAGCTGAAGTGCCTTATGACATGTGTCACTTTTCCATTTGATATGAGGATATGCAAATAGTTGGCATTTTTATTTGTTATACTAAGTTGTATTTTATCTAACAAGTTCCAAAATGACGCGTGAAACTCGGTGATTGACATATAGGGGTGTAACCTTGGGCACGTGCACAAGAGCGGGAAGTGTGAAAGGAAGGATTCATTGCATGTGCAAGGTAGTGTGTGGGGATAGGAGTAAAGGATTAAATGGGGAAGTGCATGAAGAGAGACAAGGGAAAATATCAAAGTAGAAATGTGTGAGAGAAAATGTGAACAAAGACGTGTGAGGGTAGAGTGCAAGAAGAAACTATCACATGCTTAAGATACATGAGAATTGGGAAGAAAGAGCATGTCGATAAAGGCATGTTCGGTACTTGGAAAAGTGAAAGACAAGTCCACGAGGCACACGTGAGGAGGTGTGTAATAACCGGGGGTGAAAGTGAGTGCAAAAGGGAAGATGGAAGGGAGATATAAGAATAAAAGGAAGGAATGCAGGATTGTGTGAAAATAAGCAAAGGGAAAAGGAGGGAAGATGCGGAGAGTGTGTGAGGGCACACATGAAGAATTTTAGTCAAGTAAATGTGCGAGAAGGAAACCAAGTGCATGCGTATGGCCGGGAAAATTGAATCGAGTCAAAATGGAAATGTAAGTTGTCAAAGTAACAAAGGGGGTTATTTTGGACAAAAATACAATAGATTAGAAGCTTGTAAGGAGCTCCTTCAAAACCCGATGTATGAATGTTAGAAAATTTCATGAATGAATAAATAGGTTGCCATAAATTGAGATTGACTACCAGCCTCTTGTGAAACTCTACTTGTCACATTTCCTTCCAGTAGCCTTATCAAGAACATTATGAAGGCATCATTCACTCTCATGTGTTGAAACTTGATATTTTCATAGTTAAATTGAGTGTAAATATCATAAATAACAAGATTTTTCCTAATGTATTGAATTGACATGTGAACTGTGCCTAGCTATGGTGTACATCAGATAGGAGGTCATGTAGAATGTTTTGGTTTAGTGAAATTGATTGAGTTTAGGAGATAAGTTCTAACAAATTATTTCTCCATAATTAAATGGCTATGAGCCTTCACAAATCAAATTGATATAAATGCACATCCAATCCTAGAACTCTTGAGTAGAAGGTAAGCCCATTACTCTTTCCAATAATGTTATCATATCTAACAGTTCCTCAACAAACTCAATCTTGTAGAGAGTCTTAGGCAGTTTTGATGGCCCTCTCCTTTTGAATTTTAGCCAAGATTTGGAAATCATGGATTGGTACTTGTTAGGGGTGAGGTCAAACTCCTTTTGGGCATCATCTTTGGTTAAAACCTTGGAACCTTCAAAGGTAGGAATTCCCAGAGCCAAGTTGATATGATGAGCATCCAATTGTGCAATGACTTGCCCTTGAGGATCCTTCAATTCCTTAGTTTGGGGATCAAAATAGGAAGCACAAGCTAGGACTATGTCAGCACATTGAATGGATGTAGGAAAACCCCTTGCATGAGCTAAACCACTATTCAAAACACTATGGGATAATATGGTTAGGCTATTATCATTCATCTTGGCCCACAAATAATTTAAGTCCATCTATTTAGTATCATTTTCCCCTATTTCAGGAACTAAGGTTTCAAGGAGGAGGTGTGTTAATACACAATATAATGGTGTTTCATTTTGATAGATTGGATACTAACTTGGGAGAAAATTGGTCTTGAAAAGGGTTTTTGAAATAATTTGAGGGGAAGGGCACCAAAACCAACATAATTACAAAAGTTGGTGAAATAGAAATGATACCACTGACATGATAGATGAAAAGTAAGGCGACCTCCAAACGTTCCTATCTGCAACTCAAATTTTTGAATTTGGATGACGAATGATAGAGAAGCGAGAAAAATAGTGTTTTGTACGTGGTAGAGGAGGTAGGGTATAAAATGAAAAGGTAGAAGCAAGTATGAAAGTGAGGGAGTAAAAGAGTGGGGAGGATTTTATATTGAAAATTCCAACGTTTTTCCCACTACCCTCCCACTTGAGCTCTTTAAAATGGATCGGATAAAATCATGTCCGATAGAACAAATTTAATAAAGCTCCCACTCTCTAATATAAACTTCAAGTTTTATGAAAAAGAAATCAAATTTTCAGGGAATTGGTGGTAGTGAGGAACATTTCCCTCACTTCTTTAAGTATCAAAAATATCCGAGATATCCGATAGTGGAGAGGAGGTCGAGAGGAGTGAGGAGTCAGAGAATTAAAGGCTTGGGGGAACAGGGTTGGAATTTCGGGAGTGCCTAGCTCGGGTGACATATATGATAGAATGGGTATGACAAAGAAGTGATGAATAGGAGGAAGCAAGGCATGGGGGAGGAGATTCAACAGTTCCAAATATGGCCGATGGGGCCGACAGAGCCAAGTAAATCGGTTAAGGAGGAAAAACAAGGAATAAGAGGAACAAGGGAATAGTTCCTTCTATTCCTCAATCATCCGATTCATTCAACTTGAGCCCCCACAACACAATTTTTTTATAACTCATAACTTCTACATCTTTATAGTGAATTAACATGGGACAAGTGTGACAAAAAAAGAAAGTACCCAAGACTCAATTTTTTTGAAAATTTTGACATTTTTCAGTCTCATAACAACATCTATATTCATGCAAGCGAGTATTTTAGTAAATAATTATAAAGGTAGCTAGCATTGGCTCACATTATTCTTTTTATGTCTCATATAAGTGAATTCAATCTAATCCACATATGAAAAAATTGTACACACTAAATCATGCACTTGGGTACATTTCTATGTCCTAATCACATGCATTGCATTCATATGATTCCTAAGGGAGAAAAGTACTAATTGATCACTACCTTTGGTATTTTAGGTTCCTCTCTACTTTGCTTCTTGGCCTTGCACATCCTACCACCCTGTCTAAACTTTGACACTTCACCTTTTCTAGCTCTAGACACCAACGCCTAGGCACCCTCATCCCCTTTAGGCACCCTAGACCTCTTGGTATCTTACTCACTTCTTTTGAGTTCTCTCTAGTTGTTGGGAATACTTATCTCTTAGGGGTCATCCTTTTAGTGATCAATTATGAAATTCAAGCAAGGGAATCATATAAATACAATGTTATGGGATCAAATTAAGAGACCAACTCTAAGCATCTATTATCACCACCTAAGGTTGCATCCATCTAGCTTCACTCAAGGGACAAGGGACTAGTTATTATGAATACACACATAGGAGGTGAAGTTTATTTTTCCATGCACACATCTACTTACATTTTTTACATCTAGCTACTTTATCGCTATCAAGTGCGACACGCAGAAGAGCCACCTAGGGCACACTTTCAACACAAACACACAAAACTACATTGGATCTCGAGTGATAAGTGCAACACTGCTCGTTTGTAAGATCAATTTTTGTGGTGAGGAAAGTTTGACGTTTATTTTGCATTATTTAATTCTTGGTATTTGATGTGTTTTGGGGTTTTGTAGATCATATTTTTAGTGCAGTTATCATCCACATCGATGATCACACGTGTGACATTCTAAAGCAACAAAAAAGGAAGGATTATGACAACTTAATGACCTTGAAAAATTCATTTTTGAGAATATGCATAGATTCTCGGCACTAGACAGGATCCTAGCACCCAGAACCCTAGACTACCTTAGGCACCTTGGTCTAGCCTTCCACCGTACTTGTGCATTTTTTGGGTTCGAAGCATTTGACCTCATGTGTTCCAATTTTATAAGTTCTTTACCTTTGCACAACCCATGATTAATTGGAAAATCAACTAATTATTCTAACTCTTCATCGCACGTATGGTTTTATTCATTTAACTTATTGTTTGTGACACTTAATATATTTATTGCTTTAATTATCATTGTGACTCGAAATATCCTATCTAGGGTTTAACATATCTATTTAATTTTTTTAAATCATTCGGTGAACCCATCCTCTTCGAACATCTTTGGGGTATTTATTTCATCATTTCTTGCATTTTTCTAAGACCCTCTCATCATGGATATTTATATTCATGATTTCTTGCATTTGGCTACTACTCATGTTCTCTTCCGATATTCATCTTGATATAGTCTATGACATATTCATAGATGAATTTTCTCATCACATTGCTTTTCCATTTAATCTTCTTACTGATCTTGCTATTTTAGACAATGATCCACCTTTATACATCATGATTCACATCAATAATGTGGGTGTCAAATGGACTATAGTCGATAATGGATCTAAGATTTATCTGTACACTTTATCATTGATTCAAGCTATCGCCTTTATGCCCCTTATGTTAGTCCTTCATCCATTTATATTTACGTGTATGATGGTTCCATTCTTCCATGCATAGGCCATATCACTTTACCTATCACTATTGAGCTAAAAACCCTTCTTACGTTTTTCTTTGTCATTGATTTCCAAATTCAATACAATTAATTAATTGGTAGGCCATGGCTTCATGCCATGAAAATAGTCCTATTTATAGTGCATCGTTGTGTTAAATTATTACATGAGGGTGTAGAATATATAGTCGCCTCGTGATCGTGAACCATTCAAATATTACAACCATGATTCAACCACTACACTCCCTACTCCAACATTTTTTACTACTAATGACCCATAACCCATGGATTCTCCAGCTCACTTGCCACCACTTAAAGGTGTTATTTACATGTTAGACACTATCCCATCCACATCATTCCCCCTCCTCCTACAAATGATATGGTAATTTTTTGGGGCCTTTCCAAACATCGAATGTCGTTCCATCTACTTCACTTTCTCATTTGCAACTATTTTTGGCACGTTCTCCTTTTACATGTACAATTTTCATGAATGATTCTTATTAGGAACATATTCCATTTGATCTTACTTTCTCTCGATACTCTATGTACACATGATGGCTTAACTAAGTTATGCTTCACATTTGATGACCTCCATCCTCCACCTCATGATCCTCATCTTTATCATGGTTTTATCCACATTATTTCTGCTTATGGTCTTCATGTCTTTCACCTCACAGTATTTCTTGCACGAGCTCCTCGCACTTCTCCACTTACACTTGGGAAATCTTGGCTTGACTACATTAGGGGCACTTTAGACCCTGATCATACAGATATTTCATTTCTTATGCCCTTTGGTCATGTTTTCATTTGTAATGATTCATTTCTGGGCTATTCACAAAATCTTACTCAATGGTATGCACATGGTTGTCCACTACCTCCTTTCACTGATGAAGAATATACTATGGGCATGTACAATTTATGCCTCAATGGATCTTTACTCGATCATCCTGATACTATTGCTTACCAAGTCTTTGACACTTCTCCATTTGGCTTTGACCATGACAACGATGATCTCCTAGATGATGTTACATGATCTTACTCTTCATCATACACTTGGGGGAATCATATTCCCCACCCACCATTATTATATCATTAGGTATTTACCACTTCTATTATCACATTCCATACCTCCTACTTCACATTCCTAGACATTCATCTTGCACAACTTGATACACTACTTGTATCGTCATTACCCTATGACACACTCTTGTGATAAGGTTCACACTTGACTGTTGAGGGCATACTACATACATGAACCTCACACACTACACATTTCACACTTCACACATTTACGACATCTTCTTTTCACATCTACTATTACGAATCATACACACTTTGCACTCTTTCTTACATCTACTACTACATATTCTACACATTTTACGCTTTATTCTCTCATCTATTGCTATACACACAACACATATATAATTGGCACATTCAAAGTACATCCTACTAGTGTCACATTCTCAAACAACACACTGCACACTTTTCTAGCACCTTCTTCTTATGAATCATACTATTCTATTATACAATATACACTTCATGATCAAATATTTCTAGTGCATGCATCATTACCCAATGACACACTCTCATCTCGTGGTTCATACTCGATTGCTAAGGTTATAAATCTGAAATGAACCTCACCACACTAGAATCATTTTACATTATACACATGCACATATTTATACATCCTATTATTCACACTCCGTAATCAATGATTTATAGCATCTCAATCAATCTTTCTAATATCTTCTTCTTGCACATCACATTACACCATTCTACAATCTACACTCTACTCTCTATTAATCAAATATTTTCTACAATCTACACTCTACTCTCTATTAATAAAATATTTCTTTAGTATACACATCATTCAAACCATTTCCTAATGACACACTCTTGTTCTATGGTTCATTCTTGACTATTGAGGGGTAATTTTAAATGAACCTCATCTCATGCATACTCATTTTATCTCTCTCTCTCTGGGGTCACGATGCTTCTATCACACTCACTCTGCATTCCATTCTATTTCACATTCACAACATACTACATATATTGGTTGCATATTATTTTTTTCTTACTTATTCTTATATGTAAACTTTTCTTACTATGTTAGCTAGATACAATGTACATCATTATCTTTTCTATACACACATGCGTGTTCACTTTTATTCTAGTTGTGATTGCAAACTTTACATACAAGATCATTACACGTAGCATGGATGCTCAGCAATCTGTACCTTTACCATTCCCACAACAGCTCCTAGGGGCATCCACTTTCGTACACATTACAAGTGTTATTGTTTCATTTTATACTACTTCTTATTTACTAGCACACTACTATTTTAGATCATACACGCTTTTGACATACTTAATATCTTTCTAACATACTAACGAGTATGCTTAATGTGTAACATTTTCTTTACAAGGACATTTTTCACCATGGCTGTCTAACTATTTTCACCATGGTTGTCTAATGATTTTCATGGGATTTTCCTATTCGCTTTTGTCATTATTTGGATTTTTTTGTATGCCATTGTTTTGGGATTTTCCCTATGTCTTTTTGTTCTACACTTCTTGTTTGCTATCTTTTTGTATCCTAGCCATTATTTGGCATGCCTTGGTTTCTACCAAGCACATTCCCTGATTGTCTTTCTGCTTTTGGGTCACATTGTGAGTGATGTCCCATGTTTGCAACCCATTACTCACCCCATTTTCACTTTTGGTCTACATTTTCTTCTTGTCTCTTGCTAGACTTACATTGTTTTTATATATACATGTTGCCCAAATACACTGTTTGCACTAACACTTGTCCCTTCCTAGCCATTATTTGTGATCAACATGCCTTGGTTTCTTACCAAGCACATTCCCTCCTACATACCCGGTATTAGTTTAGTAGGTCTTTTTGGGTCACATCCTCCTCCCCAGTGACTATCGCATGCACCCCAAAGGGAGGGGGAATCTAAGAAGGGAATCAATCACCCCATTCGGACAAGATTTGATTCTTGTCTTTTTGGGCGCTATTATTACTACATTTTGGCGATGGCTCATACGCAGTTCAACAAAGTCAAGTCACATAGTCTATAGTCTCTGGGCTCTTTATGACAAGACTTAGAATCAGACTTGGGTCCTTATTCCAGCACAGACACTAGTGCCCAAATACAGACTTAGGTGCCTAGTAGGTTCTTTTGTCCCTTCTAGGTGCCTATGATGATAGGGGAAGATACATATTTTTTTCTCACGATACACTATTTGCCAATTATAAAAAAACAATTTATAAAATAGTTGGCACAATACATGACATAGTCCTCCAAAAATTAGGATGTGTTTTATCTTCTTTTTCTAGTTTTAATTTGGATCAAAATGGATCGAATTGGATCAAAATTGAACAAGACAGATCACACCATCTGCAATGGTGTATAAATTTCTAGAAGTAGTCAAATGTTGGAGAATGACACTAGACCTTTCTCCCTACACTACTGCCACCGTGGTGTGAGATCACCCAAAAACTCGCACTTGGCATGAGATCACCTAAAAAAATCACTCTTAATCAAAATTTAAGTACACATTTTCTATCCTTTCCTCTCCATGGATCAGGTGCACATGTTCCTTTTTCTACTTTTCACATTTTTACACACTTTTTACATGCATTTCATACATTTGGATCAAAAATTTCTATATACATATTTGACTACTTGTTCATTCTTCTCTTTTACAAGTCCGTCCTTATGGGAAGCAGTAGTCACATCAATCACACATCAAATGACATCAACAATAGGTACAACATGACATCTACATATACACTTTCACCCCTAGGGTCATCATCACTTTTTACTTCCTCTTCTCTAGCTTCCACGCTTCACTTTTTTATCACTCCACAATTTTTCTTATCTCCTCGACATGCTTTTCATCATCAATCTACATGGTTATCGACATGGGTATCAATTATGCATATCTTATATAAGTGGGGAAAATGTAGACACTAAATCACACACTTGGGTACATTTCTAGGTCCTAATCACATGCATTGCATTCATATGATTCATAAGGGAGAAAAGTACTAATTGATCACTACCTTTGTCCTTTTAGGTTCCTTTTTGGTCTCCTTATTGGCCTTGCACATCCTACCGCACAATATTACCTTAGAAACTTCACATTTTCTAGATCTAGACACCAACATCTATCCAGTGGCACCAATGCCTAAGCATCCTCATCCCCTCTGGGTGTCCTAGACCTCTTGGTATCTTACTTGCTCCTTTTGGGTCCTTTCTAGCTATTGGACATCCTTATTTCTTAGGGGTCAGCCTTTTAGTGATCAATTATGAAATTCAAGCAAGGGAATCATATAAATATAATGTTATGGGATCAAATTAAGGGACCAAGCTCTAAGCATCTACTATCACCACCTAAGGTTGCATCCAAAGGCATCTAAAGAGAATCAAAGCATCCATCTAGCTTCACTCAATGGACAAGGGACTAGTTATTATGCATACATGCATAGGAGGGGAAGTTCATTTTTCCATGTACACATCTACTTACATTTTTACATCTAGCTAATTTATCGTTATCGAAAGTGTGACACGCAGAAAAGCCACCTAGGTCACAATTTTGACACACACACACACATATAACTACATTGAGTCTGAGATGTAGTGCAGTGCTCATTCATAAGATCACTTTTTTGATAGCTGAGGATAGTCTAACCCCCATTTTACATTATATTATTTTTGGTATTTAGTGTGTTTTGGGGTTTTATAGGTCATATATTTATTACATGTTATCTGTGACATCGGCGATCACTGTGTGACATTATAGTGACAAAAAATGAAGGATTACAACAATTTAGCAACCTTGAAAAATTCATTTTTTGAGCATTTCTACAGACTCGCCACCCAAACAGGGATCTTAACGCTTAGTAACCCTAATAATGCCCTAAGGACCCCCGGTCTATCCTTCCTCTCGCACTTGTGCATTTTTTTCTCGGGTTTGGTTATGACTTCATGTGTTCTAGTTTTATTAGTTCTCTACCTTCACATAGTCTCCAGTATTAATTGTGAAATCAACTAATTATTTCAACTCTTCATTTCACTTAGGGTTTTAATAATTTTGATTATTTCTTATGTCACTTTATGTACTTTATTGCTTTATTTATCATTGTGACTCTAAAATAACCTATCTAGGGTTTAACATATCTGCTTAATTTTGTTAAATCAACATCAATAGTAAAATTTAATGTCATCTTTGTTCATAAGCATGAACCTTACTCAATATATATTCCAACATGTTATTGGATTAGAAGCCACTTTGTACTTAGACCTACACATCACGTTCATACTTATCCTCACGTAACATGTTGTCCATGCCTAAGAAATAAATGGAGTATGAATACACATGTGAAACAACTACCAAAAAAGAACAATGATGAAATCAATTTGCCAAATCTTCGTAATTCTCTCGCAATAACCATACACACTTCTCCATGGTGGTTGAAAAGTATCATCATACACCTGTAATTCCATCATGGCCCTATTTTCCATCAAAATACATAACCATGCCATCAAGGTCTATATGAATGCACCGAGAGGTCATCAATCATCCATCATAACCTAGATGAAGGAAATCCCTAAAATAAGGCTTACAATGCACAATTAGATTTGCATATATAGAGCCCATAATTTTGTATGATTGATCATCAATAACATGGGAGAACCTATCAAACACATGAGTGTCACCATCAGTCAAAGAATCCATCTAATACCATCCCTAAAAGTGTTATCCTCTATTATAGGTGAGAAAAACACTATAAATGGTACATACAAGATTTGATACCATACATGTGAGCTCTAAACAATTTAAATTTTTTAAGGAGATCAACAAACAAGATGCATCACTTCAAGATTATAGTTCCAAAGTGTATAACTTATAAAATTGCATGCAAAAGGGAATTAACCGTTGGGAACTTTTCATGTGCTACCAATGTCATTCACCCCTTCCATGTCATCAAGAAACTAGGTCACACAAAAAGAAGTCAAGATCTCGATAATATAGCCACAAAAACATTGGAAGGAACATTAGACTACTACAAAGGGGTGTTTCGGGACAATAATTTTTCAAATCATTTCAAGTTGATATTAATAAAAAGTTGTGTATTGACTAAAACCGAATACCTCTAATTAATGTCTCAAACAATTGTCTCTTGAGAAACAATATAAAATATTATATATTTTTTCTCTCTAATGACAATACCATTTTTTCTCTCTAAAGTCAATATCATTTTTGTCTCTCTAGATACAATGTAGAATACTACTTAGTTTTCTCTCCAAATACCATCATTATTGTCTCTCTAGAGAATATGTGTCTTTAATACGAGTTATCCTCTCTCTAGAGATAACATGATTTTTTTAAAAGAAAAATTTGAAATAGTGAGATGAAAGACAATGAAAAATGATACATTATGAAGGTACATTATTATTTTTAATTATTAAATATGGATTATTTTTTTACCCTCACATGTATTTTGAAAGAAAATAATGATTACACACACATATTATACATTTCCTTAGAAAAAATGATGAATAAAATAGAATAAATGATGTAGAAGGATGAATGGAGAGGAAGGGTATAATTTTTCATTTTGGTATGCCATCTAACCTTCAATCATTTATTATAAAGCATCTAATTTTGATAAAACCTTTTAGACAACTTGTATTTGTGTAGGGATCTCTTCTCGGGTTTCATATGCATTATTAAATGTGATACAACAATCGAACAAGGATTTATTGCTTTAAAAGACCATTATTTTGGTAGTCTATTTGAAAACGTGTTGCGGTGAACTTTGCATATCAAAAACTTAATCAATTTCAAATAGAAAGCTTTATAATAAATGATTGAAATTCAAATATAGATAACACATGTAGTTTCAAAACTTAAACCAAGATAACAAATATAATATTGTTTATAGAAAAAGGATATTGTGCACATTAAAAAAATAAAATTTCTTAATTGAAATATTTTTATGTGAAAATAAATAAATTCAATCTCAAATAGAAAAATAAAACAATATATTGATACTAGCAATTTCAACCAAGGGTCACACAAAGAACACTAATATGAGGTAAAGGGTTTTCACTATATGATGAAAGAGACGAATGCATGTGATTTCATGTTGGGTAAGTGCACAGAGATGGGGAGACAAAAAAAGACAAAAATGTGAAATAAAACAAAATACATATGCAGTTCTAAATAATGTGATTATGGTTTTTTTGGCACATTTGGTAGTTTCGAACCAAAAGCATCTATGTGCTATAACGAGTACGTGAAATAATATATACACATTCTTAATGGTAAGGAACACTTACACATTCTTAATAGTAAGAATTTTTGGTGGGTTTCAATGTGTCATGTCATCTTTGGAGGGGGCATATTTAGTAAAATAATTGTTAACTATAAGAAAAAATTAAAGGATATTATACTTTTATTAATTACGATACTTTAAATTTATGTTAGTAAATATAAGAAATTAGGGTCACTCTACAATTGATAGAACTAGTCTTATAGCTCCAATAATTATAATATAGAAGATGGTTTTTCAAAATCTAATCTAGTCAAGTACTTACTCAATTTTCATTATTTCAGCATTAGACCTAAACGATTTTTATGTGTAAAATTTGTAATTGATGTTTGTTTTGGGAAAAATATAATCATTTTGTAGGTTTTTTGGCCTTTTGGATTAGTTTCTGACATTTATAGGTTTTTTAGATGTGTCAAAATAATATTTTACAAACCTCACACCTCCCAAAGATAGGAAATTGCTTGAATTTATGGACTCATGATTTTCTCGATGAGCATGAAGCTAAAACCATGATATCATCTTAGAAGCGGTGGTAACATCGTATCATGGATGAGTACATACTTTACAAGCCTCATAAAATCTAATGAATTATATAAATATGGCTAATCAAGTAAAGTGGATCTTAGCTATCTATCTCACCACACCAATCGATACATTCATCTCAAGAGGGAGTTAGACATATTTCCTATATGAGACGATTGATTGACAACGAATCAATATACTCAAACCCAAAAAATGACACTCTTTCTTAGGATAGATCTCGATACATAGAATATAGGAGCCCACCCAGATATATAGGGATGCTTAGCCCATATCTTTATAGGGTATAAGAGGTGGGTATATATAAGTAAATATAGCGGCACATGCATTTGGGATGACCACTAGATATAGAGAAGAGAGGAGGAGTTGAAATGATATAATATCTATACCACCTTGGATCATAGATAATTCTACCGATCAAAGGTATTTTAGGGATAACATGTTGATGACTCCCAAAAATCTTATCAATGGATTTATTTGGAGACATATCAAGTTATTTAGAGACCTATGAGCGAGCAGACGGAGGGATGATTAGGAACACTATATAAAATGGTTGACTACACTTCGTTATATAGAGATAATTTCCCTACCCTTCCTCAAATTGGTACCGAGTTTGAAAGTTTTTCCATGCTTCATCGATTAGAAAGAGAATAATTTGGGACACATAGACATAAGGGTAGGGATAATTATTGATTTCTTATAAATAAGGCAAGAGGTAGGGTATGTAATTATATAGATATAATGACACACCTAGTCAATTGAGGGAAAAGGTGCATAGAAATTGATTCAGATGATTTTTCACACTTTGGATGTTCCTTAATTTTCCCTAAACTTGTTACTTATAGAAGATCAGGTTGAGAGATTTTCGTTACCTATTTGAACGTGTATAATAGAAAATGTATGCATGAGATATCATCTATGCAGGAGCATGAGCCAACAAGTGGAATACATGCATAGGTGACGCAGAGCTAGAGCACACTACAAAATGGAAAGTGTGTCAACAAATTTGACAAGTTGTGTAATGAGGGAAAAAAATAAAAGTTTTCAAACCTCTAGTCTTTAAAAAATGGTAAAAAGGGTTTACAATAGTGGGGTCCACTCTTGTTTTTGTAGGGGACCCATCCATCGTAGACTTCTAAGTAGCTCATCGAGCTAAGACCGAGTTGATCTCATGATCGAGCTAGAAACTGAGTTGATGAGCAAGTTGATCGAGCTCATAGTGAGTGATATGAGCTTCGAGCTACATGGGGCAAGTTCAAACTAAGATACACAAGATCTACGTGGCGATAAATTAACATGCCATGTAACCTCCAATCAAACTATTGGGTGGGCACAAACATTGCAAAAAAAAGCAAGTGGTCCGAAGACTCGAGTATAGAGGGGTGGTTAAAGCCTCAAAAAGGCTAACACATTAGACTCTCCACCACACATTAAAAAAATCCACACATAAACAAATTATGTGTGAACGACCCCACTAATAGATCAACCAATAGACAAAGTATGTGGTGGCACGTAGGAAGACAACTCGCTCAAAGGCTCACCGACCATGGAATACGTGGATGATAGGGACATGGTAATGGCCAACCGGGAAGACATGGTGAGAGCCTGGAACATGTGGCATATGTGGATAGAGCAAAAAAAGGACTCGGAAGTCAAATGGTGGGTGAAAAATGTATGGTGACAGTTTGAACCACCGACCTCCCATGCAAACTATGTGGGCACCCAAACCAACTCGACTAACCGAGTTGGCATGCCAAGAGATAAGTTGATAAGGCTTTTATGTTACAAATGCGAGATGACCCATGTGTATAAAAGGGGGTCAAGGCCCATTTTCAATACACAAGCACATCAAATCTTAAGTATAAAGCTTATTCCAAAGCATTGTAAGGAATCCTTAAGAGGATTATTAAGGCATTGAAATATGTATTTTTAGGCATTATTATTTTATTTATTATTTTATAAAGGCTATTTTATGCCTTAGTTTCTCATGTTATTTCGGAGCTCGGGAGTGGAGTCGAAGGGAGTTTTATAAGCACGGGATAAACATATATGGGAACTCTAATTATTCATATTTCACTGGGCATTATAGACAATTTTCATGTTGCTTGGAGGTTGTGGAGGAGAATCTTATTATCGATCTCTTTGATGACACCGGATCTAACTTAGCTCTGTGTAGAGACCATAGGTCTTGCAATAGAGGGGAAGTCTACATGAGGGTGATTTCGAAAACTGACACTATCCAATTTAGTTCTATGTAGAGGGTGGAGGCCATGTAGCAGAGGGGAATTCTACATGAGGTGTAAATCCAGGAAGCTATCTTTGGAACACTGAGCAAGCTTTCCAAGACCAATTTTTGTTCTATTGTACCAATTGGTAGTATGTTCGTGGTGAACCGTAAAATTCATTATAGTAAATTGTAAGTTCTTATTCGTACTTATGATCAAAACTTTATAAGAATTGGTTCATAAATTAACAAAACCAGAGACGTAGGCATTTTACAAACTTTGTTATCAACTTTTATGGACTGCCATTCTTTCCCGCATTACATTTCCTTTGAGTTGATTTAATTTTGGGGGTTAAAATCGACATTAAAATTGAATAGCCTATAAGGATCTGTTGGTTAAATAAAAACATTTATTAGTTTACAAATTAAAAATGAAGGTGAAAATTAACATTATGTGTCTATCTTTATATCACTAAAACATAAAATTATCTAGATATTGAACCACAATCTTGAATTTGAATTTTACATGTATAAGTTATACTTGTCATATACACCATGCTTTCTAATATAGACACATATTTAATAGTCCCATGCAAATAATATTCATAATCAATAATGTAGGGGAGTGACCTTGGTGCCCATCCATGTACAAATATAATCCTTTGAGCATGATAATATAGATTAGCGATAGTAAGGGTTAAATAATATGATAATCTATCTAAAGACCCCATGATATCTTCGATTGTTCAAAAGGAAAACTATATATATATATATATATATATATATATATATATATATATATATAGCCAATTTGGAAACTACAAGAGTACATCACATTGATCTCTATGATTTTCAACAAAATTTGGGGTAGGAGTTTATGGAAATGTGCCATATATTCCAAACATTAATTTCTTTTCTGAAACCCCAAACCCTAAAAATGTTTGGGTAATTTATCCAATTGAATCCATATGAACTTAATTATGATGATGTGATGTAATTTGGAGATGAATTGACCTCAATAACATCATGCACATTAAATCAATCATTACTATATGATGTGATTTGGGGTTTAATGGGCCCTAATTGCATCACTAGTTGAAAAATTAGTGAGATGGTTCAATCAGAGAGGTAATTTGGGCCATTAGAGCCCCATGAACTTTATTGTGACTATATACAATGTGATTTTGGGATCAATTGACCCCACTACATCATTACACATACTAATTAGTTGATTTGTTCAACTAGAGTGTCAATTTAGGCTAATTTGAGATACTAATCATATTTGTGACTATTTGATGTAATTTTGAATCAATTTGCCCCTCAATTATGTCATGAATTTCATAATTTGTTTATGTGTTTAAGAAGAGAGGAAATATGGGTTAATTTTATCCATTTGAAACTAATTATAACATGTATTTGTTGTTTAATAGCCCTAATTACAACTTTAGATGAACTAATTAGTTAAATGGTTTGAAATTGAAGAGGTAATTTTTATACAGAAAACATGATAGAATTGATTATATTACATAATTTTTGATATTTTATCTTAGTAAAGGCACACACAAGGATGGTAAGTGAGAAAATGGAGCAAGGAAAGTACAACGTAGAATTTGGGTGATGAAGATGAGTGTGTAGGGATTGTATAGATGCATTGTGCAATGGTTTGATTACACAATGCATGTTGGTTACACAAGGTAAAGAGTAAAATGTTTCCATGAAGTTGTAAGGGAAAGGAAGAGTGTTTTGCATTGTGGTATTTTTTCAATGTTTACACAATGTCATGGTATAATCATGTGGGTTGAGCACAAATCCTTAGGTTAGTGGTTAACTGACACATAATAATAGTGCACAAATGACATGATTTTCCAAAAAAACATATAAGAGGAGTAATAAATAGTCATGAAGAGAAATTATCTATGAAGACACCTGACCAAAATAAATAAGGTCAACATATAGGCATGTCTCATAAATTATCTTATAGATCTCTAGTTAGATCTCAATGATTAATTATTCTCAACCAAAAAAATTAAAAATGTAGGAGGTCATGTAGAAAGACAATGTGGTGTTTTAGAGGAGTTAATGAACTCACTTCCAATGCAAAAAAATATAAAACCTAGTAAAACATAAATGGAGTTAATTTCACCATTTGAGGGGGTATAGTGGTGAAAATTAGAGAAGAGAGCCAAGCCGAACTAAACAAGTGAACCTTGTGAAGGGTCTTGGAGAAACACCATGAAGGAGGAGATGGTTGTTATAGACAACCAATTCATAAGAGATTACATGAATTCATAGGACAAGGCATTAGAGAAAAGAAAATAGAAGGCAAAGAATATTACACAACTGAAGAAAAAATGGTGTGCAAAAGGAGAAGTCCTAGTAGAAAGAATTGAGTGTAGATAATGTTACCATGGTGAAAAAAATAGGAGACCCTAGTAGAAAGGTGGGAGAGTTTTAAGGAGAGTGCAAGTAGAGAAGAATCAGCTGCAAGGGAGCACAAAGACAAAGGCAAACATGAAAATATAAGAGTGAAAAACTAGATAAGAGTTATTATGTCATTATAGGCCATTAAAGTTGAGTAGGGAGAATAACCGGTCTAGGATATGTCCCTAGGAAGAACACCAAAACTATGTAAAATATCCAAAAGAAAGTTCTAAGCTCCATAGATAGTAGTTGCATGTAGATACCATAAATTCCATTGAGTGAATGAGAAGAAACCATCAAGTTTCATTCCACTATGTTAACTATGCAAACTTTTTTCAAAGGTCACTACCCGTCGTGTCGCCATTAGTCAATTTATTTAGCTAAAGAGACAATTTAGGATAATTTGAGACCCTAATCCTAGTTGTGACTCTATTATGTGATTTTTGACTCAATCGGGGCTTTCCTAATTATATCATGCATTACATAGTTAGTTGATTGGTTCAATAAGAGAATAAATATGGATTAATTTGAGCCACATGAAACTAATTGGAAATCTATGATGTGATATTTTATTGCATATGGATAATTACAAATCTAGACATTAATCAATCAATCAATTCAATTGAAATCAAAGATATAATGTGTGATGCAAGACCATCACGGGGAATTGGATTTATTACATAAGTTTTAAAATTTTAGTTAAGTATGGGCACACACAAGGATGTTGAAAAGGATAATTGAGAAAGGAAAGTGCAACACAAAATTTGAGTGATGGTGAAGATTACACAAGGCTTTCACAAATGCTTTGTGTAATAGTTTAATCATATAATGCATGTTGATTTACAAGGAAAAGAGCACAATGTGTGCAATTTAAGTCAGCAAGGGCAAGGTAATTTTTTTACATTATGGTATTTTGTGTAATGTTTACACAATTTCATGGTACAATAATGTGGGTTGATCATAGATCCTTGGGTTAATACCTAACCAAAACATAATAATAGTGAGCATGTGACATGATTTGTTGACAAAACATGTAAGAGGAGTGTGATAAAGAGTTGTGAAGAGAAACCACCCACTCACTTCCAATGAAAAAATATCTAAAACCTAAGAAAACATAAAGTGAGTCAATTCCACCATTTGAGGGGCTAGAGTGGCAAAGAGTAGAGAGACAAGATGAGTCATGTTGAACAAGTGAAACTTGTCAAGGGTCCTGGAGAAACACCATTGTAATAGATTTAGGATTTTAGTTGATTTTTGTAACAGTCCCAATAGTGGGAGTAATATTTGTAGATGTCGTCAAGGATTTTTAAATCAATATAAACATGTATGTGTTTTGATTTGTTATGTATTATAAGGCATTTCATGAGTCCATATATTCAAGCAGTTGTCATTATCTTTTAGAGTTCGATGTTTGTAAAATCTAATTTTGACACATCTAAAAATCCTACAAATGTTAGTAACAAATCTAAAAGGTCCCAAAACTTGTCAAAATGACCACACACTTTCCAAAATTAGATATTGATTATACAATGTATACCCCAAAATATTTAGGCTGAATGTTGAAATCTTGAAAAATATCTATGTATCTTGGCCATATTAGATTATGAAACACTATCTCGTTAAACTATCGGTCATGGAGTTGTGAGACTAGTTCCGCAAGTGCAAAGTGACCCTTATTTCTTTTACTTAGATAAATTTATATTATAATAAAATATAAAGTATAAAGAACAATAAAATAAAATCTTATACTTATAAAGTTATTTCACGCATGCATTATTATGCATACACATTATACCACATGCACGTTCCTTGATTTATGCACACAAAGCAAGTGCCACTCGAAAATATTTTTGTTTCCCGACCCTAAGCCTTGCAACTGTTAAAACACAACAACCTGCATGTTTTTAGTTGAAAATGCATAAATTCATCTTCCACCATCATAAATACGACAAAACGATTGAAATCTTTCTTTAAAATATGCTTACAATGTAAATCAAATTATCCTCTTTCTAAATATATAATATTTATTTGTTTCCATATATATTTATTTCAAACTATGTCTTTTATACCTCTATTTTTAATGATTATAAATGTCTATCTTTCGTCATGTATCTTTTGTTTCACTCCTCCAAATTGAATAAAAATTATATAGTCCCAAACTAGGACTAATTCTATACAAAAAAACAATCTAATTTTTTTTTATAGTATATGAGGTAGTTGGGGGCATAGTTGGCTTCCATTATTTTTCAAATTTCAAATTATTTGTACTTGGAAAATCAATAAAAAAATCTCACTATTTTTTAAAAAATGTATCACAAACTAGATCATCCTATCTATCTTACCACCAAAGGGTTTTAATAAAATACTAAATAGTGCTAAAAAAAAAAAGAGGAGGTGCGATCAACTATATACTATGTTTTTTGCAAAAATAGGATCATCTATTAGAATTTTAGCTCTTGAACCCACTTACACTTAACCATTTTCAAAAACTTGGTAGTTTAGAAACTAGACTTGAAATGCTACAATTCATATTCTTATAACATCTTCCAATTTTGTGTAGCTATCTCAAATAACTCGTAGAAGTTGATATTTCTTGTTTTTCATAAAAAAGTGTCCACTTAAAACCCCCTTTTTCCCTCCATATACATGCACTTACCTTGTTATCTTGTTATAATAATCTTATTTTAACATCCACTACCCAAATTAAAACATACAAACTTTAAGGATGATCAATATAGAAAGAACCTCAATATGAACTTATATTAGGGAGATCATAACATGTAATAAGATGATTAATTGTATATAAGTAAAATATTATAGAAAAATTTAAAGGAGATAGTGATCAAAGACAATCTTTGAGAGAATTATTAATATGGATGAGGGAGTGGGAAATATTTTTATTAGCTAGACAAGTGGGACACCTAAATAAATACATGTTTAATTTTTTTATTTATAATTTATGAATCATATTTAATTGTTTATAAGTTCTTTGAGATCTCTTATGGTTGGTTTTCATTATTTTTAATAAATGATGCAAAACTCACCTAATATACTCTCATATAATCTCGATCATTGAACTTAACACGTTTCAAATATGGATTCTTGTTCCCAAGAAGTGAAATAAATGTCACATATTGCTTTGATGGTGTCAATATGTTTTCCTTTAGTTCATGTTTACACCCTTTTAAGATTAGATGTTATGGAATGTACAACAACCATAAATGAATGTAAGGTTTGATACTAAGATTTATTCTGATTAATTAACTTCCAACATTGAGCATACAATATCATATTAATGTATCGGTGCTTGTAACTAGTGTTTATAATATGCTACAAGCTTTTAAAAAAGAGGTAAGATGTACTTAGCTACATAGGATGGTACATGAGAGATCTAGATGCACTACCTAGAGAATCTCGTAACATTGAACCTATAGATGTTTTCTTATGAAAATTGTAACCTAAAACTACATTGGTATATGTGTAGAACTACCATGAATGTGTGTATAGTCTAGAAATTTTTGTACAGTCTTGGACCTACTAGGAGTGAGGTTCCAAAAATGTTGTTCCCTTTGTTGGTATAGAATTATGCTTCACTTTCAAAACCTAGGTGTTACACAATCTTGAAACCATCTTAAATTAGTTGAATTGAATTCAAACCATAATTATGTATGGAAGATCTTGTAAGAAGGTTAGTATTTGGGTTGAAGTGTAATATGTCCACTACCTACATCATCACTACTATGAAGAGGCCTCAAACCAAACATAGTTCTCCACCTAGCATGTGATATATATATGAATGTAGCTAGTTGACAACTTGAATCACTTTGAATATGATTTACATGGTTGTTATCTTGCTAATACATTGATTATGGATCTTTGAGTTCTTATAAATGAGGGAATCTAAACTCATTGACCCAGCATTAGTGCTTCAAAACTATAGTAGTGGTTGGAATAATTGATGTGCATCATATTTAGGAATATTTAAGGATACTTAGGTGCCTTTTGTGTTGGTTTTTTTGAAATGAGAGATCACGAGAGTGTTAGGTTAGTGAATGAGGTGATATAAACTTGCTTATATAGGGCTCTAAAGGTAATTTATCATGTAAAGGTCAACTAGGAAGATGAAAAGACCCAAAAAAATATAGTACGATTGAAAATAGAATTGGAGGATATATCGGTCCAAGACCGTATAGGTCATTCGGGACCAGATTCCACATCGTGACCTTATTGTACGGTTCTAGAAAAGGAGATGGTGGGTGAAATCTAGAAGTCATGTCATGAAGGGAAAAGGTTAAAGAATGATTTTATGCATTTATATTCATAAATGTTTGACACATCAATGTATAGGAATAAGAAAGTTGAGAGAGATATAAAAATATGTACTTATTAGAGATAACGTGTGGGTGTTTTTCTTAGCCAAGAAGAATAATCACAACCAACAAAGTGTCAAAATGATAAATTATAAAATTTAGCTATCTACATTTTCCCCCTTTAAGTATGAAATGAAAATTACATGCTTAAATTAAAATGATACCTGAGTGTGTAGAAACACTTTGTATTTTCTCATATTTTTCTATCTAGATGTGTTGGTGTTGACATGCTTCATGATTAAACTTACAACACAAAGTGTAGTCAATATCTATAGTAGAAATTGAACTCGTATAAGGTGAAATAAAGGGATTAAAAACATGGAAGGAATAAAAGTGTTTGTTTTGCAAAGGAGGTTTTTAGTTCCTTTCTTGTAGATGGAATTCGGATTGTATCACTAAACTTTCCAAATGATTGGGGGTGATCAGTATCTAATAGTGTAAAAGGATAAATAAGAGTATTGGGTGCATGTAACCCAACACCACATAAAATATAGAAAGAGAAGAAGAGCGAGCTATCAATGCACCAAATGAAGGAAGAAGAACATGTATTAAAGTTTTAATAACCTTAAAATATTCCCCTTTGAAAAAGGATAAGAAATACTTCCTACGAATAAATTTTCCTCTTTGATACTTTCCATAACCCCATGGATCACACCACTACAAACATATTTAGGCCCAATTATTTTATATATAGACACACTTTGTGTAAAATAAAATGGGTGCCCTCATGTCCTTTCCATGTATCGTGTGGTTGAGTAGGAGTATGTAAGATGCTAAAATGATGATGGAGAAGGAGAACCATGTCCCCAAAACCCTATATTTTGTAACTAGAATTGAGAACTAAAGTGTGAGGAGTAAAGTATTTCATGCCCCTATAAAATAATTAGAACTATGTGAAGTGAATATAAGATTATGTCAAAAACATGTATTTGTAAGTGGAAATATGAAATTGTAGAAGAATATGGTGAAACTTCCCCTAGGGTAGAAATGTATGGTATGTTTAAGAATTTCCATACGGTCCTGAATTTTGTGTATGGTATTTTACCTATGTAATTTATACCAAACTTTTGTATTTGAAGATGTTTCTAAGGACTTATTACCTATAAATACATGTTCTTGAACCTAGATGTTTTCTTGTAGATGTATAATATATCCTAACAAATGCCCCTCTTTTGAGGCACATGTGATAAAACATTTGATTGTGTGGCTCAAAATAATATATGTGTATTTATGTATTATGTATTTATGAAGTGTCAAAGAGTGTGGAATGTTGAAGTGGTGACCACCTTTGAGAATATGTATGTGCAATAGGGGTTGTGCACAATGGAGAACATGAAGTGGAAAGAGACATGAAACCATATCAAAAATAGTGATTTAATTTAATTTGTATTAATTAAATCTAATATAATGTAGAGTCACATATGATAATAAAATGCTAAATTAAAAATTTGACAAAAGCAATCTAGGATGTAATATTAGAAACCCTAAGTGAGGAGGAAGGAGAGAGGAATTAGATAATTTATGCTTGATCCAAAAGTGTTTTGGATTGATAGAACTACTGAACATAAGGTGATCTGTGTCGTCAATGCTCAAAATAAATCATGTAGATCATGGACCGGGATGGACATGGGAATTGGGGATCGGGTCGGGGACACATGGGCACCAGATTCTTCTACTAGGCACTCATGACTACGAAAGTGGTTGGAACTTGGTTTTTACTGTGTCACACAATTGTTGCAAATAGCTCCTATTGATCACCTGTGCATCCCATATTGATCACGAATGGTACCTATAACGTGTAAAACAAATATCACCTACAAAACCCAAAATACCACATCAAATACAAAAATAAAGATGTTATATGGGGATTCGAGAATAACCTCGGCGGTCACCTGACAGAGTGAACTTACGACCAAGAAATGCACTACATCTCAAAATCCATGTAGTTCTTGTGAGTGTGTGTAAGAATCATGCCCTAATATGCCCTTGTGTAAGTGCACTTAATAGTGGGTTGTAGCTAGATGTAGAAATTTAAATAGAATGTGTGGATGTAATCACGAACTTCCCCTTCCTATGAATTGTATGTAGAAAATGTAGTCCCTTGTCCCTTGATTGAATTCCAAATGGATTCTTTGAAGTTATTTATGTGCCTTTTGAGTGCAAGCTTAGGTGATAGTAATAATGCTTAGAGATTGGTCCCTCATTTTGAACACATAACTATGTATTTATATGATTCCATTATTTGAATTTTGTAATTGAAAACTGGAAGTCCGACCCATAAGAAAATAAGATGCCCAAAAGATAAAAGAGGCCCAAAAAGAGAAAGTAAGGTAGAAAGGGGCTAGGGCACCCATGGGGGATGAGGGCACTGGGGCCGAAGTCCTAGCTAGGCACCGGTGTCTGGAGCCATAAAAGATAAATAAGTAAAATACCGACTGGGTTTTGGGGTGTAAAAGGAAAAATAGAAAATAAAAAGTAAAGGAAAAAGGCCAAATATAGTCGTCAATTACTAGTTTTCTTGCTTATGAATCATCTCGAATGCTAGTATGTATTTAGGACCTAGAAATGTAACGCTAATCGCATCATTTTATGTCTACATTTTCCCCCACTTTATGTTGTTGGGAAAATAATCAATAACATAAAGTAGATAGAAGATTTAAGAACCGATAACCATGTATAGTGTGATGGCTATAATGTGCCGAAGAGACAAGTGAAGCATGGAATGATGTAAAAGGTGAAGCATGAAAACTAGGAAAGGAAAGTGACCTTAGGAGTGAAGTGTATACATTGTACCATGTTTTACCTTGTTGTGCTTCTTGTTGTCATTTGTGATTACTTCTTCTTGCAAGGAAAAACTATAAAAAGGAGAGCAAGAATGTAGTCAAAGTCACATATATGATAAATCGAAGAAAATGTGTATAAGTATGTAAAAGTGTGTAAAAGGAAATTGTGCACCTGATATAAAAGAGTGCAAAGAATAGAAAAATTGTCTGAAAATGTTGTGTAGAACGAGTTTTTTGGGTGATCTCACGTCAAGAATGATTTTTTTAGGCGATCTCATGCCAAGTAGCAAGTATTGGGGAGAGAGGTCTAGTGTTACTCTCCTTTCGTGAATCTGCATGATAAACACTACTATAGATGGTGTATTCTTGCTTTGTTATTGTTTTCCTTGATTTTTTCCAAATGTACAAATTGAAATGTATTCTATTTTTTGGAGGACTATGCTTGATATTGTCAAACCGCTTTATACATTGTTGTAAATCATGATGATGTGAGAAAATGATTATCAGAATCGCCACTAAGATATTAGCGCCCAACGGAGGACACAAGCATCCAAGAACTCCTATTTGAGCCTAGGAATTGATTTCTGTGTTGTGTTGAGGACCTAAGTCAGATTATGGGTCATTCATGTAACTATAACCTATGTCAATTCTGTGTTGTACTATGTTGTGATGTATCTTTGAGATGATTTATGGGGTGATTTATTCACCCAATGTATTCCCCCCTTGTTTGGGGTGCATGCAATGTCGATAGGAGTGTGCGGCCCAAAAGAGAGGCCCCGATGTCAATATGAATTGTATCCCTAGAGGGGGAGGGGATGTGCATGGTAGAAATGAAGGCACATGTAAAAAAGTGGCTAACAACATGCGCTAGTAACAAAAGTAGAAATAATGTCATAAAAATAATGTAACAAATGTGCATAAAAGAGAGAGACCACGAAAAGAGGGTTTCAAACATAGGACATCACTTACAATGTCACAAGACACTCAAGGCTGAATTATCTAGAAGTATAAAAGCAATGATCAAATAAGACATAGGGCATAATCCACAAACAATGGCATAGAATAAAAAACAATGTGAAACAATATGTAACAGAGATAACCATGGTGTCATAATAGTCATGTAAAAAAATGCTAGACATGATGCATCTCTTACCATGTTAAAAATATAAATTATGTCAAATCATGTATGCATCGATAGAAATTAGTGTGTTAGAAAGTAGAAATAATGAATAATGAAACAATAACACCGTAATGTGTGAGACGACAAATTCCCCCAATAACCTTGATGGGACTTGTAAGAGGTACAATGCCAAGCATCATTGCAACATGATAAAGCCTATAAAAGTATACATTCACAAGTAGAGAACAAGTGAATGCACATGTGTTTATGGAAAAGATAATGACATCTTGAATATCCGACTAACATAGTAAGTAAAGTGCATCATGTAAGTATAAACAAACATGAATAAGAGAAACCAAGATATGCAATATGTTGTGGATGGGTGAAATGGAATTGTATGCAATATGAGTATGATAAGATCAAAATTATCCCCAAAGGATATGGATGAGTACGAGATGAGGTTTATTTATAGAAGAACCCTCAACAATTAATAATGAACCATAGAACAAGAGTGCATCATCGGGAAATGGTTTGAAAGTGTATGCTAGAAGGATGTATCATGAAACACAAAGTACAAAGAGTGAATGATGTGAAGTTCATTTCAGATTAAGACCCACAACAATCGAGTATGAACCGTGGAACTAAAGTGTGCCATAGGGTAATGATGATACAAGATGTGTATCAAGTTGTGTAATGATGCTTAAAAATAGGAAGGATAAAGAACATAGCATAATATTAGAAATGATAGACACCTGTAAATAATAGGAGGGGAAAAGTAAGCATGGTGCCCCCAAGTGTGTGATGTGGAAAAGAATCAAGTAAAATTATCTAAGAGATTGTCATTGTTAGGATCATAACCAATTGGAGTTGAATTAGAGACTTGGTAAGAAATAATGTGAGGTTGATCATATAAATATCCCTTACGACATAAATTATACATGCCCATTACATATCCTTCATCAATGAAATGTGGTTGTGGACAATCATGTGCATACCAATGAGTGATATTTTGAGATTAACCCGAGAAGGAGTGACTAAAAATAGTTATACAACCAAAAGCAATAAGAAAGGTGATGTCATTATGATTTAGATCTAGTGTGCCACCGATGTAATAAAGCCACGATTGCCCAAGTGTGAGTGGATAATAACAAGGAGTATGTGCAAGGAATACTATTAAATAGAATATGCGAAGGACATAAACATAAAAATTAATACACATCCATGGTATAAATGAGAAGAATGAAGTGTAGGAAGAAGATCAATGATTGTGAAGCCTAGGTGAACCAATCCATCACGTGTGCAAACATTTTCGAACAAGTAGGGTTGAATGAAACATGGGGCCAATAATAATTATGAATGAAGAGATTGCATGTGAAGGGATCTAAGCATGTAGCTGAGAAGGAATCCGAGGAGATGTAGCAAGTGATAGAATATCTATTGTATGCATGGTTCCATAGAAAGGTATCATGACATTAGTAGATGAAAGAAGCTTTTGAATTGATATTCACCAGTCTAGTAGCAAAAAAATTATCTTAGAAATAGGAGTCATCAAATTTAATAGGATTAAAGTTAATATTGTGCAATGTGTCATCATTAAGCTCTATGACATCAACCTCATCATCATAATCTTTCTATGTAACATTGTCAAGAAGATTATCATTATCTTTCTATGTAACATTGTCAAGAATATTGGTAGGAGTGGAGTTAGATGTATAATTGGGAGGAGCTATGATAGGTGGAGAAGTAACAACCATGGGGGTGGACATAGTGGGTGATAGGTTATCAGTAGTATGAGTAGGAATGGATGAAGTGCATGGAGGAGAAAAAGAATTAGGAGTGCTAGATTGACCGACATCATATGTACTAGTTTGGGGATATCGAATTAGCTATGATATAGGAATGGGCATGATAATGAAAGGATCTATACGGAAAAAATTGAATGGTTTGAGGTCCCATACGAAATAGTATGTTCATAACCATCATGTGAAAAAAATTTAACGCACTAAAATGAACTATAGATAGTAACAACATATTAGTTGACATGAATCCTAAGGAGGTCTACCAAGTAATCAATTGTATTGAAATATGGCATAAATGATGAAAAATATAGTAGTAACCATGTTAGGCGAAAGGTGAACCAACTTATAAAGGTAGGATGTAAATGGGTAGAGTCATGTGAAGGACGAGTGTGGCTAGTGGTGACTACATTGATGGTCAAATCAGATATGGAGTAACAAAGTGAGGAGGTATTAGTACGAACTTACATAAAATCAATGTGACGTAATGACAGGAAGTGCGAAAGTAGTCGAACCTAGTATTTACAATGTTGTACAATAAGGATAAGAAGATAAAAATGCTCATGAATTAATATACATTCTCGAAGGTAGGGTTTAAATGGTGTCACAAATGAAATTGATTTATATTAGGGAACTAATATATCATCATGAAATAGATAGATCACCTAATCTAAGATTTAATATTTGAAACCCCCACAATATGCCACATCTGGAATGATATAAAAATAAGAGATGTAATATAAGGAGTCATGAACTAACATGGGCACTTATATGGTCATGATGGGCTCGACATAGTGAAATATTAAAGTATGAGCAATTTTCACAAATTGCACTACATCTGGGGTAATACATGCACAATACCACATCAAATCAAAAAAATAAAGATGTAATATAAGGAGTGTGTGTCATACGACATAGTGAAAATGATCGAGTGCCATCTAGGATGCCCTTGTGGAGTGTGTGTGTAAGAATTGTGCCGTAGGATGCCCTTGTGCAAGTGTAATTGATATCGGGCTCTAGCTAGATGTAGCAATGTAAATAGAATGTGTGGATGAAATAATGAACTTCCCTTGTCCGTGATAGAATGCCAAATGGATGCTTTGAAATGCTTTAGGTGCCTTTTCAATGTAAGCTTAGGAAATAGTAATAATAACTAGAACCTTGTCCTTCATTTTGAACACATAAATTTGCATTTATATGATTCCCTTGTTTGAATTTTGTAATTGACAACTAGAAGGCCGACCTATAAGAAAATAATATGCCCAAAAGATAAAATAGGCTAAAAATAACGAGTAAGGTGGAAAGGGGTCGAGGGTGCCCAAAAGGGATAAGGATAATGGCATCCTAACTGGGTGCTAGTGTTTGGATCCATAAAATATAAATAAGTAAAATATCAATTGGGTTGTGGGGTGTAAAATGCCAAATAGAAAACAAGAAGCAAAGGAAAAGACCAAATACAATCATTAATTATTAATTTTCTTACTTAGGAACTATATGAATGCTAGCATGTATTTACGACCTAAAAATGTACCTTGATTTTTTTCTACAAATAGTAGTAATAGAAATAATAACAATAGTAATAGTAGTAATGTAGATGTAATATAACTAATATAGATACATAACACTAGTCAAATGAGAAAATAGAAAAATTATCATATAGATCAAAGTCATATCAAGACATAGAGCCACAAACATGGGAGACCTAAAGTGTCACAATAAAAGCAAGCCACACAAACCACATATAATAAAATAGACAAGTAGTAACACACTCAAGTAACAACCATATATAGAAAATAGGGATTCCAAATAGTGGTAAGAGCAATATAATTAGTAAGAAATCACATTAAGCAAGATATTTCAATGATGTATAAGACACATATGTTAAGCTTATTAGTTAAAGAGATAATATGTACACAATATATGTAATCGAGCATAATGAGGAAATAGAAATGAATTATAATGAAACAATTGCACCCATATAGTGTGGAGAGATGATCCCAAGAGAAGAATGCGAGGAACCAAGCTAGATCATGTTAACATGTAATAATGTCATCATGCATCAAGCTTAATATACCTCTTGAACACATTTGTGTAAATATTAGAAAAGATATGTTATCAATCAAACCATAGTGAAAAATAGTATATGTAATGTAAAGTTATAACAATGCAAGCTATGTGTATAGGTCTTGGTTTTGTATTTTTACAAATATATGAATGTTTTGTATTTTTGAACTTAGCTATTTGGCCAATTTATGACACTAGGGCTAACTCGTTCAAGAAAGTTACAAGGTGGTAACCAATCATATTTAAATTTTTCTTTTAATGCCTTATCTGCATTTGAGATCTTTTGATTTTCCTTAATAATAATATCACCAATATGAAACTTGTGGACACGGAACTTTTTATTTTAATCATGTTTGATACATTCTTGGTAGATATGTAAGTTTTCTAAATCTTGCACCCATTTAGAATCAAGCGTTTAAATATCATGTAGTCATTTTTGTGACAATCCTTGTCTTTAATAATATCTTTGAGTGATAATCATAGTGAGGGGATATCTAATTCTAAGGGAAGAACAAATTTTTCTTCATATACTAGAGATAAAGGAGTAGTGTTCTTAAGTGTATGGACAAAGTGGTATGGTAATCCCAAAGAGCGTAAAAATATAATTATGTATTTCAATGCCATGTTTAGTAATGGTTTTTCAAAAAAATAACAATAGTTTTATTAGTAGACTTAGCTTGGTAATTTCCTTTTGGGTAGTAAGGGGTAGAGAAGGTTTGTTTGATTTAGAACTTAGCGTAATTTTTTTTAACCATGTACTTCTTACAGAATGATCCATTCTCGTAATAATGGTGGATGAAATTTTGAAGCAACTGATGATGTGTGTGAGAAACAAATTGTAGATATCTTAGACCATAATGGATATAGGGGTATGGCTTCAAATTTAGTAAAATATTCAATGTTTGTAATAATAAATTTATGTCCTTAACCTGACTCAATATTGAGTTTACTAACCAAGTCAAAACCCCCAGATGGAAAAGGGCCACCGAGAGACAATGGGATTTAATTTATATAATGGGGTGTGATTAGATTGCCATGTCATTTCTATTGATCATAATTCTTGGCATATTCATGACATTCATGTTCCATTTTTGGAAAATAATTCCCTTGTTGGAGTATTTTTTGAGAGATATATTTTCTACTAAATTGACCACCACACTTACTATCATATATTTCGAAAAGGGATGATTATGATCATTAAACCCTAAACAATGTAAAATCTCTCCATCTAAGAACATAACGATTGGCATCACAACATAAGCATAAGGCTTCTTTGGTGAAACATTGGTTGGTAGTGTTTGTCGATAAAGGAAGTTTTAATATGTTAGTGTACCATTAAGAGTTGATATCACTTCATGTGATGGATATAATATTAAGGGCATACAAAGGTTAGAACTGATAGAGAATTTACATAGCTACAAAATATCAAAAGTGGCACAATCATCTATTATGTCAAGGGGAATTAACAAAGTTGCATTAGCCATGGCATTTGCATGTCGTTTTTCCTTACAAGGGATAATAACGATGCAATATGAATTAAATATTGAGATTAACTACCTAAATAGAGTGGTGTATGGGATTAACCACTATTCCTTTATATGTCATACATCTTGCACTTGGTTAATAATAAGTTGTGAATTGCTGAATTTTTGTATTTGTAATGTTTTGGTAGTGTAGGGAAATATGATTAAAGATTCATATTCAATAAAAGTGTTAGTACATGAGAATCTAATATAGTATATAAAGGGCATGTTCTCGCCATGGGGTTGAAAACAATGATTCCATCCTCTGCCCCCATAGTGCAATTCGAACCATACAATTATGTAGTTTATTGTTTTGTATCAATGTTGTACATAGTGAATTCATCTAAAAAAGCATCATCAATAGAGAATGGGTCAAAGAGTGATACTTCTATAAGCTAATCAACAATGACCTATCCTTTGATGGATTTTTGAGAAATTAAATTGAGGTTAAATAATGTTAATAACATTACTCGATGTCTAATATGGCCATAACAATGTGTGCAATATAATAAGCATTGTAAGGAATCGATCTTGGTAATAACATCTATTTTGTATTAACCATATGGTTTTTTAAATTATCCATGCTAAAGATAAAGGCTAAACATATTTTTCAATGAGGCTATAATTATGCTCATAAGGTAGGATAATATGGCTAGTATTATATATAGTGCATGCATTATTGTTATCATCATTTGTGATAGCAAAGATCCAAGTGTGTAATTTATAGCAAAAATATATACGATTAATGGTTTTTAGGTATATGTGACACTAGGACACGGGGATTGAGAATATATTGCTTAATATCATTAAATTATTGCTAACAATGTGTATCCCATTTAAAGGTGTGTGTTTATTAAATAAGCATGTGAGGGATTGGGTTTTATCATCCAACTACCACAAAGTGATGAATATCTTGAATTTTACTTTAGAGGGATCATAACTACTTTAAATTACACAAAGTAGTGGCATATCCCCAATAGATATTGTGATGTAAAATTATATATCCAAAAACTTCCAAAAGTAACACTAAATACACTTTTTAGGTTTAATCCTCTATTATAATATCACAATTGTTCAAACATGAGTCAAAAATCATGGTCATGATTATGGCATTGGGTAAATTTTGCCAATAAATTATTAATATATACTTTAATAATCTGTGGATATAGTCATGAAAACTATGTGTTATAACTCAATGATAAGTGGCTCTAACATTTTTCAAGATAAAGGGAATGATGATGTAACAAAAGGTACCCCATGGCATAGTGAAGGAATTTTTTTCTTGATTGAAAAGGTTGATTTTGAGGTTATATCCTGTAAATGCATCCATGAATGACAACATGTCACAACCTGGTTGTGGAATCAACAATCATATCAATGAGGGAAAAAAGAAACTATACTTTAGATAGACCTTATTTGAATCTCAAAAGTTTGTATAATGGATTTCACCATTATGCTTGGCCATAGGGATGATAATAGAAACCTATTATGGGTAGTCCAAATCAGAAATGAACCCTACATCAAGTAGTTTTGAATTACCTTTTTGAAAATTAAAGCATCATAGGGATGCATCTTACACAATTTTTGTTACACTAGTTTGGAATTTTCATGTAACACAATATTATACATTGAAACGTATGGGTTAATGTTAGGCATGCCACTATTTTTCTAGGAAAAAGATGTGAAAAATCATTCAACACATGTTGGATAGCTTCCCTCTTAGTATCATTAAGAGCAACAATAGGAAACACCAACCGAGGATCCTCACGAGTGCCAAAATTGAAAGAAATGGTTTCTTCATTGAGTAACATGGATCAGTCCTCAATATATGGATGAGTAGGGATAATATCAAGAGAATCAATTGGAATATCATAGGAAACCCCATTCCCAAAGTACACATGGCTATGTATGGTGTGATGAAACCTCTTCTTGTGAAATAAGGAAGGGAGGTCCTTATATGTCCCTAGGTACTCAAGGAGGGATTTTTCATTGGTAAATTCATCCAATGATGGAATAACATGTGATTCACTATCATCGATTAGGTTTGGAATTACTAAATCCAATGTTTTTTCCATAGAAGTTATAAAAACCTACCGAAAATGCATTTGGGAAGTCGAAAGAAACGCGTTGAGGCTAACGAAGGTTTGCAAAAGGTATGATGTATATTTGATGCCTTCATTAGTACATTGTGATAGAAGTGCAAGGGGATCATGAATTCCCTATCCATTATGACCAATCCATTTTCCATTAAATCCTTGTTGTAATAAATATTGACAACCCAACGCATGATCACGATATGTAAGAGAGTGAGGCCATATACATGCAAAAAATAAATCATCAAGAGTTGTATTAGTATAATACTTAAAAGGGGTTGAATCATATTTTATGACATACATAGTCCTGTGATAATAATGTTTAAGATAAGCATGAAGTGTAGAGGGAAAAAAATGCATGGCATGTAGCCATAGACATCCTAGAAGTAGATTGTAAGTAAGGTTATTTGGAATAGCATTACAAGATGTATTAAGGGTACGGAGTTGATGCTAATAGGAACCATAATTTTCCCAAATGATTGATATGATATATTATCAAAACCATGGATATTTATGGTCAAACAGAATAAATCATTAACATGAATACCTAAACAATGTATAAAATAAATATTATTAATATCAAGGCTCAAGACATTGTCGATATAACACACTTTACGAGGGTATTGTGGAAAATGGATTGAACATATAAAGGGAGTCCATTATCAAGAAAATCTTGAGGGGTTGAATCAACAAGTAAAGGAGATGGTATCCTCTTGAAAAAAGATCCTTTTGCATAAATTCACATCCATGATTAATAGATGTGCTAGGATGAATCTGGGAAATTTGAAAGACCTAAGAGAATATATCCTTACATGTGAAATCAAGTTTCATAAATTTAAGGAATGGAATGGTAGGGTCATGAGGATAAGTCATTAATGTTCCCAAAAATAGAAGAATGGGGCCTATAAAAATGAAAATGATCATGTACCAAAAGGGAAAGAGAAAACCCTAGGCAAACTATGGTTTAACTAAAAATGTTTGATTTAGGAGTCCGGTTCACTAAATGTTTATACCATTTTTAATATTAGATGTTATAGAATGCATAGAAACAAAAAAGTAATGTAAGTTTCTATACTAAGAGTTATTTATTTTTGATGAAAAAGATCTTATATTATATTAATGCAATAAGATACAAGATAACTTTCAACAAAAAAGTGGGTGGTATGAGAGCACGCCCAAAACCATGAAGCTATAAAACCGAAAAAGTCAAACTAGGCTGAGCCTAGGAGAGTAAAAAAAAAAAGCATCGCCCTAAAAAAAAAAAAGGCACAATCAAGCAAAGAACTACAAAATTTCCTAAGGCGAGTGGATCCTAATCATCTGCAACCCCAAACTAGGAAAATATTTTCCAACATCGAGAATCTCCCAACCAACAGCAAGTTCTTCCTCGGGTTTGCTTCCCCATGCATAGGAATGGTGAGGTTGAGGTAAGGAATTTTCCAAATGATGGCAGGGGTGGCGGTGGGTGCAAGCGGCTTGGTATGAAGTAAGCGGCGAAGGAGAGCCCCAACCTTGTTGTTGAGCCGACGAATGTGGCGGAGAACCCCACCCATGTTGCCAAGGTGGTGAGCCCCAGCCCTAATGGCGAGCGATGAGTGTGACAGTGAGCCTTGGCCAGAGATTGTGCATAGGCAAATAACTATGCCAATGTAGCGGCCTTCGAGAGAGGTAGGTGTAACTAAATGCATGACACTTTGGGATCACCCGCATCGGCCACCACATGCTTTGAAGGAGAGGAATGCACTGGTAGGAGACAGAGGCACTCGAGCAATATTACATGATGCTTTCCCGGTGGCATAGTAGAGAGGGTCCGGAGGTGGTCTACCTTGAGTAACACCTTGTTTGCTTGAACTTGAATCTATAGAAGTACATTGGAGATCACCATAGATTTATTATAAATTGAGAAATATTGATCTAGTATAGAATTAGAAAATAAACAACAATTTCTTTCTTTCCATATCCAAAATAAAATCTCCCCTCTAAAAATATGCCAAATCTGGGTGAACATAGGTAGAATTTTGGGATTATCTCCCAAGAGGATATGTTGCCAAGTGAAATAAAGTGGGGCCGTGAGGGAAAAAAGAATGGATCCAATTCCAAGAAATTTGAGCTTTGGGAAAGAACCATAATACATACATAAGTGTTTCCAAATGCCCATATAAGGGGAAATTGCAAGCCATGATCCCAATTTGAACAAGACGAGCCCTGATAGGAAGGCCTTGGTGTAGAATACACTAAAGAAAATGAGCAATTTTGGGCTCCACACATATAGTCCAAACAATCTCAAATCATCTACCCCAGGTAGACAAAGTGGCGTGAATTCCCCAACAAGTATTAAGCTTGTCCACCATGGGAAAATGGGGTGAGAGCCATCGATAGCCTTTGTTGGCTTTGTAGTTATAGAAAGGAGTATCAGCATACCACTTCTAGTCTGTCCACCATGGGCGAGAGGAATGCACAAAAATCTTATGCAGCATGTGATCAAGAACCGAATTGATCACAATATTGAAAGTATCATGATCTTGGTTGGAAAGCTAGAGTAGAGATTTAAAATCTAGCCAAGATAATCAGGATTGTGTGTTCTTGCAGAAGAAGTCCTTGATGGTGTGAATTCCACGCTTGAAGAATTTGAGCACGGAGATTCCCAAGACCTCTACTAAGCATTTATCTTGGGATTGAAAAATTAGTGACCACCAGAGAGATTGTTGGTTAAGAGATAGCCCATTACAAAAGCCATCCCCTTTCCATAAAATCTAGGGTTTGACACATTCCCATGCTTTCCAGATACTTTTAAGCACAAAAGTGCAAAAAATTTTGACAGGCACAGGAGTGATGATAAAATTGACAAACCCTAAGCCTTTCCACGTAGGGTGGCCATAAGGAGAGCCTTCCACAATGCCATGTCGTATGAGAAATTTCCAAGCTTCTTGGCCAGTGATGCTTCTGATAATCCACTTAGCATAGAGAGCTTTCCCTTGGCGTTGAATGTGAATAAGCCCGAGGCCTCCAGAATTATGAGGCAGACAACATATATCCCATGCTACTCGATGAAAACCTTTTCCAAGTAGAAGCATTAGCCCATAGGAAAGCTTTGAGAAGTTTTTCAAGCTTCTGAATGGAGGCTTTGGAAGGAACCTAGCAAGACGAGTAGTAGACATGGGTAGCAGCAAGAACTTTAGAGCAGATTTGGAATTTTCTAACCAAAGACAAAGGCCTAGTAAGCCAATATTCCAATTTTTTTGCCACCTGTTGAATGACATAATGCCATAGTTTAGTTGGGGAGGCTTGAAAAACAAAAGGAATACCTAGAAATTTGAAAATCTCACTATGCTGCAGAATTTTCCAATAAAATGTGGTAAGCCAGATCGGCACATGAATGAAATATTCCCTGTAACATTGGGTTTTTCACCATTGAATGGATGAGCCAGAAGCTAGGCAAAAAGTATCCAAGCATTGCATAGCATTACAAATGTTGTTCTCATCCTCAATAAGTGTAAGGAAGGAATCATCTGTAAAATGCCCATTGAGGAGCTGAGAATTGGGCTCATTAGGTAGCGAGATTCCAAAAATAAGACCTTGTGCTTTCCCATGAGCTAAGAGATAAAAAAATCCTTCAGCCACCAACACATACGGTGTAGGGCAAGAATGCAACCTTGTCTGATAGACCAAAAAATTCCAAAGGGCTCGAGCTAAGGCCATTGATAGAAATTTGAGCAAAAGCATCTGCAAAAAGAACAGATTGAATAAAAATGGGTCTAAAGCCAAGGGCTTGAAGCATGGCGAGAATGAATGGCCATTCAATCTGATCATAAGCCTTCTCAAAGTCAATCTTGATAAACATGATAGCTTGATGAGATCTGTGAGCCCATTCCATGCCTTCCCACACCGCGATGATGTTATCCAAGATGAAACACCCCTGTATGAAGCTGTTTTCTCTAGTTGAATAATAACATGCAAAATATTATGTAATCACAGAGCTAACGCTTTGGAAATGATTTTGTAGGAGACATTTAGTAGTGTAATCAGCCGCCAACAAGTGATTTTCTCAGGATCTCCTTGCTTAGGGATAAATTTAATGTTTCCCTTATTAATGCGTGGCCCTAGGGATTGGTTCTGAAATCCTTCAAGATAGACTTAAAGAAGGTCTTGCCTGACAGAATCCCAAAGAGCTTTATAGAATTCAGAAGGGAATCCATCGCAACCCAGATTCTTTATCATTATCCATTTGCATAGTGGCTTCATGGAGTTCTTCAATGGTAAGTATTCTTTCACAGATCACCTTCGAGCCTCTGAAATCTTGCGTGGCAAAACACCCAAAAATTTGTCAAGAGTGGCTCGGAAAGTGTGGAGGTGGCTGATCTTGAAAAATGATCTTGTAATGGTGTACGAAGGCTTGCAACATAAGTTTCGGGTCAGTAATTTGATCTCCATTTTCCATGATAGCTCATATCTGTTGAGAAGGATTTCTAGCTCAAGAGAAAGAAATAATTATTTCAAAACCCAATCTCCAATCTTGAGCCAATGCATTTGAGCCTAGATCTGAGCACCTCTGGCATTATAGTTTTCCGTAGTTTGGATTTGATGCCGAGTTTTGCAACTTGCAATTACATACATAGTGTCGATAAGGGATCTCATTTAAGCACCACCGTCACTTGGCTGAGATCGAGGTGTTAGTAGTGTATGCGTGGTACCAAATTTTTTCCAACTAGCAATCGTAGATTCTAAAAAATCAGTAGTCCGAAGTCGACACATTGTCGACCATTGTAACTAGCTGATTTACATAGGTGGATGAAGCTGGCGATAGTGGTGGGTCGTGGAGCTAAATTCCAAACCCGCTTGATATGATTGACAATGGGGCCATGTTGCATCAAAGTAATATTAAGAAATAATTGGCCTTTATGATAAAATGGGTGTGCATCATGCCAACAGATACAAAATCATATAGGAGAGTAATCTAAAAGGACAAAGTCAGACATCACCTCCAATGACATAGAATAAATGTTATCAACCTAAAAAAGTTTTGAAGCCCGACATCATGTCCTTGCCAAGCTATTTAAGGATGTGATCTATCCCTCCACAAATATTGGACCATGTGTACCAAGATGTAGAGGTGGGAAAGTGAGATGCGTTAGGATCAAAGAATCTGAATTTATTTCACATGAAGTACCATGCTTCCCTTTCACCAGGTGTCCACCTCATAGGAAAGTGGCCACATTTATCATTTGGGGATTCAACCATATTAAAATATCCACTTATTACCCAATAGGCATCAAGAATGGAGTTGGCTATCCACCGCCATAGATCGGCCCTTTCGGTCACATCATTCGAGGCGTAAATATTTATGAGCCCAAAAGGGTGGCCATCAATATTAAAGAGGACCCATATGACATGATTGGTGGGGTCGATTCCATGGTCAATTAATAAGGGCCACCATTTAGGAGCAAAAAGTGAAATTAATCCCCCATGCCCTGCTTCATGATTGCTACAGAAAGCCAAGTTGTCAAGCCAGATGGATTTACAAACCATCTGCAACTGAAAACCTGTAATTTTTACTTCTGCAAAAATAAAATGTCTAGATTTACACATCGTTGTCGAGTTTCACACACCACATACTTACGATAGGAGTCTGTATGAGACCCCTAACATTCCAAGATAAACAATTCATGGGAAATATTGGTCAAGATCCATATCTCCGAGTCCATCCTCTAAGCGATAAAGGGAATCATATTGATTGTGCAAGAAACGAGAAAAATTATATTGTAACACATCCGTAGATCAAATTTTTTTTCGGTCGGCGTACTCAATGTTGTATTCGCTTCGGTGGAATCCACATTGTGTGTTGGGCTATGGTCCCGAGAGATGCGAGAGGGACTTCGGGGTCATTTGGAAGGCCCTTGTGAGTTGTTTGGCGAATGATGAAACCGAATATAGGATGGGGAAGTGAGAAACAAAATTTGTCTGGTCCATGAGAACTAACACCGTGAGGGGTGTGCTGGAATACTTTGGTAATGGGGTAGCCAAGATAGCAACAATAGTTGGTTCTTTAGTAGCAATTGTAGGTTCCTTAGCTGGAATATTGAGAGATTGTTCCTTAACAACTAGTTCCCAATGGCCATGGGAGCTAGAGGATTTGTATTAATTAGATATGTGCTTTTTTCATCGGTCGCGACAACTTGCCAACCTTCCTCCTATTGGGGTTTGACTGGCTCATGAATTATTTTAGCCATAGGGTGGTTACGGGGTACATAAACTAGGAAATCCCGATCTTGTGATTAGATGCTTGACAACGTAAGCAAGTTTTGGGTAGATTGATATACATGACCCATTGGGAATAGCGTTTATCACCCATTTGAATATCCAAAAATTCTTTGAGATCCTGTGAGAGATCAATCTCAATGCATACTCGCTTCTGAGGATGAGCATGGTAAAACTTATTAGCTTCCAGGCATACTACCCATCCAAGCGAAGTGACAATTTGCAACATAAAATGTATGTATGGAAAAGGAAGACCAGGAAATTTAATCCATACAAGCACTTTAATTATTATGATTAATTGACTTCAAACATTAACCATACAATATCATAATAACGTATTAGTACTTGTAATTTGTGTTTACAATATGCTACAAGCTTGAAATTATAAGAGGGAAGATGTAATTAGCTACACATGATGGTACCGAGAGAGATGGGAGCAATAACTAGAAAATATGGGAACACCGAACTTATAGATGCTTTGATATGGAAATTATAACATGAAATTTCACTAGTATGAAACAGACAAAAGTTCCATGAATGTTTTTGTATGGTCCAAGACCTTCTATATAGTCTTGGACCTTTTCAAAGTGGGGTTATGAAAATGTTTGTGCCCTTAAGTGGTTTAGAAATATGCTTTGTTGTCAAACCTAAAGTTTTGCACAATCCTAGAACCATCTAAAATCAGCTTATGTTAGGTAAAACATATTACTTAGATAATTATGCATTGAACCTTAGTTACTTTTTACCATAGGTAACTAGTTTTTGCTATAGTGATAGTTGGTTAATAGTGGTTAGTTGCATCGTTATATTGTTATATTGTTTTATAACCATATTTATTATTTTATTCATTCTCCCTGGATTATGGGTTTTCTGCAAAAAAATTGTTGTCTATATTCAAGTTTTTCAATGTATATATACATTACAATTATCATTCTCTGTAACTTGATTTTTACACATTAATACAAATCATCAAGAATCCTCCTGTTTGTTCCTTGCATTTGGTATCATACCTAGATGGAGAATGTTGCACAAGTGTGTGAGAAGGTTTTGAGAAGAAAACTTCCCTTTGAGATCTTTTTTCGCCTCCTGTAACTTCCCAACCCCAAACTTACATCCCCACAATCTGCATCTTGATTTTCAAGAAACATTATTGTAAAATAGTTTTTACACTGCAAGGAGGAGTCCCGAGAACTGCCTCCTACACCAGGTGGTTGGTTTACAATTTAGAAAATTAGGAAAAGAAAAAAATCCTCAATATGGGTTTTTCCACTAAATTTAATGGACTAGTTAGCCACCAACTATAGCCTTACCTCAAAAGTTAAGGTTATGTGCATTTAGAATAGATTTGGGTTGACTTTGGAGAGCTATACAAAGATTTGGCTTTAGAACCGAGTTGGTCGGATTTGAGTTGCATATTTTCATTGCATTGACGAGTCATCAACTCCATCGAATAATTCACATAAACCCAAACTAATGCCGAGTCATGCAGATAAGGAAAACATGGCCAAGTTCGGGTTAGCATTCACTTCGAGTGATTTTAGGGGGAGGAAGAGCCCCTAACTCTAAAGCATTTCCTTGAATCTTGTCAAGCCCGATTTGGGTCTATTCACCACAACCAAACCCGTGTTATATGCCTTTGAGTAAACTATTGTTTCAATCTTGCAAGAAGATCGAGCCCATGAGTTGGGAGAGCAAGTGAAGCATTGGATTAGGCCACAAACAATACCAATGATGGAGCTATCCAAAAACAAAATTGGTGGTATAAAACAAAATAGAGGTGGTAACTAAAACACCATTAGATCCAAAGAAGAGCATGCTGATTTAGCAAAATACCTAGAGCCACCGACCCTTGTCATACCGTCATGTGGCCCCCTAGGATGTTGCCACATCAAATTTGAAAGGTAACTCCTCTATGAACACTACTCAAATACAAATTATGTCATTTCATACCACATGCGCAATTGGCACTCGGTTGGTTAGTTGAAGAGTTTTTGGAGTCGAGGTCACAAGATCGAACTCCCCCTCCCCACCTTTTGCTTTCTATTTTGAACTTTGGTGACACTTTTAGCTATAACTACCATAATGAGTGGCAAAAACATCTCTAAACCATATGGTTACAACTAATCCCACCCCCAGCATTTAGCAGGGAAAATACTATTTTGGGAAAAAAGTATCCCACATTTCTTGGAATCTAATTTTGAGCATCTTTTACAAAAGGAGGGGTGCCCAAAAGGGTCAACTCCATCAATTTTTTGGGTTATTTTTCATGTTGAGCCATTTTGAGCTCCGTAGGCCACAAGAGTTTCACAAAACAAGAAAACAATTCTTGTCATTCAATTTTTCTACACAAGTGGTTGTAATTTAATATTTTTAGTGTATTATTGCATTATTTTGTTCCAACATGCCCTTTAGTTTAGAAAATTATAACCACCCACTATGGAAAATAATGCTCCCAAATTCTTCTTTCCTAGCTCACAACTATTGCATGGTGACAATTATGCCACATGGAAGACCAAAATTTGAACTCAATTTGAGTTTGAAGAAATTTGGCCAGTTGTAAATGGTTCAACAACCAAATAATAAAATCATGCAACTTGTAGACAAAAAATCATGCACTTTGGGTAATTATCTAGTCCTGATTACATACTACTATTCATATGATTCCTAAGTAAGAATGATACTAATTAACCCATTTCTTTGGCCACCTTTCTTTACTTTGTGTCACTTTTCTTGGTCTTACACCCTTACTTGCTTCGTATACCTTTTCGTATTCAACATTTGTCATCTTGCACACAAGTTCCCAAAATAGGATGCCAAAGACAAGGTGCCCTCATCGATCTGGGTGGCCCCTGTACTCTTTGTACTTTACTCACACTTTTTGGGTCCATTTTAACCGTTTGAGAATATTATATTTTTGGTAGTCGATGTTTTCGAGGTTAATTATTAAATTCAAGCAAGGGAACCATATAAATATAAAGTTATGTGATCCTAATAAAGGACTAAGCATATACTATCTCCACCTAAGGTTGCATCCATCAAGACATGTAAGAGCTCTATTGAATTCATCTAGCTCCACCATAAGGGACAAAGGCTGGTTCATATGCATCAAAATTCATAAGAGGAAGTCTATTGTTTTTATGTACACATTGTTTACATTCTACATCTAGCTACTTGCTCGCTACTTCAAGTGCGACATGCACAAGAGAAACCTAGGGGATAATTCCACACACACATACAAAACTACATTGGGTATGAGTTGTAGTGCAAAGTGCTCGATTGTAAGTCCACCATTGTGGTGGCGAGGATAGTATAACCCCTCATTTGGCATCTTTATTTTTTTAGAATTTGATTTTTCTTTGAGGGTTTGGTAGGTTTATACTTCTTTTCAAATTTATTGTGATCTCATCAATCTTTGTGCGAACTCATAATGATAAAGGATGAGCATCAACGAACATGTCATGACCACGAGAATTAGGGTTTCTAAGCATTTTCAAAGATCTAGGTGCCTATAATTAGTATCCAAGCACCCATGGGCACCCGTTTCCCTCTCTCTAGGAACCCCAGTTCATTCAAATCCTCCATATATGAAATTTTCTAGGCTTATGTGACTGTATTCCATCTCTATTTAGTCGATCGCCACTACGACACAATCAACAACCTTTACGGATCAACTAAGGCTAATCTAACCCTCTTTGCACTTAAGGTTACATATTTCTATTGATTAGTCTCTTGGGTTAATTTATGTATTCCATTATTTATTTATTTACTTCTATTATAACATCATATTAGGCCTGCGTATTTACATTTTAGCTTAACCATTTTGGTGAACCCCATGCTCAAATCCACCTTCTTTTTAGGGTTTTCTTCTTATTCCCATCAACCATAGTGGTTTATTTTGGTTTCTTGACCACCTTAAGATTCCTCCATCCTCCCATAGGGTTTCTAAATCAATGGTTGAGCTCTCCACATGAATGACTACAACTAAAAATATCTTTGCTAAGTCTCACAATGTTCCCCTTCACAAAACAAAAGCGTCTGATAGTGATAATTCATACATTGAGGATACTAATGTCAATCAAGATCAATTGAACACACTTACTGATTTTTGAAAATATTTATGTAATAATCCCACCCATCTTCCGCATATTTTGCATGCTTTGGTCACTGCTAAAAATACTCGTGATGCTGCCACGAATCCACTTATTGCTAATTCTTCGGCTCCCATGGTCTCCACTCAGCCTCTTGCTTTTGTATCCATTCCTACCACTACCAATCCTATCATTCCACCTAGTACTCCCAATGTAAAACTTGGTTCCTCTTCGAATAATCTTGATTTAACTTCTTTATATCAGAATCTGCAGACACAAATTTTCCATCTGCATCTCACCACTTCTTGTGTATCTCCATCTCTCAAATCCACTTCACTTCTTCATACTCCTTTTGCACCCTCCATTTCCGTGTATCCACTACCACCAAACTTCAAATCTCATAAGATCCATATTTTCAAAGGCCATGGTGACCCACAAGAGCATCTTCAAGCCTTTCACATAACATGTATTGATTGTGTGGATGATCACACTCTCCTAGCAAATATATTTCCTCGGTATCCAAGATTATGTGATGCCTTGGTTCTATGACCTACCTATTCACTCCATAACATATTTTTCACATCTAGCTGATGCTATTCTCATTCACTTCTCTATCAATATCATCTTTAATATTTCCTATGCACAACTCATGCAACTCAAACAAGGATCTAATGAACACTTAGCAAATTATGTCCCGCAATACAAAAACAACTTAGCTAATATGTCCAATGTTCTTGTGGATTATGAGATTCAGGACTTATTCATTCAGATTTTATCATCACCTCTCGAAGAGAGTGTTATTTTGAGACATATCCCTCATTTAATCAACTATCTTATACTCTTACGCTTCGCGAAGCTAAGATCTTATCTATAAGAAAGCTTAAATATCAAAAGCAAGACACATCTTCTACATGTTTTTAAAATAAATAAGGATTCAAAAAATTAACAACCAAACCAACTAACACAAAAAAATTGTCAACGAGTCTCTACCACCAAAGAGCTTCATTCACAACCACCTAGGCATACATTTACAAAGTTAACCATTGCTCCACAAATTATATTACAAAAACTTCTTGAGAGAAATCTTATTACACTTCCTCCTCCACTTGAATTAGACCCATCTCATCCAAAAGGTCAAAATTACAATGAGAAATTTCGATGCGACTATCATCAATGTGTGGGACACTCTAAAAATAGTGTTTCAAAATTTGCACCATCATCCAATATCTTATCGATGACAAGTAAACTTGAGCTTCTAGAACCTTCAAACTCTGCGCTTGATTAATAACAATCATAAGCTAAAAAAATTTAACAATTCATTTCCAAGACATGACAAGAAACCCACCGACTCATTAACTAATCATACATATCATGCAATACCTCTTGTGTCAAGGGATCTTGATTTCTTAGTTTCTTATACAAAGACGTCTCCTTCAAGCATCTTTTTCTCGACTAGGATTATCATGTGAAATTTTCTTCTAATCACTTACAAATTAGCACCTCTATCAGATCTACCCATATTAATAACACTAAGGTTGATCCGTTATGGCCCATCAACGCGTGCTATATTCCACTTCTTGTTTCTATTGGCTATTCACTTTCACAAATCTCATATTCGATGAAAACAACTCTTATGGTGTTGTCAAGCTTTACGTTTCTGATCGGTCCTCTTACTAGGTTGGCTCCCTTCCTTATGGGACAATTGGTCGATGGGTGTGACATGGTCTTAGGTCTCAATTTGATCCATACATCTCAGTTTATCATCTCCATGAATTTTTATGTCTAAAATTCATCCATAACAACCAAGTCATTATTATCAATGGCATGTCTCCATCGCGCTCTGTGGTCACCATATCCTCCATCTATTACATCATAACCTTTAGCACCTAAAGCACAATCTACTCCTAGCTCACCTATTCACACATAATCTACATGGTCTCACCACTCTATTATTCTAGTACATCATTCTAGGCTCATTGTTATGACCGCTACTCCATCCAGATGTAGGTGTCCACCTTGTTTTATTCCACGATAGTGTCCATCACTTCCATGTTCCGCTTCACATAATCTCCATCACCTACATAATTTATTAGACCATGGTACCCACAATATAATCCTCCATCATATGCATATAAACTTCACTTACCTGCACAACATTTATCTCATATAGCACCACTCTTCGAGCATGGTTAAACACCTTCATATACGCTAGCATCGGGAGGAGGGTCTTCATATTTTTCTTTTATCGAGATAATACACTCACCATCACACACTTGGGGGCATCACACTTATTCATCCTCACCTTTAACATTAACAGGCATCTTACATTCCCTTCATTACACACATTACTTATAGCATATACATCTTGACACACACTCTTATCGTCACTTCCTTATGAAACACTCTTGTGTTATGGTTCACACTTGATTGTTGAGGGCATACTATACACATGAACCTCACACACTACATAGTAGACACTACATGTTACACATCCTCACACATTCTACACCTTTGTACATACACATCATTTTCCTCTTACATCTACTATGCATCATTCACATTTTATGCTTTATACACCTATACATCATACACATTCTCCACAATACATTCTTATAAATTTTACATCATTCACACTTATATAATCTACACATCTTACATTACACACTACACATTTTACATTACACACCTTACACATCACATGACATTTTCTCACCACCACAACTATTACACATATTACACATTTTACTCATCTCCTTTTACGCACTGCACTCACTACCCGATGACGTACTTTAGTCCCTTGGTCCATACTCGACTGCTGAGGGTTTACCAATCAAATGGACCTCATCACACCCACACATTTGATCAACCAATCTTCTTATCTTACCATGCAACATTCTTAGACATAACCTTACTCATATATTTTATGATATATGTTTTTAGCCTAAATCATCACCGCTTCAGTAGCACCTTATCCATACATATCGGGACATACTCTTTATGCTACATCATCACACTTTTTGGACATCTTCCTCACACATTTAGTGATATACACTTTAGGATAAATCATCACACATTCTACCACCTCATCAATTTACAATGTCACATTAAATCCTACACATCACACAACAACTTACAATCACCATCTTTCTTTTATAAACATTTCAAATTATTTCCCGATGAGGCACTCTCATTTACAGTTCATTCTTGACTATTGAGAGGGCATAAATAAATGAACCTCATTGCATACATTTCCATCCATTCGGGGCATGCTGCTCCTACTATTCACACTACATTCCATTCTATACCATCCACAACATATTGTATATCTTGGTTGCATTTACTCCTACTTACTTCTATTGTTACGTGTTCATCTTATTACACATGATAGATAGATATCTTGTATGTCACTATATTTTATCATACATACATGCGCGTTCAATTTATTTTCTAGTTATGATCGTAAATTTTACAGATATATTATACACCACATGAATGCTTGGCAATGTACCTATTACCAGTCCCACAAAGGATCCTTGGGGTATCCATTTTCGTACACTACAAGTGCTATTGTTTCATTTTTACTTAGAACTTTACATTATTAGGTTATATACGGTTTGACATAATTTTTATCTTTCTAACATGCTAACAGTGTTTCATGTGCAACATTTTTTCTACAAGACTATTTTTCTTCCATGGTTTTCTATTACATTGTTTGTCATTACTTGTCATTGTGTGCACTTGTTTGTAGGATTTTCCCTTTATCTTGCATGCACATTTGTCTTCTTATGGCCATGATGGCATTGACTATATTGTGACATCATGAGTGATGTATCATGTTTGTAACCCAAATTTCATGTTCTATATTGTCTCGCATAACTTACATTTCATATTATACGTGAGTATTTGTATTTTCTTGTACTAAAATTTATTTTTCCTAGCCACTTGTTTACGTGTGCTTTAGTTTTTAACAAGCATATTACCTTCCCATTACGGGCACAATTTCAGCACAATGGTGGTCCTCTTTTGGGTTGCATACTCCTTGATGACATCACATGTACCCAAACGAGGGGGCATCCTATGGATAAATTAGTCACCCCATACAAAGTTACACACAACATGGTAATGCAACAACATAGTTTCAGTTTTGGGACGGCTCGAGAATCAAACTTGGGTCCTTAGTACAACAACCTTTCCTAGATGCCTAAAATAAGGGGGTAATATAACGGTCCTTCCTGAAGTACTAGCAAGCAAGGGACAATTACACATTTTTTCAACATGTCACAAAGGCTTTTGATAGGGAAAAGAGTCCTTTAGCACTGGGTATTTAGACAATGATTTTATAGGGAAGATATTCCTTAGCACGTAAAGACCATCTACGGTGGTTTTTACAATGTGGGAAGTAGTTAAAGGTTGGTAGACGATGCAGATAGTTCTCCTACACTTCTTCCATTACACTGGCATGAGATCGACTAAAAAAATTACACATTGACATTAGCTTGAGGATCCATTCTACACCTTTTTTATTATCATGTATCAGTGCACATGTTACTTTTTCACACTTTTTCATTTTACATACTTTCCTTACACACTTTTTTACATATTTTGATCATATACATGTGTATTTGACTACTTTTCGACTTCTCTTTTACAAGTCCGTCTGTATGGGAAGCGGTAGTCAACAACACCAACCTAACAACAATAACATCACACACATGGACATTGAAAATAGGTACATCATTACGATTACACATGTGTTATTTACCCTAGGTTCATTTTCATCACTATTTGCACTTTCTCCTCCTTAACATTCACCGATGAGCCCTTTTATTTATTGTTTAAAATGCCTCATCTATTGTATTTTGTTTATCCATGTGTACCCCCTAAACTTGTGTTTCCCATATACTACTAAACATATCTACTATATTGTGAACTTATGGCACTTATATTAGTTAATATAATTATTACTAAGTTTAATTTATTTTGTGGATTATGGATGCATTTATTCTTCTGAATGCAATGTGATGATTAAATAGTGCTTTGAATAAATGTTAGCCTTGATTTCCAAAGATTTGTTATGTGTATCCACTAACATGTAGCCAAAGAAACTCATTTGCAATATAAATGGACTCATTCGCAGCAATGGGACTTCGGGATATCCACAACAAAGAACCGGAGCTAAGGGAGGTCACACACATATACAAGACCGTAATTCTAGAAAGCTTGAGCAACATGGACACTTCACCTGAGTTTTCACATGTTGCTAAAGGAGCAGTTATGAGAACATGAAGAAGATTCAACACCATCACCTGATTATGCTCTGCAACTCCAACAAGGAACTATTTGATTTAATTTGATAACTGGTTGTTTAAATTGATCAGTTTTCTAAGTTATGTCATTATATGAGGACACCTTTTAACAGTTCTATTGCATGCATGAGAATCTCTGGATTTCTTTGTTATGATCTTGTACTTAATCAAATTGTAACTGTTAGTAATGAGGCAGTCTCTTCACGTCTCTTTTGAAGGGAAGAATATAAAAAGAATGCTAAGGCTATAGGAAAGGGATCGATCCATAGGTAGAGATTTTGTTGTATGTTCCATTTGTAATATTCATGCTATTGAATAAAATCTAAGTTATGTTAAATTGTTTTAGACATGGGCCTTAAGAGGGATTAGCACCCAAGGTAGGGCCCACTTGTGGTTTGCTAACCCTCTCCTTTTGTTTGTTGTTATAGTTTCTTGCATGATTGGATTAGATTTGCAGCAGCTTATTCTTTATTTATGATCTATCTTTTACATGCTTTGATGATAGCCATAGTATTCATTTCCATTCATAAAATAGTTCAATTTCAGCATTGTATTTCCTAATTGTAGTGACAAAAATTTTCCCTTATACCTCCCAACATCTATGAATTGTGCATACAACACTGGAAATATTGAAAGTTTACGTCCCTAGGTATGATAATTAAATGACTGTGGATTAATAAACAACATACTAATTGCTGCGAGTTAATTTACACCACCATTTTTGGCATCGTTTTTTAGGGATACTGCCAAGTTATGAGTTTTTGAAGAGGGTTTTTCATTTCTTAGAAGTAGTCTAGGTTTTAGGAATTCACCTCAAACTAAACCCCCTACTAATTTTTGTTGAATGAGTTGAGTAGTTGATGCATGCACCATCCAAGGGATGCCCATGGTATATTTTTACCTAATCCACAAGTAACACAGATCTCTTCATTTACCTCTAAAGAAGAAACCTCCGTACTAGGTTTTCTTTTCGAAGACAATCCTCCAAGTGAAGGGCTCAAGTTTCTCCGAACAACTTGGGATGGCAGAAGAAGTAAATCAGAATGCTCGAAATGGGGAAACCACCTTCATGTCCCCCATCAATGACAACAATGTAGTTATTGGTATGAAGAATATTTCTCCCTCATCCTTTCCCAACTTTCATGGATCCATGGCAGAAGACCCAGACACCTTTTTGTTTTAGTTTGATGTTTGTGTGAAGCTATAACTATACTACTAATGCACATAAATTGAATACATTCCTCGCTACACTCAAGGATTTAGCCTTGAGATGGTTCATGAGATTGGGAGGAAATGTTGTAACCATGTGGGCACAAATGAAGGATAAATTTCTCAAGAAGTAACAGATTATTACATACCAAGCAACGAGAGGAGGTGTTGAAATATACATAATTTCACAAGAAGAGGATGAACCATTGAAAGGCTATTTGGAAAGGTTCCTGTTATATGTTTAGAAGTCAAGACACACCACCAACATACCACTTGAATCCCTCAAATTAATCTTTTCAAGGGACTCAGTGAGGAGGACATGGATGATATGGCTATGATAGGAGCAAGGGTAATTTCAAAATCTACTTTTGAACAAATCTATGTAGCATGTAAAAATTACTCAAGAGCTACTATGAAGAGGGTAAGAAATGTAAGATCAAGAGGTGGATTAGCTACCAAAACAATGGGGGACATATCCAAGTCAGATATTGTTAGCATGTTTTAAAAAATAAAGTAGGAGATTGTCAATGATATTGCTAATCAATTAGATGCTCTGCATACTAAAAAGAAAAAAGGAAGATTGATATACATGTAGAAGGAAGAACTATGATTGTGTAGATGTAGAGAAATAGCCAGCATTGTTCAAGAAAGGGAGGATTCACTTGATTTCAATATGTTGGAGACAAAGGATGGGAAATTTTTCTATGTTTCTCAAAGAAAACCATGGCCACCGAGGTAAGGAGGTATGACACAAGACCCTATGCATTCATTTCAAAATTGGTCTAATAATTCATATATACAGCCCCCACCTTGGGATAACCCTCAAGGATGGGCCCCATATCCTAACCAATATCAACAATAGTGGTAACCTCAATTCCAAGGCCAACCACAACAACAATGGCAATAAACCTCCTCAATCATGGCAATAACCCTGGAGAGGAGTACAACAATGGAATAACCCACCTCCTAATTACCAACAAGCTTATACATAACCTCCTTATCAATAGAAATAAAAAGATCTGATGCGAAACCCCTAAGAAGTATCCTAACCAAAAGCTACACAACTACCTACTCAACTAATGCCTAATCCTAACAATAAAGCTACTTAGTTAGCCTATTCCACTAAACTAGCTTGATACCCTACCTATTTTGTTGATATAAAAAATATCCATCTTTGCTCAGAAGAGCACTTCCTCCACCAGCTAGACCCAACATTACTGAAATTGTAGAGGAACCATAGTTTTTCATGGTGATCCACAACAAGGCAAGAAGATACCGCAGGTGATCCACAACAACCTACATAAATTTTTAGCAAAGGTAAAATGCAGGACAATGAGCCATCATTTCTTGAAAGGTTACAAGAAAAGAATATTAACCTCAAATCAGAATCTAATTCTGATTTTTTCAACCATTTAAAAGAAATTTGTGTCAAAATTCCATTGATTCAAGCTATCAAGGATGTTCCCATATATAAAAAATTGGTTAAAGATCTATGCATAAAGAAACTAGGAAGGAAAAGGAGAGATCCATCTACTATGCAGGTCATTGGAAAATTAGCTAATATTATCATTGGGAAACTCAGTTTTCCTAAATACATAGATCCAAGAAACCCTTAATTAAGGTATAAAATACCCTATTATTTACATTATTTAATAGATCATGTGTATAGATGATTATTATTAATGATTGATTAAAAACACTTTGATTGACTTGGGGGCAACAATAAATTTAATGACAAAAAAATCATGGATGATTTGAAATTGGAGGGCTAAGACCAACAACCACAATCTTGTATCTTGCAGAAAAATCAACAATTAATCCTAAAGGAGTCTTGGAGGATGTAGTAGTAGTGGTAGACTCTTGGGAATACCCTACTAATTTTATTGTTCTTTAGCCAAAAGCAAGTTTGGGAGGATATCCTATCATCCTAGGAAGACCATGGTTAGCAACTGTTGATGCATTCATAGGATGCAGATATGGTAATATGATCATCTCTAATGGAAGTGGCACTAAAAATCTTATGCTTTACCCCTTACACAACCATTTAATGAAGAATACCAAACCATTTGGGTGGAAGAACCAGAAGAATATAAGAGCTCATTTAAACAACTCATGATGCGGAGAAGTCATGCATAATTGAGGGACAAGAAGAGGATGTTGTTATTTCTAACATCCTGAGAATAATTATGGTAAGAATGAAGAAGAAGATGGAAAATTGTAATACATAAGCTATCCTGAGAATCAAATATTACCACAACAGAGTACTATGAATGTTCCAAGTAAGAACTGCATCCAATACTAGCTTCTTCAACAGATTGTATATTGAATTTTTAAGTAGCAGTATATGCTCCATGAAAGATATTTCTAAGCAAGTGGAGATTACACCGAGAAATCCACTTAATGTGAAAACAACATTGAGCATGCAACAAGAGAAGCTATTATTTTTTCTTCTTAAAAATCACAAGATAACATTTACATAGGACTATGGAGATATGCATGGAATCCATCATAAGCTATGTAATCATAAGATATATATCAAAGACAGACTACAAGCCAATAAGACAATCAAAAAGAGAATGAACCCAATAGTATGGGATATAGTGAAATAATAATTAAAGAAATTATTGGATCTTTGGATTCATATATCCAATTTCAAACAGTCTATGGGTGTCACCCCTTGTTATTTTACCTAAAAAGAATAGAAAATGGAGAATCTACGTGGACTATAGAGATTTGAATGCAGAATAAATAAGGAACATTTTTAAATTCCTTTCATTGATCAGTACTCAAACTCTTACTCGCAATAAGTATTTTTCTTTTCTGGATAGCTATAGTGGCTACAACTAAATCCAGATTACACCAAAGGACCAGGACAAGACTACATTCACATTTCCATGGGGAACATTTGCATTTTTTTTCCCTTTAGTTTGTGTAATGCACCTACCAAATTTCTAAGAGTCGTTCTTAGCATCTTCTCAAATCTAACCAATGATTACATTGAGGTATATGTGGATGATTTTACAGTCCATGGAATTAATTTTGATGAAGCAATGAAGATCCTAGAAAAATTTCTCAAGAGATGCAAGGAGTATAACATGTCCTTAAGAAACAAAAAATGCTACATGATGTTGTCTCGAGGGAATAGTGTAAGGAAACTATCTATCATCTTATGTAATTCGAGGTAGATCCATTACAAATATTTTTGATTATAAATCTATCAACACCTAAGAAGAAAAAATATGTGAGGAGATTCTTAGGTCATGTTAGGTATTACCAAAGATTCATTCAAGATTTTAGTAGAATTGCAGCACCATTGTTTGTCTTATTGGGAAAATATGTTTCCTTTGTGTGGACTGAGAAATGTGAAGTTGCATTCCAGACCTTGAAACAAATGTTAAATTTTGCACCTGTGTTAAGAGGACCAGATTAGATTTTTCCATTTCACATACACACTGATGCCTCAGATCACACCATTGGAGATATTCTAGGACAAAAAGATGGGATCCTAAATTATGTAATCTACTATGTCAGTAAGAACTGCAACATGTTGAGCTCAACTATATAATCACACGAAGGAGTTTTTGGCAATTATGTATGCCATTAACAAGTTTAGACACTACATCATAGGTTATCCAGTATTTATCCACACTGACCATGCTGCCATTAAATTTATGATCAACAAACCAGTTGTAAGAAATACGAATAATCAAATGGCTCTTTGCTCCTATAAGAATTTGATGTTACAATTGTGGATAAGCCTGGTAAAGACAATGTTGTTGCTGAATTTCTCTCAAGAATGGAGAATAATATTGAAGAGAAAGTAGTGGATGACTCTTTCCTAGATGAACACTTGTTTTCCATTTCCACTAGAACACCCAGTACGTTGATATAGCTAATTATTTGGTCTCGGGTAAGACACCTCCACACTATCTATACTTTGAAAAGAAATATATTGTTGAGAAAAGTGTGAATTTTTCTTGGATAGCTAGTTTCCTATTTCACACAGGGCAAGATAATGTTATGAGGAGATGCATAGATGATGAGGAAATATATGATGTCCTAAAATCCTACCATAGTGAACCATGTGGAGGACATTTTTCTACAAAAATAACAACACAAAAAGTGTTGACAATATGGTATTACTAGCCTACACTACATAAGGATGCAACATTATATGCTAGAAGGTGTGATAAATGCCAAAGAATGGGTCAGCCTACCAAGATAGATGAGATGCCACTGCAGCCAAATTGGTATGCAACTGTTTGACAAATGGGGATTATACTTCATTGGCCCAATATATCCTAAATCTCAGCAAAAATAGTAAATTTTGGTGTGTACAAATTACCTCACTAAATGGACAGAAGTGAAAGCATTACCAAATCAAAAGAGTGAGAAATTTGTTAAATTCCTATATGACCACATCTTCACAAGATATGGTGTGCCAAGAGAAATTGTTACAGATCAAGGTACACACTTCATTGTTGAATTCATCTCTGATTTAGCTAAGGAATATGAAATCAGGCACAGGAAATCTACACCTTATCACCCCCAATCCAATGGCCAAGTTGAGGTAACAAATAGGGAAATAGAAGCCATCTTGACCAAAACCATTGCACTCCATAGAAGGGACCTGGTAGAAAGACTTCCAGAAGTAGTTTGGGTGTTCAATACAACTTGGAAGATAACAACAAGCTTTACACCATTTGAGATCTTGTACGGTAAGACTATTGTTCTACCTATTGAATTTGAGCATAAGACACTAAGGACTGCACTTGAATTAAGAATAGATTTTTCTGAAGCTCAGAGATAAAGGATTATCCAAATCAATGAGTTAAATAAAATGAGGAGGCAAGATGTTCATAATACAAAGGTCGTACAAAAGTAAATGATCAAATGACATGACAAGTTCATCAAAACAAGACAATTTTAGAAGGTAGATTGAGCTCTTTTATTAGACTCCAAGTAAAAGGACCACATGGGAAAACTCAGAACAAGGTGGTTGGGGCCATATGAGATTGGGAAAATCTTCCCTAATGGGGTTGTGAAACTCACCACCATAGATCCTGTGAAATTCAAACTACTGGTGAATTTTCATAGATTGAAGTTGTACAAAAAGCCAACTGATAGGAGCACTTTCATGTAACAATTCAGAGGAGGTCAAAGCAAGATGGAGATGAGAACATCAAAGACAAGATCAGAAGTTGAACCTATTGGTTCATCTTCTAAAATTGCTGAGGAATGAGATGTTCAATGGCATTGATATATCCAACTTGCTTTGGATGCTCAAAGAATTAATAAAAGTGATGTCGTTAGCCTTCTTGGTGATCAACACCACTTGAATAACATGTTTTGTTTTTAGAATTTTAGTTTTACAGATTTCGTGTATTTGTTCCAAGCAGTGCATAGTCTCTGCTACAAGTAGATGATGCAAATACTAAAATGTCTACTTGCAGCAACATGCAACAAATCCTTGATTTATTTTTTTTGTTGGTAGAACTTTTGATTGCATGAAAAATAAGGATCGAATCGCGCTACAAGAACTTATGACGAATATTGGGGACAAAGAAATTTAGTCTTCCTCTCTCGGGAAATAACTGATTATACTAAGGGACCTTTGACATGCACTTACAACACTCTATACAGTGCTTACAACAATGTAACATCTCAACTTGCAGCGTCATGATGAATCTGCATGTAACCGAAGGCACGCATTCAAAGAAGGAACATGTCACAATCATCAAACATACTTCTTGAGATAAGTGCACTTAATCCGCTTTATTAAAGTAGCGATAAAATAATTATAAGTGATTAATTAATATTTGTGCCATGTCATCAATAAATTTATTTTCCATATTTTACGTCTCCTTCCATAATGTGAGTTGTCTCCCATGTCACCCCACTTCGTCACCTCACACAGTGCATCCTTCAAATCCAATTAATACATGCCCTTTCGAGTTGTGTGTGAGTTAGTTACAAAATTTGAAAATACCAAGTACTCAAGATCTTTACACTCATTCAATTTTTACAAAATCAATTCAAACTATAAAATATTTCTTGCCTCTCAGAGCTAAAAGAAGTTGCAGAATTCAAAAATGGGTGGTGACCTAATTAGGAACGAACCTACAAATCACTCACAACTCCATAATCAACCAAAAATTCTATAATATTTTCATGACAGTGGTTGGATGGAGTATATTAATAAATTTCAAGGATTTAACGAGTTAATGGTAATAGAGTTTTCTACCACCTTCAAGGATGGAAAGGCCATAGTTAAGGGTTTGTGGTTTAAGGTGGATGGTGGAATTTCGGGTGAAGAAACCAGAATCCCATAAAAGGAGAGTTGTATCCTACAAAGGAAAATCCAGATGAAGCTCACACAGAATTTAGAGACCCAGATGACAACTTCATCAGTGATAGACAAGGTACCTTACACACTTCTTTAAAATCCTTCTAGGCTGATGTTTCAAACTATGTTATAAAGTACTTCACCTGTGAGGGTAGGTACTCAAGGTTAAACACTATGCATTTTAAATTTCTCAATCATTTGAAAAATGGCAAACATGTCAATGTACCTAACTTCCTACATGAAATCCTAAATAAAATGAGTAAGGAATCTCAAAGGGGTAGGTCGCATTATCTCACCATTGTCTTATCACCTTAGTTGTGAAACATGCATTGGCAATGGAACATCCTACAGTAAGATGGGAGGAGTTTGCTAGGGAAAAACACCTAAATGATTTGTTGGGGAAGGGGAAGAAAAATAGGAGAAGATTAACTATTTCTTCTACGCCTGCACATGAAACCTTAGCTTTTACCTCCATCCCTACAGAAACCTCTCTCCCTATAAAAATTTGTACCTACGAGTAAAATTTTGTTTCGACAAGCCTCCATCTCTTGAGAGGGACCCTAGGAAAATCTCCCTAATATAATTCTTATTGTTGAATCTATGTTGGAGATATCCACCCCTGAATCCTCCTCATCAAAAGGAAAATAGAAATCCTCAAGAAAAACCCCTGAAACATCAAGGAGATCCCATAGGCTTCATAATAAAAAGGCCAAAACCTCAAATCCAAGGAGAAACATTCAAATCTTTCTAAATAGTGATGAAGAGGATATAGAAAAGATAAAGGAACCTATTCCAATGGAGGTTGATAAGGGAGATCATGTAGACACATGTGAAGACATAGGCATGGAAGATACAACTAAGGAAGTGGGTAGAGGAAAAAGAGGAGGAGTTAGATGAGCAACCTACTCATGAGATCCCTAATGAACCAATTGGAGTTCAAACAGAGGTCGTTCATGCTAGGAAACCCACATACAACATGAAGGAGAAGTATCAATAGAGGAAATTGAAAATGTATCCAATGTGACCACAGATAATGAAGAACAAATTGGAAGCACTAGAACACTCAATACCTGAACCATAGACTGATGTAATGGACACGGTGGATGATTTGCCACAAGATATTAAGGACAAAATTGAGAATATTTTCCAAGACCTTGAGCTAGAACTGTTCATGAACCTATTGAGATAACACAAGTGGATAGTCCTACAACTGCCCAAGACAAAGTTCATGAATTCTTTGAGCCTATGCATCCACCATTTCCACCACTCAACCTACAACCACAGGTTGTGATCAAGGAAATTTTCAGAGAACCTCCTAGACCAGCTTGTAGGGATATGGAAACTCAAACCACCTTGCTAGATTATTGGGTACAACAATTTGAGAATTATGTTAACAAGTTACAACGAAAGTGGGATAGAGAGAAGGAATAATTTCTCTTCCAGCATCAGCTAGATATTGAAGAGAAGGATAGGCAACTCAGGATAAGGATAATGAGATTGCTAGATTGAAGAAGAAGCAAGAAGACACTATTAAGGTAACCAATGAAATACTCTTATGCAAGCCACCTTCAAATGTATATGTTGTCTTCTTGAAGGAACAAATGTTGTAACTAAAATTTACTTGCATCAACTTAGATTTTTAGTTTGACATTAGTGAAGTTCGTCACTTCTTCATGTTGTATATTAAGATATTGTTTTGATCCTTTCTCGCATACAATCGAGACTAAAATAGATAAGAGTGCAGGAGGATTACCTACTATTTGGTGATGGGTAGAAGGTGGAATGTGCACATGTAGACTTCCGATCTCGGTCGATCATGTGAAATCCTTTTTGGCTAGGAAGGACTACCCTATAATAAGAAAATAATACCACAAGAGAGAGTTAAACAGATATATGCTAGTGGATTGCCTAGCGTATGCTAGATCCAGGAAGTGTGATACTCCCTAGAGGGTTGTCAATCCATTGTTTATAAATCAATACTAGATAACTGAAAAATAAAAATGAAAGAATATAGAGCTATGCAGGTAAAAAGGATCAGGTCACGGGTAGTTTAGGTAGTTTGTAGGTCACAAACAAGGTCTGGTTGGGGTTGGGTAGGGTATTTTAGGTTGTTTGGGTGAGGAGGTATCTCACTAATTTGTCGTGTTAATGACATAGAGACCGACATTGGTCGCTTTGATCTGATGCCTGGTTGAGGCTAGATCGATGCTTGGTATCGATCACTGTAGAAGTGACAGAGGTCTAGGTAGGTGGTGTTTAGGTTCCACTCTATCTCAGAATAGAGTGTTGGGAGGATATGGGTGAGGTTTAGGTGAATGGTAGGTTTAGGGTCAAATTTTGGGGTCTTTAGGGGTGGTTTTGGGTGTGTTTAAGTAGAAGGTGGGGAGCTTGCATATAGCAAGGTGACCAATGATGTTAGGCTTTGACCACACTGTTAGGGTTAATCGGCAATGGTCACTAGGATTTTGTTAGAGTTTAATAGTGGGGGGGTTAGTGTGCTCTCGTGGACTGGTCGAGAGTTACTAGGGAATAGATTGGGGTGAAAAAGGGTCTTATGTGTGGATATGGGTTGAATAGGTGGGGTTTAAGGAGTAGGAGAGAGGTTTTCTCTTGGGGGAGGAAAATAGAGAAGAAAATCACAAAACACGAGTGAAGGGATGAAGGGATCCTCTTACTCATATTCCAATGCATGTAGAAGACCGAGCTACTAATGAAGAATGCTTTGGTGGAGGTGGGATTGGTTGGGAGCCCTGTTTGAGCTCTGTCTAGTCCAGGTTCCTTCAATGGTTGTGCTAAAAAGGTCTTGTGATTACCTCCACTAATGGTCTCAGCTTGGAGTTCTGATGGATTTGTTGTGTTCCAACAAGCTACCAATGAGAATGTGAATGCTAGTGTTGAATGAATATGCCAACCAATGAATAAATAATGAACCAACCAAAGATAAAATCTCACCTAACCCTTTGGAAAGATCCTAAACTAGGCATTTACAGGTGACCGACGCCAGTCCCACCTGACCGACATCGGTCACACTATGACTAGCACCGGTTATGTTGAGGAGGTTTGGTTTTTCAAAAGTGGGGAATATACCTTCCCACTTGATTTTGAGTGGTGGAGCACATGCATCCTCCGCCCTTAGAATAGGTAATAGAACAAAGAGGGGTCCTATGAGTGGGGTGGCCACTATTAGGGATTTATAAAAGGGTATGGGCTAGGTATGGGCAAGATGGGGAGTGGAATGGTGAGGTGGAGGGGAAAGTGGGGTAGTGGAAGGGTGAGGTGGAGGAGCAAGTGGGGCAATGGAATGGTGAGGTGGTCTTGATGAGTGGATAAGGGGGAATTTAATTAATTGGTGTTAATTAAATCCTTGGGTGTGTGAATGGGGTCATTGTGATGTGTGAAAGGGGTTACGAGTGACCGAATTAGGGTTGAATCGATTACCTGTGTAGAATGTGGTTATTAGGTATTTTTTTAGGAAGATGATGAAAGGTGATGTGTTTTGGTGTCTACATTTTGCCCCTTTTTGTTGGGCAGCCTGTAGTGGTAGGCGGTGTGACAAAAATGAAGGTTGGTTTTTTCCCCATGTGAATTTAGGGTGAGAAGGTGGATGTTGGGTGCCCCAACCAGGGGCATGAGTGATCCCCCTTAAATCGAGCACCGACGATGAAGAACAGAGAGAGAGTTGGTGGGTGGTTTGATAAAGTAGGGATAGGTGTGAAGGGGATGAGATTCGTGGGTATGGTGATGGTGAAAGGTAGGGTGGGTGAGTAGGTAGAGCATTCAAATGTATGCACACATTGTAAAATGCAATGAGGTACAAGGGTTTCTCAACATAATAAATTTATGTCAGCTAAGGTCGCAAGGGTCATCCAAACACGGGTTGTTGAGGTCCGGTATCCAGGGTAAAGGATATGGTTCGGGCACTCAACGAGGTAAGATGTAGGAATGCATAGGGTGGTTCTAGTACATCTAAAAGGTAAAAAGGTCAAGGTTTGTTTAGACAAGGGTCATGGCCATAGGTAAGGTAAGGTCATTTGGCGGAGTAAAGAGGCACTTGTCATCACAAGATACAACTAGTGAGGACATGAGAATATCCACATAATCAATGGTTGGGTAGGTAGGTGTAGGTAGGTAGGTGTGGGTAGGTAGGTGTGGGTAGGGTAGTGTTAATCAAGCGTATGCACATGCATAGATGTGACACGGTACCATGGTGAAGAGCTTTCAAACTCTACATCGTCCAGGGTCGATCAAGTTATCCAAATAGGGGTTATTGAGGTTTGGTATCCAGGGTAGAGGATACGGTCCGGGAACTCAATGAGGTAAGATGCATGAACACGTAGGGTAGTTCTGGTACATCCAAAAGGTCAAGGTTTGTTTGGGTAAAGGTCACGGTTGTAGGAAAGGTAAGGTTGGTAGGCTAACAATGTGGTAACAACATCACAAGGTAGAGTGAGTGTGTAAGGTCGATGGTCACCCCAAGGGGGCAGGTGTGGGTAAAAGGTGTGGCATAGGTAAGGCCATGGGAGGGACAAAAATATGCCCCAACTGATGGTAAGGTTGGGTAATTAATGGTGAGGTCAAGGTCAGGGTGGGCTTTGGGTGAGGTGAAAAAGGTTGCGGGCAAGTTAATAGGGTTAAATGGGTAGCAGGGGGTAATTGGCGTGTTTAGAGGTTGAGGTGGCCACTTTGCAGGCATAGGTGGCTAGTTTACAAGCCCCGATAAAGATAGGAATAGGCACTCGTATAGGCGGAGATGGTGATGAGGAACAAGTGGCTGCCCTACAGTGCAGGTGTTACGGAGTTTACAGGCGATTGGCCACTACAGTGTAGTTTGAGGTACTATAGGCCCACATACAAGTATAGGGTGCGAGGCGATGGCACCACCACAGCACCGGGACAAGATCCTAGTTTATAGGCAGGGGGGATACAGAGGCCGATGGATCCACCACGATATAGTACCCATAGCTAGATCGGGCAGGATGCCCTAGGTGAGGCCAGGTATTATCAAGACCAACTGATGGCGGCAGGGATAGATTTCCTATCCTATGGAGAGTACAGGGCACAACAGGCCTCAAGTGAGAGGACCAGATCATGCACCCACAACATGGAGAGCACAGGGGGCTAGCGAGCCCCAAGACAAGGTCAAGGTGAGGCCACCAGTTCATGGAGGCCAGCCCTAGGTGATGTACTTGTAAGGACCCAACCACGACCCATGATGGGCGGTGAGTTGTTAGCAGAGCCACCGTACGGGAGAGCCGAGGATGAGGAGGAGACAGGTGAGATAGATATGGAGGATATCCGACAGGATGATGCTTGATGTATGTCCCTCTATTTTGATGTAGTTGTTTAGTGTTGATATATATTGCCCTATGTGTGAAGAGAGTGAGGATGTATACAAGAGTTTGTTCATTTTTTATCATATATTGGCCTACGTGTCAAGATGGTGAGGCTATATATGAGAGTTTTTGAGAGATGCATATTATTTGATATCAATGTATATTGTATGGATACACAAATTTATATGATGAGATGGATGATTTGTTGATGATGTATTTGTGTTGATAGAATTTGATTGTTATGCATAGATGGATGAATGATAGGTGTGTTAGGCATGGTTGAGTCAGGTCATAGGCATGGTTGAGTTAGGTTATAGGCATGGTTGAGTCAGGTTTTAGGCATGGTTGAGTCAAGGTTATAGGCATGGTGGAGTCAGGTTTTAGGCATGGTTGAGTTAGGTTATAGGCATGGTGGAGTCGAGTTTTAGGCATGGATTGATTTCTCAGGTAGTTGATATGATGAAAAAGAAATGATGATGTATATATATGTTTTGGTTTAATTTGTGGTATGTATGGTAACATGGATCATGTTGGTATGATCATAGGTAATGTATGATTGTGGTAAATGTGATGAAATGAATGTTGTAAAAATGTATTAATTTCCAATTGTTTGGTAATAAAATGGAAACTAACTAGAATAGAATGTGACTGGAATAGGTAGCCAATGTTGAGAGGTGAGCGGTTACAAATGAGAAAAGGTGAAGAAGGTGATGATGATGATGGTCGAGCTAACCTACAAGGGACCCATGCCCTCAGAGTTCTACCTATATAGGCTCGGAGAAAAGGGGCCTCAGAATGATGTAGTTCTCCCATAAGCTAGGGAGGAAATGAATAGGTATGTGGTAGGTTGAGTTCATGGTTATATAGGTAAGGGTAAATAGGTGAGGTCAATGGTACAGTGGAGTAAGTTGTGCTCATGGGTATGTAGGTAAGGGGCCTCAAATTTCAAGGGACCCATGCCCTCGAGTTCTACCTACATAGCCCCGAGAAAAGGGGCCTCAAATGATGTAGTTCTCCCATAAGCTAGGGAGGAAAAAAATAGGTATGTGGTAGGTTTGAGGTAGGTTGAGTTCATGGTTATGTAGGTAAGGGTAAATAGGTGAGGGTCATGGGTATGGGTAGATAGGTAAGGTCAATGATTGGGTCAAGGGTATAGGTGTGGTAGACCTTGGGTCAAGGTATGGGTAAATGGGTAAATAGGTAATGTGTGTGGGTGATTAGGTCAAAGGTATAGGTAAATGGGTAGATAGGTGATGTTTTTGGTAAGGATAGATAGGTAAGATGCTAGGTCAGAGGTATGGGTGAGAGGTAGGTGGAGGTAAGTTGAAATCTTTGTTTCGGTTGAAGAATGTCAATAGTTTAGAAAGAAGGTAACTGTAACAGGGTTGATGATGCGAGCTGGATTGGGAAGGACCATCGATGTGCAAACCAAGGGTAGGTGTGATGAACCTCAAGCCCTAAAAAGCCCTTGCAAGTTGGATGGTTCCAAAGGTGAAGCAATGTGTAGGATCACAATAGATTGTATTCGTGACATCTTCCGTGGTAGGTAGGAAAAGTAGGGTAATGTGGTAAAATGGTGATATGGTGAAAGGTTGGAAACGTGAAGGGAATAATGCACCTCTTGTATAAGATGGTCGATAACCCAGATAGGTGATTCCATGGTAAAAAGGGTGTGTTATTTTTATGGTTAATAGATTGATTGATGTGGGAATTCTATGTGGGATGATTAGATAATATCCTTGAGGTCTTCGTGAAGTTGATCGATGCAGGAAGCTTTGGAATGGGTCTAGTATTTTTTTACTAGGTAGAGTATGGCTAGTGTAGTATAGTTGTCCTTCGAGGGAGCAGTCTATTTATGGTGACTAGATACAAATGGTAGATGTCCTTTTGAGGGATTCATCTTTGTGTTTGGAAGTTTGACTCAAGGAGGGTGATCCCATTTGATAGGTGAATTTTCTTTTACCAATTAAGCCATGGACAAGGCTATAGAGGAATACAAACAAAGTGTAGGTCAAAAGGTGGAGTGGAGGTGGAGGTAAAGGTGGATTTTGTGAGGGATATAAGGAATGGTATACGACCATGGGATTCCGTCCATGAGGGGACAAAAAGTATCCATGAGAATCATGCCATGAGTAGAGCCGTGGTACTCATATTGAAGACGAGGTTGAAAAAGTGATGGATAGTCACATGATTCTTTGTTTAATTGTAGGTATGGGAGGTGGTGATAAGAGGATTGGGTGCTCACGGGGACGAGATAGAAATAGTCAATGGGTGATAGTATACTTGGTTTAACAATATGACGGTTGAAGATGCAAGATGTTAAGGGGCTTATGTTCAGGTTTACCATTGAGTGAAGATAAATGATAAGCACCTGATCCATAGGTATGGGTAATGATATAGGGTCCAAGCCAATTAGGAGAAAATTTTCCCGTAGATGTTTCTTGGCTTTAGTGACATGTTCATTTTCTTTCAATATGAGATCTCCCACTTGAAAGGTTCGGGGTGGACACACTTGTTATAAGCATGTTTGATGCATTTTTGGTATATTTGGAGGTGATCTAAAGCATGTAGACGTCATTCATCTAACAACTCTAGTTGTGCCAGATGATCTTGGTGAAAGTCATCATTGGTGAGCATGTCTTTGAGTGATATGTGGAGAGATGGGATCTAGACTTCAAGAGGCAAGACAACCTTGGTACCGTAGACTAGAGAGAAAGGTGTAGCAACAGTCGATGTGCGAATACTAGTGCAGTATGCCCATAGGGCAAAAGGAATGTGCATATGCCAATCCTTCCTAGTATCGTTGACCACTTTCATGAGGATTTTGTTCAGGGTTTTGTTGGTTGATTCAGCTTGGCCGTTGGTTTGCGGGTAATAAGGTGAAGAAAAACTGAGTTGGATACCAAAGGTATCACAGGGGGTTTTGGAGGGTTTTATTTTGAATTGTTTTCCATTATCAGTGATAAGGTGATGAGGAACACCGAAGTGACAAATAATGTGATGGTTGATGAACTCACAAATCTTCTCGGCTTTGGTAGAGATGAGGGGAATGGATTCTACCCATTTGGTGTAGTATTCAGTAGTGGTTATGATCCATTGGTGGCGTTGGGAAGAATGAGGGTTGATCTCACCGATGAGATCAAGGCCCCATTGAGAAAAGGGCCGAGGTCTCATGCGACCTGTAAGGCATGACCAGGGTGTGATGAAGGTTCAAGTGTTGTTGACATTTCACACATCGTTTGACGTAGTCACAACAATCATGGTTGAGGGTAGGCCAGTAATAGCCAAGGTGTAGGATACGTTTAGCAATAACTAGGCCACTGATGTGACCTCCACAAATGTCGTCGTGTATTTATTTGATGGTATAGGGTATTTCAGAGCTAGTGAGGCATCGAGAGAAGGATCCCGTCAAATGCGCTTATGGAGGAGACATCCCATGATGATGTAGCAGAATAATTTTTGGAGGAAGGCTCGGCGACCTATCGGGTAAGATCCTGAGGAAGGATAGAAAGGGAGAGGTAGTCAGAGTATTATTGGTACCAGAGGTTTGATGGGTCAATGGTAGGTTTCTCAATGAGGTTGATAGTGTGAGAGAGGTAGGAGGGTGATTGCAACCTTCACAAAACAACAAAGATTTGTGAATCGAGGGTGATGAGGGTATTTGTGAAGGTAGACAAGCCATGGCATCTGCGAACTTGTTCATAGAGTGGGGGATGGTTTGTAGGTTATAGTGGTTGAAGGTGGTCTAAGAAAAGGTCTATATTGTGTTTGTACCATTGTAATTCCTCATTGTGACATTGGTATAGTCCATTGACCTGATTTACTACCAATTGAGAATCACCGAAGATATTAATGGATTTAACATCTAAGGTTCGGGTAGTTTGGAGACCTAGTACGAGTGCTTCGTATTGGTGATGTTGTTGGTACACTTGAAGTCAAGTTTGAAAGAAAGGGGTATGGGTTCACTATCATGTGGAATGAGGATGATTCCAGCTTCATCTCCACATTGATAATTAGATCTGTCAAAGAATAAGGTCATTTGATAGTGTGGAGGTTCCTCGGCAGGTTTGTCAAGGGAAAGGGTAGTGATGGATTCATCGGGGAATTCAAAGTTCGTTGGGTTGGTGTTCAGAGAGTGGGGCATCATCCTGTTAATTGGCGATATCCCCGACCTTTGCTTGATTTTTGGTGAAGAAAGGTGATATCCAGATCAACGAGTAAAGCATTAGCCATTGAGAAATGTGTTGGTTTTGTGTAAGGGATCGATGTTGATTAAGACGAAGGTAGTGTGGTTAAGTAGGTAGTGACAAATTTTGGTGGCCACAAAGACTAAAGCAAGGCACAACTTTTCTATGTGTGTATATCTAGTCTCGTAATCCACAAGGGTATAACTTATGTAATAGACCGCTTGCTCCCTATGTTGGTCGTCTGGTGTGCAAGCATGGCGCCTAAGGAATGGGTCATGGCAGAAATATAGAGGTAGAATGGTTGGTCATCCTTAGGTGGGGTAAGCACAGTGGCTGTAATAGGTATGCTTTCAAGGCTTCAAAATCTTTATGACTGATTGACATTCCAATGGAAGGTGATATCCTTTTTAAGGAGGTGGTGAAAGGGTTCACAACGGTCTGATAATTGAGAAATGAAGCGGATGATGATAGATCAGTAGTTTACCCTGTCAGCTACAAAGTTGGTGGAGGTTAGTGGGTGGAGGCATCTCGAGGATGGCCTTGATTTTGGGTGGTCAACTTCAATGCCTCGCAAGGAAACAATGAATCCCAAGAGTTTACCGGATAGGATGGCGAAGACGCACTTCTTAGGTTGAAGGTGTATGTAATATTAGATGAGACGGTCGAAGATGATTTTAAGGATGGGTAAATGTTTAGCGTGACTTTTGGATTTTCCCAAAAGGTCATCGACGTAGTCTTCCAAGATATGATGCATGATGTCATGGAAGATATAGGTCATGGCTTGTTGGTAGGTGGCACCTATGTTCTTCAGTCTAAAGGGCATGACGTGATAGCAGAAGGTCCCCAAGGGGTAATGAAGGTAGTTTTGTGTTGATCCTCAAGTGCGAGTAATATTTGATTATAACCCGAGAACCCGTCCATGAGAGATAGCATCTCATGTCCGGTGGTGAGGTCAACCAATTGGTTGATGTTGGGTAGAGGAAAGTTATCTTTAGGGCAAGCCAGGTTGAGGTTCCGAGAAGTCGGTGCATATGCGGAGTCCCCCATTACTTTGGTAATGGGAATGATGTTAGAGATCCATTGCGGGTAGTTGATTGGTAAGATGAAGGAGACAGAGAGGAGGCATTAGAGATCTTCTTTGATGAGAAGGGAAATGCATGGGTGCATTTTACGCAACTTCTATTTGACAAGTTTGACATCAAGTAAGGTGACAATATTGTGGACCACGATGTTGGGGTCAATACTGGGCATATCGGCGCATGACCAAGCAAAAGCATCTACGGTTGCGAAGGAAAGAAGTGTAGGCTTCATGTTTAGCGGAGTCCAAAGATTGTCCTATCTTTAGAATTTGGGGGTCATCCAAAGTGTGTGGATGTTGATGTCGATGGTTGATTCATTTAGCATGTTTTGTGTCTCAGAAGGTAGTGTGTGGTGGAGGTAGGAGTCTTCTGCACCCAAGTATGTGAGAATGGAGCCATCCTTATGACACTGGACAACATTAAAAGAAGGGGCTTCATCATCCATCATATCAGGATAGAGGACGGGAAAAGAAGTAGGAATCTCGCCCTCTCGTTGAATGGTGAGCGGTCCCAAGGAAATGGTGTTTATGAAAAAAGGTAGGAGGAATAGATTTTGAATCTATAGGCTGCGGGTGATGCAGGTGAACTAGGTGAGGGGATGTGAGGTTGGGACATCTCCGGGATGAGTTCAACACAAGATTGTTTAAGCGTGGGCTCAAAAATCCCACCCCACTATGGTCCTTGTGCTTGAGTAGTGCAAGGGATGACAGTGTGACGGCCTTGTTCATAAATACCGAAGCCAAAACCCTTCCAAGCACATCAATGGAGGAAGGTATGAGCAAAGTGTAGGTTGGTCAATGAGGGGAGGGTGGTGGTAAATGGTAGGGTTTGGGTTGGTGGTTCAGGCATGTAAGTAGGAGTGTCAATGCCTCCATAGGTCAGATTGGTGCGGAGGTGTGAGGGTCCATAGGTGATAATTTTACCAATGCGGTGGTCATAATGGGGATGTTGCTGAAGGTTGCCATACTCTTGTGGGGTACAGAAGGTATTGACGTTGTAGAGGTGGTACTCCCCCAATGTCAGGCATTGAAAAACACCTTCTAGTGGATTAGTATCTAGGATGTGGGTGGCGGGAATGGATGTCTCTACGGGGGTTTGAGATGAGGAGGTTGCGGGTTTTAGAGCAGCAGATGGTTCTCCAGGAGTTGTTGTGGTGGTGATAATAGGTGATGTAGGGGTCGAAGAAGAGGTGGTAGCAGAGGTGGTAGTGGAAGTGGGGGTGGTGATAGGTATGAGGACATCGTTGGGTCGGTATAACATGTTACATGTTTTGAATGGTGAAGGGTCAGCTTGAATGGTGTAGTTGTGTCCCTCATGTTCAAATTTGAGACAACGATGAAGGGTGGAGGGGACACATCCCATGACATGGATCTAGGGTCGGCCAAGTAACATGTTGTATTGGAACTCCCCTTCTAGGATGTAGAAGAGTTCGGGATGCTACGGGGACCAACACAAATGTGTAGGATCACTGTCCCCAAGGTAGTGGTTATGGCGTCGTTGAAAGAACGTAGCATAATTGGATCATTATGCATGCAATTGGATGGAATGTGCATTTGGTTAAATGCATGAGAGGAGATGATGTTGATGCTAGCTCCACCATCGATCATAATACATCAAACACGTATATTGTCGATGTAGGCAGAAATAAATAAGGCAAGATTAGGGTCCTCTGTTTGGTGAGGTGCGATCTCATCGTCGGAGAAAGTGAGGGCAACCACATGAGATGAGGCAACAGGTGTCAAGGTGGGAGGTGAAGAAATAAGGGAGGCCATGTGGTGAGGTGTGATGATAGATGCAACTAGTGTGGGGTCATTAGGTGGGACCTCAATGGATTGTAGGACCTCAATGAGGGCTTGGCGATGAGATTCAGAAGTTTGGATGAGGTCATACAAGGACATTTTGAGTGGTGATTGGTGGAGTTGTTTGATCATGGCGTGATGGGCTCTCCCATTGGAAATGGGGAAGGTAGGTCCTTGGATGGTGATTTTTGGTGCGGGTGCGGGTGTGATGTGAGGTATGGTTGAGGTAGTAGGTTCATCTGCCCTAGTTTTTCCCTTATCACGTTGAGCCCGAGTGGAAATTCGAACCATATTGATTTCAAATATCGGCGGTGGGTAAGAAGGGTATGATGCTTGGGGTGATGATGGTTGATTTGGTAATGACAGAGAAGAAGTGATTCTACTGGTGGCGGCGGAGCAAGATCTTTGTCTAAAAGATCATCCTCAACAAAGATCTGTAGAAGGAGTGCTTTGAGAGCTTGGCAATTCTCCATATTATGCCCTGGTGCATGATGGTAGGCACAGATTTGGGAGTCATCAAACCATTTTGGTTTTGGTTTGAGTGGGTTATAGGGTCAAGAATGGGTGGTAAGGTGATGTGGGAGGAGGTTAGTAGGTTGGCTAAGATATTAGCATAGGATCCTACCATTGGGTCACATTGTAAAGTAGGTGTGAGTTTGGTGAGGATATCGGTAGTGACTTAGGAGCAGTGCCACTTTGGTTGTGGTATGGGGGTTGTTTTTGGAGTTTGGGTATGTTTCGGTTTGGGTTGGGATGCGGGTCGCACCTTGTTAGGTAAGAGTGCAGTGGGTGATCCGGTTTTGGTTTTAGGTGTCACTTTAGGAGGTGGGGTGGTGAGCAATGCAAAACGATGGTGTGATGAAGAGGGTCATGCCGAGGGGAGGAGAGGACGGGTTATCCAAGGTGAGAGTGGTGACACTGTGGAGGTAGGGGTAGGAGATGGTAGTGGTCGGTGTTGTTTAGTAGGTAAGGGTAATTTTGTAGGGTTGGGTAGAAGGGGAGGTTGAGATAATTGGGGAGGTTGTCAACTTTTGGCTATACTGTGTGCACTCAATTTCGTTGTTAGGGTCGATGGATGAGGGCCCAAGAGGGATGGTAGTGGTGAAGGGGACAAAGAGGTAGTGGGTGATGCTAGTATCGGTGTCCTGGGGTGGTTGGTGTTTTGGTTTTGGTAGGGGTGTAATTTTGGTGAGGGGGTGAGAGGGGCAATCAGATCAATCTTGATTGTAGGATGGGTAAGGCTTGATACCCCCGGGATACGAGAGATTTTGAGATTGATGAAGGGTTAGGAAGCGAGGATGTAGAGGATGCAGATGATGAAGGTATATGTATGGTCAAAGGTGATATGGGAGGTGTTGTGGGCACCTCTATGGGTAGGGTAGGTATGGATGTTTCCACTATTCTAGGGTAAATAGTGGGTGAGTCGGTAGGTGACGTTTGCATCGTGTGGAGATGGGGATTTGAAGACATTCCCAAAGTAACGAATGATCAACATACTCTAGATGGTCCATTGAATGGGGTGATGAAGAGATGAAGGGGATGAGGGTTGATTTGGTGGTGATCCCTGTAAATGGAATTGATATTTATGAAATAGGGAAGCCCTCTACATCTAATTCGTAGGAAGAAGAGATAAGAAGACATCATTTAATGTTGTAGGAGATGGTAGTGGGTCGATTGCACTCAGAATGGGATCTTCTTTGTGGTGAGGTGTGGGTAAGGTAAATGAAGTAGGGTCTTCCTTGAGGTGTGGTGAGGTGGAGGAAGGGGAAGGTATTTCTAACTCCTCTGTGGGTATGGAAGCAGTGTCAATGGTGATTCGTCAAGTATGAGGGTAGGGGGTCAATGACATGGTCAGTATGGTAGTTATAGCGTCTGAGGAAGATGAATCCATTTGCACCGTTTTTCTGTTGGTAGTGGGGAGAGGGTGAAGATGCTAGTGAGGGTAAAGGCAAATGTTTGAGAAGTTCTTCTATAGGTGTGGCTAGGGGGTATGGTGCAAGTGGCATGGGTAAGACATCGAAGATGGCATGAACCTCCGGGTATTGTCACTATTGACGAAAGAATTGTTGTGTTGGGTGGGGGTGTATGATTAGGAAATGGATTTTGGAAGATGTGAAGGTTTTGGTTTGTGGTGCATTGGGATTGTCCTAGAATGAGATCTCCTCTATCTAACATTTCTTGGACAATGGTTTTGAAGGTGATGCAATTGTTGGTATTGTGCCCTTGGGTACGATGGTAATCGCAGATTTTGTTCTCCTTATACCATGAGGGTATCAGACGGGCAGGATCAAAACCAGCATGTGGTTTGATAGCTGGAAGAGTGATAGCCCCTGCATTTAGGAGTTTTTCCAAAACAACGGGGTATGGTTCAGCAATGGGGGTATATTTTTTTGTTCATGTTTGAAGAGGAATGTTTGCACTGGTGAGAGGTTAGGAAGAGGTTTTGGCAAGTTAGATGGGGTGAGGCAGGGACAGCCTTGAGGACCCCTTTGCATGGGTGGATCCTTTGGCTCTAGGAGGGTTGAGAGGAATGGTTGGTGGTGTCTTGGAAGTGGAAGCGGGTTCATGTGGTTTAAAAGGAGCACCCTTGTTGTGCAATTGAATTATTTTCTCCTCGATGGCTCGGATTTCAAGATTTTGGGCCATGGTGAATGCCTCGTCAAATGTGTGAAACGTCTAGATTTGTAAGGTGGATGAGATGTGTCGAGCACAAGCCCATGTAAACAACTCTATTAGTTTGGTATGCGGTAGTAAGGGGAACATGAGTTGGTTGACCTGTGCCACGCCCGATGAGAAACAAATTCTATGATTGACTCATCATCGTATTGACGCGTGGTATACAAGTCAGTCATGGTGACTTTCTTGACTACATTGATGGAGAAGTGATCCAAAAAGGCTTGGGCCACCTGGTTGAAGGAGAAGATAGAGTGCTTAGGTAGGGCACTATACCAATCTAGGTGGGTCCATTGAGGGACATATGAAACATCTGTAAGAGAAAAGCGTCATCATGAGCAATGAGATAACACTTGTCGAAAGACCTCAGATGTTTCTATGGGTCTTCTTTGTTATTGAACCAGTTGAATTTTGGAATTTCCCAAAGTGTGGGGGTATGGGAGGATAGAACGGAGAAATGAATAGGCTCATTACAAATCTCCTCGTAGGTCGAGAGATGTGTGTGAGCTAGAAAGAGATGCTTCTAGCGTTTGCATCTTATCCATCATCATTTTGATAAGATCAGGGGTAGGTTGTGATGGAGGTTGACTTCCCAAAGGAGGGGGAGGAAGGTAAGAAGAATATGATGTGGAAGGCATCACGTTATGTGAAGGAGCTGCGTATGAAAATTGTGGAGGTATATGTGAGGAGAAGGATGAGGAAGGGTAATATGTTGAATAGAAGTAGAGGCTACTTCGGAGGTTGAAAGTGGGTGTATACAGGAGGGGTTGGGGTGACCACCCTAGTAGCAATGGGAGGAAGTGATTAGGGAATAAATAGGACTAAATTTTGGAGGGGGGTATGGTTTGTCGATATTGGCGGTGGATGAGATGGAATGGGTATGTAGGTAGTGGATGACATGGGCCCACTTGGACTAATGGCCATGGAGGTGGGCATGGTAGATGCCATGAAGGGTGAAGACATCAAAGGTGTAGTAAACATTGTATAGGGGGTGGATACTATCGTGGTAGGGTCGAAATGCGAAACCACCAGTGGTAAGGGAGAAGCGGGGAGAGCTGAGCTAGAAGTAACCAACACAAATGTAGGTGCAGGAGTAGGAGGGATGGAAACGGGCATACCATATACGAAAGCTTTGTGGAGTCGCGAGTAGATGAGTGGGATAGATAGTGTTCAAAGCAAGAGGGTTCCGATCTAAAAATCACAGAAAGTCCTGTGTCACACCACACATAATAACCATAGGTAGATTGGGGTCCATAGGTGATGACACGGAAGGAGGTGATGGACTAGGTGGAAGAGGTTGAAGGCTAGCGTGGAACACAAGTGCGTTGGCTTGGTTGTGCGTCAACACCATGTGAAGGAGTGTATATCAGGTAATGTTGTACTCTGTAGATGACACAGAAAGTAGCAGGAATGAAAAGAATGGGTATTTGTAGGTAGATTGGGTGAATGTGCTAGTTAAGAACTAGCACAGGATAACCCGACTTACTGGTTAGTCACCAAGGTTAACCACTACCGGTTACTAAAAGATAAGAATGATTTACCAAATTGAGGTAGAAGAGTGATGATGATCAAGTGGGAAAGCTCTGTGATGGCTTTTAGCAGGAAACAAAGTGTACAAAGTTACAGGAACTTTGACAGCAAAGAAATTGAAAGAGGGGTCTTTTGGACAAGTTAACCCAAAAGAACAAAAACTTATGTCGGTGAGGAGTAAATCGATGCCACTGTGAAGATTGAAAATTTGTAGAAAAGCTGGATTAAGGTAAATTTGAATTAGAAGAATGATCAACCCAGAGATTGGTGGATGATATAATGAAGCCTCTGCACCCTCAGAAAAAGTCGAATACTCCAACTGTGATTAGGGAGTGAGAAAGGTGAAAGAAAGCAAAAAGGAGAAAACGTATTCTCACACCTCAAAACACACTTCAATCAAACACTAAAAGAAGACGTTATCCAATAAGTGATTTTAAATGTGTTAAGCTTACGCTTTTTAGAAGGACTGACTCATGAACTTTAGAACAGAGTTTTTGGTGAGGAAGGCTTCCTATGAAGAAGGAGATCTAAAAGGTGAGGTTTTAGGTTATGTTATGGCGGGGGTGGGCCGTCCTCTGAGATAATGACTCGACAGAGGCAACGAGCTTGGGAGTACCTGCCAACTTAATTGTGTGATCGTGGACAGATGTTCTCGGGTAAGATGTCATTTTAAGATGTGTTTTTTGAATTTTTGTGCAGTTTGGTAGAGATAGAAAAAGAGAAATTACTTTCTACGATTTGTTTACATCAACCATCACTGGCATGAATTTCAAAGCATATAGGTTGCCCTCAATTTTAATGTGATCTACAATGCAACATACAAGAAATTATTGGAATATAATGATTCACCGGTATGGCCAACCCTTAATGTATATGGGTCCATCACTAATACGTATGTTAATATTTAATAATATGAAATATTTATATTTCTATTATTAAATATGTTAACCTAGGTATAAACTTTAGGTTAAATATTTAATATCATGAAATGATTATATTTTTAATATTAAATATTATAAACCTAAGTGTATGTGTCAACCATTTTAGGTTGAAAAGGTGGGTTGGGAGACATACCCGACCACCTTATATAAAAAGAACTTTAGGTCCTCATTTGATATATTCAGAAATATATCAAAGGTGTGCAAATCAAGTGATTTGGTTTTACCTTAGTAAATAAGGTTTTAAAGGAGGAGGCGATCTTACTTTGGATGTAAATAAGTTCTCGAAGTAAAAGGTTATTTCAAAGTGGTTTTTACCCTATTGGGGTTTTCCACTATAAATATTGTGTTATCTGTGTTATTTATTTCATGTAAGTATTTTTTTATTTACTTATGTTATGATGTAATTTTTATTTAAATATTTATTGTAACATTATGTAATATGTAAGTTGATTAAATCTGTATTTATTAGAATCCTCAAATTCTAACATAGTATCAGAGTGAGGTAAATTAAATAAATTAATATCAAATGTTTTGTATTTTATTTATTTAATTTATACGAGTTTTTTCAACTAACCCGAAAGGGTATTTAAAAGTATCTGGTCCCCTTATTTTTTTCTCCAATTTATTTTGGCATTACATTTGTGCAATTAAACTCTCGGTAAATTTTTTAGGGTTTTTCAATTTTAAATCCCTAATTTTTTGAGGGAGGAGATGTAATATGATATGATTCTTACTTTCATTTACATTTTGTAAATTATATGGAATTAATGTTTGTTTGGAGATTTATGTGTGCATAGGTGAAAGGGGATTCAAATATTTACCTGCGTGAAAATCACATACGAAAAAAAAGGATTTATTACTATATGAAATAATTTTCATGTTTTCTATAATTTCAAATGTTTGCAGGTTAAATATTTTGGAAGGTAAATTCATACATGTGTTTTTGGTCCCCTCTTAAAGGATTCAATTTGAAAAACTATAGTTTATAATTAATCTATAACTATATCCTATATAATTTGAAAACTATATTATTATTTTTAAATAAAATATATATAATATAGAATAAGGTTTATATAATAATTTATATAAACATCATATTAAGATTTATATAGTTTTGGGAAAAATATATATTAAAAGTCTTTAACCATATTAAAATTACATGGGATTGAGGGAAGAGTCAATAGACCATATTCTAAACCTAAGTTTAAATCATATTTTATATATATAGTTAGTTTAAACCACTTAAAATATAAATTTTATTAGATTTAGTTTATATATGTTTAAAAAAACTTAAGTGCTTACTTTTTTTTGAAAGGGGGCTTGTGTTTATTGCTTGGCCATGAAGGGATTACTTTTTAAATCTTAATACTTATTAAATAAAACATAACATGTGTCCCTAACCATTTATATTATCCATGTAAGGGGGCAGCCCCATTCATTTATATCTTATAGTTTATAAAAACTATATAAATAAACCTATTTAAAGGTTTTCTTTTATATAAGAGTGGGAGTGGAGAATAAAATGAGATAATATCTCAGGTATAAATGTGGAACTCTCAAGTATAAATGGAGAATTAAAAAAGGGCTAGTTTATTGGTGGCCCACGTGAAGTGTGGTAAATATTTATTAAAATATTTGTAGTTATAGCCACATAAAAGTTTTAAAGTTTTTAGCTTGTAAGAATTCTATAAAATATTTTGCAATATTTCCATAGTTTTAAATGTGTGCAGAGTAAAATTAAGAGTAAATGAAGGGAGGAGACAAGGTTCATGAAAATATGGATTTGAATTTATTTCATTGGTTGGGTAAAATTACTCGTCCCCTCTGTAAAATATGCAGGTTAATCTATACTCTCATAAATCTAATTGCACCTAGTAAAATTCTTTTAACATAGTCTATATCTTTTAAACCCCTTTAATAAGGGTGTGTTTTTTTATATATAAAAATATACTATAGTTTATAATTTTTATGAACTATATGTTGTTTTTTATTTACATTCTATAAACTATATACCTTTTTTTTTTAAATGTATATATTTTTACATTATAAATTATAATAAGTTATTATAATGTGTTAAAATATAACCTCCCTAATATTATATAGAAGAAGAAATTCTAGAATTTCACATTCTGGAAATACACAACAAATTTTGGCTTCATTAAATTTGACGGTCAAATGACCGTCACGGTAGACCAAACATAAGACAATATGATGGTCATTTAGACGTCAAATTTAAGCTCATAGGTTCCAAGAAACTTTCATTGTGTTAAAATTGACGGTCAAATGACCATCACGATAGACCAAAAATAAGTCATTATGACAGTCATTTAGACGTCAAATTTAAGCTAGCTAGATTTTTGTCTACATTATTTTTTTCAGAAATTTGAAGTTGTTATGCATTCTTAGGGGTCTCTTCTTCACTTCTATATGGTCAAAAATATTTTTTATATAAATATGGGGTATAATGCAGAGCCCTTTATATTGCGGGTTATTATTTTGATCATGGGAGGTTAATTAGTATGCATTATAATGACAAATTAGTTATGATCAAATAGTTTCTTTAGATCTGATTCTATTAAAAATGTTATTTTTATTATCGATAAATATGTATCTAACTCTATGGTACATTGTATATTATAATGGGGTGTGTTTTATAAGTTTAGGAAAACAATGGCATCCAACTATTTTTGTCTTGACAAAACCCAAATCCTGAATGAAAACAACTACAAAATTTGGGTCAAAACAAAATTATAGCAAAAAAACTCGGATGATTGTTTCGGATCTGATGTTACTCCAATCGGTTGTCAAGAAACTGTAGATAACATGAGTATATTCTTACAATGAATGTAGGAGGCTCTTTCTATGATTCTACGTAACGTGAACAATGAGTACCTTCTACACATTGGTAATATCAAACATCCGAAAGAGGTATGGACACAACTAGAATCCATGCATGAAGGATACTTGGTATATCAAGGATAGTAATGAGAGTAAAATAGCTAAAGGAATTCAAATAAAAGTTTTGTATATTTTTGATGATTTCTCTTCTGCATCTTGTTTTATATCTCAAAGTTTGAATAATTCAAAACTATGACATGAAATGTTAGGACATGTTAATTATCGAAGTTTATATAAAATGTCTAAATATAATCTAGTGAAAATTTTACATGTGTTGTCTTCTTCTCTTAAAGTTTATTCATTAAATGCTTATAAAGATGCTTTTGATTTTGATTTAGTAAATGGTCATGATGATGTTTTGATGCTATAGATGTTTCAAACTCTTATCTTCATAGGTAAGAAATTAAATTAGACTAAATCTATGTTAGAAAGTTTAAATCCTATTAACCTTAGAAAAATGATCAAAAGCCATTATATATACCATGTATTAATTACCTTGTATGAACCTGAGTTGTGAAGTATTATAGGGTCTAGGTGGATATACAAAGTAAAATAGAATGTTGATGGTAGTATTAACAAATATAAAACTAGACTTGTTGCAAGATGTTTCATTCAAAAACCTAGTATTGAATATGTTAAGACATTTACTGTAGCTAAAATGAGTACTGTTAGGGCCTTATTTGCAATTGCCGCTCAATTTGGGTGGGAAATCCACCAAATGGATAAGAAAAATACTTTTTTGAATTGTGATTTAAAAGAATAACTTTACATGTTTCAACCTAAAGGATTTAAAGAAATTGGTAAAGAAAACTATGATTATAAGTTGAGAAATCCTTGTATGGTTTAAAACAAGCTCTTAGAGCTTAGTATGTGAAAATTATTTCTTTCTTTAAGTTGTTAGGTTTTGTTAATTGTTCTTCTAACAATGATATATTCATTAAACAATAAGGCTCGCATATTATCATTATATGTATATATGTTGATGATTTACTTATGTTTGATGACAATTATGATTTAATTAATAGGATTAAAGAGAAATTGAAGCAGTACTTTGAAATGAATGAGTTAGGTCTCTCACATCATGTTATTTGTATGATTGTATTTCATTCTATTGTTATTTTTCAAAACAAAATATGCAACCATTGTATTGAAAAAGTTTCTTATGATTGATTAGTAAACCATTTTCTACTTCAATAGAAGTTGGAATAAATATTGATCCTAAATATGCATATGAAAAATGTTGATCCTATTTTATATACACTATTAGTTGATAGTTTGATTTATCTAACTATAACTAGATCAAATATTTCCTATACAGTAGGAATTACTTCAAGGTTTATGCAGAACATTTTTTAGAGATTATTAGAATCTTGCAAAAATAATTTTTAGATATTTGAAAGGAACAATCAATTATGGGTTGCATTATAATAAGAATGAAAATGTTATCTTATATAGATTTTGTGATTCTAACCATACCGATGTTGTGTTATAAAATATATTGGATGTGTTCAAGTTTTTGGTGTAGGAACCATTACTTGGAACAACAAATACAATCAATAGTCTCCATTTCTTCTACTGAGGTAGAGAAGTACAATGGAAGAAGTAAAGAAGCCATGTGGCTACAATGATCTGTTGGTAGAGATACACATGTAAGCTAAAGGAAGTATTTCTCTTCTATGTGGTGGTTAGAGTTGTATTACTCTTGATTAAGAATCCAATTCAACATCAAAGGATAAAGAACATTGAGATACATATACACTTCACCCGTGAGAAGGTGCAAAGTGATGAAATAAATCTCAAGTTCATGTTGACTGAAGAGCAGATTTCGACATCTTCACAAATCATACTTAACCACCGATCATGGGATGATTTTTAGGATTCCAAATTCTTTTGTACCAAAAGGTAATTTGAGTATGATGAAGGTGTTATAATTCCTTCAACCGATATGCTAGCCTAAAACTTTTATGGTTTAAGGATTGTAAATCTGTAGTGTACCACGAGCATGTAATCTATTGGCATATGTTATGTTATCCCACTTAACATTAAGGGGGAGTGTTAGAACATAATGATTAAGTGGTCTGACAACCCTTAATGTATATGGATCCATCACTAATATATAGGTTAATATTTAATAATATGAAATATTTATATTTCTATTATTAAATATGCTAACCTAGGTATATACTTTAGGTTAAATATTTAATATCATGAAATGATTATATTTCTAATATTAAATATTATAAACCTAGGTGTATGTGTTAACCATTTTAGGTTGAAAAGGTGGATCAGAGACATACCCGATCATCTTATATAAAAAGGACTTTAGATCCTCATTCGATATATTCGGAAATATATTAAAGGTGTGCAAATCAAGTGATTTAGTTTTACCCTTGGTAATTAGGGTTTCAAAGGAGGAGGTGATCTTCTTGGATGTAAAATAAGTTTCTCAAGTAAAAGGTTATTTCCAAAGTGGTTTTTACCCTATGGGGTTTTCCACTACAAATATTGTGTCACTGTGTTATTTATTTCTTGTAAGTATTTTTTTATTTATGTATGTTATGATGTAATATTTATTTAAATATTTATTGTAACATTATATAATATGTAAGTTTATTAAATCCGTATTTATTAGAATCCTCAAATTCTAAAGAAATGAGATGCGAGTGTTTTAAACCCAAATTGAAATGTGATATTTAATGTCACAACTGATGAATAGGAGAAGGGATGCTCTTTCACTAATGTGATACTAATGAAAGGAAAGAAATGTTCGTTTTAAAGCACCAAAACACGATTGCTTTTAGATAATAGAAGAAGAAGAAGATTCCAGAGAAGGAGATTAATGTGAAAGCCTTTTAGAAAGGGAAACAAACATACAACTTTTTCCTAAGAATGAAAAAATGCAAGGAACCCCGGATGGGTCCCACTGGGCGTGCCAAAATGTTTCGATCCTTTTTGCATACAATCAAAGACTGAAACAGATAAGGGTGTAGGAGGTTTACCTATTGTTTGGTGATGGGTAGAAGGTGGAATGCGTGCATGTAGACTTCTGATCTCGGTCGATCATGTGAACTCCTTTTTGGCTGGGAAGGACTACCCTGTAATAAGAAAACAATACCACAAGAGAGAGTTAAACAGTATATGGTAGTGGATTGCCTAGCGTATGCTAGATCCAGGAAGTGCGATACTCCCTAGAGGGTTGTCAATCCATTGTTTATAAATCAATACTAGATAACTAAAACACGAAAATGAAAGAATCTAGAACTATGTAGGTAAAAAGGGTCAGGTCAAGGGTAGTTTAGGTAGTCTGCAGGTCACAGACAGGCTCTGGTTGGGGTTGGGTAGGGTATTTTAGGTTGTTTGGGTATGGAGGCAGGTCGCTGATCCGCTTTGTGTTAAAAACACAAAGATCGGCGTTGGTCATTCCGACCGATGTCAGTTGGGGCTAGACCGATGCCGGTTAAGGTTGACCGGTATTGGTCACTGTAGAAGTGACATAGGTAAAGGTAGGTGGTGTTTATGTTCCACTCTATCTCAGAATAGAGTGTTGAGAGGATATGGGTGAGGTTTAGGTGAATGGTAGGTTTAGGGTCATAGTTTTGGGGTCTTTGGAGGTGGTTTTGGGTGTGTTTAGGTAGAAGGTGGGGAGCTGACAGATAGCAGGGTGACCGATGGTGGTTAGGCTTGACCAACCACGGTTAGGGTTAAACGATGACGGTCACTAGGATTTGGTTAGAGTTTAATAGTGGGGGTTAGGGTGCTCTCTATGACTAGTCAGGAGTTACTAGGGAGCGGAATGGGGTGAAAAAGGGTCTTATGTGTGGGTATGGATTGAATAGGTAGGGTTTAAGGAGCAGGAAAGAGGTTTTTCTCTTGGGGGAGGAAAATAGAGAAACAAAGCAAAAACACAAGTGAAGGATGAAGGGATCCACTTACCCATAGTCCAATGCATGTAGAAGACTAAGCAACTAATGAAGAATGTTGGTGGAGGTTGGGAGGTGGTTGGGGAGCTCCTACTTGAGCTCTGTCTGGGTTCAAGTTCCTTCAATGGTTGTGCTCACAAAGGTTCTTGTGAATACCTCCACTAATGGTCTCAACTTGGAGTTCTGATGGCTCTATTGTGTTCCAACAAGTTTCCAATGATAATGTGAATGCCAATGCTGAATGAAGATGCCAACCAATGAATAACTAATGAACAAACCAAGGTAAAATCTCAGCCAACCCTTTGGAAAGAGCCTGAACTAGGCATTTACAGGTGACCGACATTGGTCCCACTTGACCAACATTGGTCAGAATGTGACCGACACCGGTTATGTTGGGGAGGTTTGTTTTTTCAAAAGTGGGGAATATGCCTTCCCCACTTGATTTTGAGTGGCGGAGCACATGCATCCTCCGCCCTTAGAATAGGTAATAGGACAAAGAGGGGTCCTATGAGTGGGGTGGCCACTATTAGGGATTTCTAGAAGGGTATGGGATAGGTATGGGCAAGGGGGGAGTGGAATGGTGAGGTGGAGGGGCAAGTGGGGTAGTGGAAGGGTGAGGTGGCTGGTCTAGTGGCAAGGTGAGGTGGCTTGATGAGTGGATAAAGGGGGAATTTAATTAATTGATGTTAATTAAATCCTTGGGTGTGTGAATGGGGGTCATTGTGATGTGTAAAAGGGGTTATGAGTGACCAAATTAGGGTTGAATTGATAGCCGTGTAGAATGTGGTTATTAGGTTATTTTGGAGGAAGATGATGAAAGGTGACGTGTTTTTGGTGTCTACAAATACCACATGAAATTCAATTGTTGTTATGTGAATTATATATGTATAAATATGCTTTGGAGTATGACATAGATTAGATACCTACACTCTACATTGGGGATGTGAAAATTAGGCATTGTGTTCCTACTTTAACAATGAGTTGTATAGAGAAAAGAAAATGGTGGATTACAAACACTTATGCAAGGTACAACCTTTGATGATAAGGAAGAGGCAGGAAACACTAAATAAATGATTGAGGAATATGGGAAGTTTATGGCATTTTAGAAAATCAAACATAGGTTTTATCGAATGAGACAAAAATTCCATGATGAAGTAAGAAACTACATTAATTTTAATAGTATGGAAATAGTACAGGCCTACAGGGAAAGATGGGAAGAAATGTCACAAGAGATGCAAAGAAAGGAAATGTATTCTTATCCTAATATCATCCCAACTTTCAGGAGGATAAATGCATATATTGAAGTCTCTAAGGGATGTGGAAAAACTTGGTTTCCTATTGGTTATTATCCACCAATTTTCCACTATCCTATCCCCCACTGGTCTAGAAACACAAAGTTGAATGAGGACTTGTAGGACAGAATAATGGAAAGGTACATAAGGAATGCAGTTATTTATTCACAGAAACTGAGAAGGTATCTCATCCCCAATGGACTTCAGGAGATTGTGTAGTATTTTTCAAGTCGGCCTCCAGAAAGGAGAGGAAGAATGCAATAATTATTGAATGAGGACATTCAAGAAGCTCAATCTGGGGGTGTGATGAGCCCTTTTATTTACTGTTTAAAATGCCTCATTTGTTGTATTTTTTAATCCATGTGTACCCCTAAACTTGTGTTTCCCATATATTGCTGAACATATCTACTATATCTTGAACTTATGGCACTTATATTAGTTAATATAATTATTACTAAGTTTACTTTATTTTATGGATTATGGATGCATTTATTCTTCTGAATGTAATGTGATGATTAAATAGTGATTTTAATAAATGTCAACCTTGATTGCCAAAGATTTGTTATGTGTATCCACTAACATGTAGCCAAAGAAACTCATTCATAATGTAAAGGGACTCGTCCACAACAACTGACATGTAACAATTGGGACTTGTCCACAACAAAGCACCTGCAACTAAGGGAGGTCACATGCATATACAAGACCTGTAATTCTTGGAAGCTTGAGTAACATGGACACTTCACCTGAGTTTGCACATGTTTCTAAAGGAGCAATTATGAGAACACGAAGAAGATTCAACACCATCACCTGATTATGCTCTACAACTCCAACAAGGAACTAGTTGATTTAATTTGATAATTGGTTGTTTAAATTGATTAGTTTGTTAAGTTATGTCATTGTATGAGGATACCTTATAACATTACATGCATGAGAATCTATAAATTTCATGGTTATGATCTTGTATTTAATCAAATTGTAATAATTAGTAATGAGGATCTCTTCATGTCTTGATCGGGGATCATTTTGAAAGTTCCCTTAACATACCTAAATGGTGTCGGTCTGCAAAAGATCATTTAATAGCTTTCCAACAACCGTGAGAACATGAAAAATGAACATCGGGAGCTCTAGTTATGTCCAGTCAAATTTTGGTCAAGAAAAGTCAACTCTGGTCAACTGGTCAATATTGGACCAATGGCACTGTGACACGTGGCAAAAAGGAAAAGGGATTCATTTGTTGGTTTTCAATCTCCGGTCTTCAATGGTCGTAAAAGATTGCTCGCGAAACAAGAGGCTCAACTTTTGTTACGGAGGGGAGCCCACGACCACCATGTGGACTATGGTATTATTGCCGACGTGGTGGGTCCACAAGCCACCACATGGCTTGCCACCATGAATCGAATATGATCGATTTTCCTATCAAGGGTTGACATCGAGCTATTTATTTGAGTCATGCAAGGACCGAGTTACATTTTAGCTCATTGAGCTATCCACGTGATCGAGCTCATCTATGTTGCATGGGGTCTATATTATCCCATTAATCTCCAACAACCATGTATTATTGTGAAGTGGTAAGTATTATACCCACTTACCCACATAACCGCCAACTTAACATGCTAATCTATGACCATGTGGAAGGAGGTGAAGCGGTGTAGGGGGCTAAGCCATGCGTGGAAAGAACCACGTGAATAATGGAGTGGGTAAGGTTTGTTAAAACCTTACCCAAATATAAGTGGCACCCAATGTGGGATATTACACCCACTTAAAACATGTAAAACTACCCCCTTCATTAAATCCACCACTATGGTATTTTTATCCCATTAAACATGCAATCCGCCTAATATGGGATAAGCATATCTAAATGCTATGGGAAGGCTAATATTAGCCTAAGGATAAATAATAATCCATTATTTTAGGGTCCTAATTTTTGTATAAATAGGGAACCCATTTCATTGTAATGGACACACACAACACAATGGAGAAGCTCATTCCTAGAGCTCGAAAGGCAGAGAGCAAGCCAAGAGGAGAGTTAGTTTCCAAGGGCATAGTTGTGTGAAGACCTAATTTATTTAGGCATTATTATTTTAATTATTATTGACCTATTATTTTTAGGCAATAGTAAATTAAAATTATTGTGGCTAGGAGTTATTAATACTACCTAATCAGCCCATAGCGCCACACCAAATTATTGTGAATCCTGGAATATTGACCGAAGTGCCATAGTATGCTATAAAAGCGTCCGGAAGGCCGATCGAGAAGCTGGAGGATTGAATAATGGATCTGGTTCCATCGAGCTTGCCAAATACGCTAGGAAAGGGGAAGTCAGGTGTTATTTTTCACCCTTGTCTTCTGAAGGTCTGGTTATTCTTCTAAGAAAGTTCTTAATAGTTTCCATTAGGTTTTCTTGTGAAAGTACTATTATAACTTACAAGTTTTGACTAGTGGAACGGTTCGATAAGAACCCAGAGACGTAGGAAATTGCCAAACTCCGTAATCAATCATTTTGCAATTGTCTTTATTGTCTTGCATTAATTTTTAAATTGATTACTTAAAAGGAGAAAATTGTCAGCAATAATTAAATCCTACAAGGGTCCGAGATCAGGTAGATAAAAACTTGATTATTTTCGATCATGTCTCTTCTAAAGGAAAGAATATAAAAATAATGCTAAGGTTGTAGGAAAAGGATCAATCCATAGGTAGATATTTGGATGTACGTTCCATTTTTAATCTTCATGCTATTGAATAAAATATGAGTTCTATTAAATTGTTTTAGACGCCTTAGGAGGGATTAACACCCAAGGCAGGGCCCACTTGTGGTCTGCTAACCCTCTCCTTTTTTGTTGTTATAGTTTTTTGTGTGATTGGATTATATTTGCAGCAACTTATTCTTTATTTATTATCTATCTTTTACATGCTTTGATGATAGCCATAGTATTCATTTCAGTCATAAAGTAGTTTAATTTCAGCATTATATTTCCTAATTGTAATGACAACAATTTTTCCTTATACCTCCCAACATATATAACTGTGCATATAACACTGGAAACATTGAAATTTTACATCCCTAGGTCTAATAAATAAATAAATGTGGATTAATAAACAACATACTAATTTTTGCGAGTTAATTTGCACCACCATCCACACTTCACTTTTTATCACTCCACACTTTTTCTAGTCCCTCGGAACATCTCCTACATCGATCTACATGGAAATCGGTACACATCTTTATTTAATTTATGCTACTGAGATTTCCGCTCACTAACATAAAGTGGGGAAAATGTAGACACAAAATCATGAGCTTTGGTTAATTATCTAGTTCGATTACATACTACTATTTATATGATTCCTAAGTAAGAACGGTACTAATTAACCCATGTCTTTGGCCAACTTTCTTTCCTTTCTGTCACTTTTCTTGGTCTTACATCCTTACTTTCTTAGTATTCCTTTTCAATCTTCAACATTTTTCATCCCGGACACTAGCACCTGAGACAGACGCCAACACCGAGAACCCTCATCCAATCTAGGAGCCCCCGACCTCTTTGTACTTTACTTGCACTTTTTGGCTTCTTCTAGTTGTTTGAACATCTTATCTTTTTGGTAGTCGAGACTTTTTGGTGTTAATTACAAAATTCAAGTAAGGGAATCATATAAATATAAAGTTATGTGATCATAATAAAGGACCAAGCACTAAGCATATACTATCTCCACCTAAGGTTGCATCCATCAAGGCATCTAAGATCTCTATTTTAACCATCTAGCTCCACCACAAGGGAAAAAGGTTGGTTCATCTGCATCACACTTTATAGGAGGGGAGTCTATTATTTCCATGCACACATTATTTACATTCTACATCTAGCTACTTGCTCACTACTTCAAGTATGACACGTAAAAGATCAACCTAGGGCACAATTCCACACATACAAAAATTACATTGGCTCTAAGATGTAGTGCAACACTTAGTTGTAAGTCCACCATTGTGGTGGTGAGGACATTCGAACCCTCATTTTAGATCTTTATTTTTTTAGGATTTGACATCTATTTGAGGGTTTTAGAGGTTTATACTTCTTTGCAGATTTATTACGACCTTGGAGATCACTCGTACATACTCATAGTGACAAAGGGCGAACATCAACAAACATCTTGCTACCCCGAGAATTAGGGTTTCGAGAAATTTTGTAGACCTAGGCACCAAAAATCAGTACCCAAGCGCCCACATGCACCCTTGTCTGTCTCCATGTGCCCATTCTATTCAAATCCTTAAGATCTATAATTTTCCAAGATTCTGCGTGACGGTATTCCATCTCTATTCAATGGTCGCCAATGTGGCACAATTCAACAACCTCTATGAATCATCTAAGGCTCCTCTAATCTTCTTTTCACTTCAAGTTCCATATTCCTATTGCTTAGTTTCTTGGGTTAATTTATGTATTCCATTATTTATTTACTCGCTACTATAGCATCAAATTAGGCTTGCTTATTTACATTTTAGCATAATCCTTTTGTGCAAACCCCATGCTTGAATCCATCTCCTTTCTAGGGTTTTCTTCTTATTCCCGTCACTTGTAGTGTTTGATTTGGGTATCTTGAGCTCCTTGAGCTTCTTCCATCCTCTCGTAGGGTTTCTAAATCAATGGTTGAGGTCTCTACATCAATGAATACAACTGAAAATCCCTTTGCTAACTCTCACAATGTTCCCCTTCATGAAATAGAAGTGTCTGATAGTGAGAATTCATACGATGAGGATACTAATGTTGATCAAGACCAATTGAACACACTTACTGATTTTTGACAAGATTTGCGTAATAATCCCACCCATCTTCTGCATATTCTACATGCTTTGGTCATTTCTAAAAATACTTGTGATGTTGCCATGGCTGCAATTATTGCTAACTCTTCAACTCCCATGGTCTCCACTCAACCTCTTGCTCCAGTATCCATTCCTACCACTACCACTCCTATCATTCCACCTAATACTCCCAATGCACAACTTTTTCCTCTTCAAATACTCCTGATTTAACTTCTTTATATAAGGATCTACAGCCAAAATTTGCAGTTGTAGCTCGCCACTTCTCGTGTATCTCCATCTCTTGACTCCACTTTACTTCTTCATACTCCTTTTACACCCACCATTTCCATGTATCTGCTACCACCAAACTTAACCTCTTATAATCTTCCTATTTTCAAAGGCCATGGTGACCCACAAGAGCATCTCCGAGCCTTTCATGTAGTATTTCTTGATTATGTAGATGATCACACTCTCTAGCAAATCTTTTTCCTCGTACTCTCCAAAATTATGTGATGCATTGATTTTATGACCTACTGTTTACTTGGCAACATATTTCACACATATGGCCGATGCTTTTATAACTCACTTCTCTATCAATATCGTCTCTAAGATTTCCTATGCACAACTCGCACAACTCATAAAAGGATCTAATGAGCAGCTAGCAGATTATGTCTTGCAATATAAAAACAAATTAACTAAGATGTCCAAAGTGTGATTATGAATTCCAAGCTTCAGGACTTATTCATTAAGATCTTATTACCACCTCTCCAGAAATTTTTCTTTTGAGACATCTCCCTCATTCGATCAACTATGTCATACTCTTAAGCTTCGAAAAACTAAGCTCTTATCTATAGGAAATCTTAAATATCAAGAGCATGCCTCATATTCTACACATTTTCAAAATAAATCTACATTCAAACCATCAAAAACCAAACTAATCGACAAAAATTCATTATCAACGCAGTCTCCACCACCAGAGAGCTTCAATTGCAACCACTTAAGCGTACATTTACAAAATTAACCATTTCTCCAAAAATTATATTACAACTAATTGAGAGCAATCTTATTATGCTTCCTCTTAAATTACACCCATCGTATCCAAGAGGTTGAAATTACAATGATAAATTTTGATGTGACTATCATCAATGTGTGGGACACTCTACAAATAAGTGTTTCAAAATTCACACCATCATCCAAGATCTTATTGATGATAAAAAAACTTGAGCTTTGAGAACCTTTAGACTTTACGCTAGTCAATGATAATCAAAAGCTAAAAATATTTAACAGTCTACTTCAAGACAAAAAAATAAACCCTACCGACTCTCTCAGCTAATCATACATATCATGTGCAGTGTCTCCTCTTGCATCAAGGGCTATTGATTTACTAGTTTCTAATAGAGAGATGTTTCCTCCAAGAATCTCTTTCTTTGACCACGATTATCATGCGAAATTTTCTTCTAATAACTTACACATTAGAACCTCTACTAGACCTACCCCTATCAATAACACCAATTTTTATCCATCATGGCCCATCAATGCGTGTTCTATTTCACTTCTTGTTTATATTGGATATCCACTTTCAAAAATATCCTATCCGATGAACAATTATTTTGGTGTTGTCAAGCTTCACATTACAGTCGGTCCTCTTACTATGTTGTTCCCCTTCCTTGTGGGACAAGTGGTCGATGAGTGTGATATCGTCTTAGGTATCAATTAGATCCACAAGTCTTAGTCTATCATCTCCATGAATCATTTAAGTCTAAAATTCATCCACAAAAATCAAGTCATTTCTATTAATGGTGTGCCTCCATATACTCCTTGGTCACCAGTTCCTCTCATGATCATTACTACATCATTGATTCCATCTATTGCATCACAACCTTTATCACCTAAAGCACCATATCCTCTCGCACTCGCTACAATTTTATCTTGGTGAAGTGAATCCACATGAGGCAATGTTGAATCGAGAACCCATCCATTGCACACCTTAAAGTATTTGGTGCAAATATAACATGCACATATCCAAGAAGAAAATAAAGAATTTGGACATAAAATTAGAGAAAATCATCTTCATCGGTTATAATGAAGAAGCTCTTGGGTACATACTTGATGGATTAGAAGACCATGAAATTCTACACTAGAGAGATCTTTGAGTTATTTGAGAAGAAATAAGTTGAGGATCCTTCCATAGACTCACTTAACATAGATAAAACACATGTTGTGATAACAAATGTATATGTTTCCCTTTGGTAATGTGGTGATCTTTGGGGATAATGGTGATGATCAAGAAGGACCACAACCCAAGGGAATAATACAATGTATGCCTAAGTGGTATACAATTATGATTCAAGATGCTAATTTGGATTCTCCCTTGAAAAAATCCACCTCTTGACCACAAACTCGCAGTATGATTTAATAAAAATTGTATTAAATCTAATTAGAAACTAACTATTGTAAATAATGATATACAAGTTCTAATATACAACAAGACACAAGAAAACAAACATGTAGAATATAAAAACCTAAGCAAGAGAGGGAGATAGGAAGACTTAGCCGATATCAGAGCAATTTGGAAGTGATGCGGGTAGTTTAAAGTTTTGAATCGGCTATGAATCGTGTCGTAAATGCCCACTTTGTAAATTATGGGATATAATAATGAGGTCGACAAGGGATCATGTGGTAGGGAAAAATGGCGCTTGGGCACTTTGGAGACTTCTTCCGGGTGTCGGTGACGTTGCAAATGCTTACAATCTACTTTCTACTTTTTCATAAGGGTTTCATTGTTGATTCTATTAGTCGTCTAATATTCGCTCCTTGATCACCAAAAGTACCTATAACCTATAAGAAAGATATTCACATGTGCATACCCACGAGCCACATCAAACCTAAAAATGAAAATGTAGAATGGGGAGTCAAACCGACGCCGACAAGTGATCACCTGACAGAGTGAACTTACGACCGAGCGTCATAAAGTACATCTCATACTCCATATAGTTCTCGTGTGTGTAGAAATGATGCCCTATGATGCCCTTGTGCAAGTTACACTAGATAGTGGGATATAATTTCTCAATGATGCAAATGTGTGGATGGAATAGAATAAACTTCCCATTCCCATGTTGTGTATGAAAAGTTTCATCCCTTGTCCCTTGAATGGATGCTAGATGAATGTCTTTCGAGTGATTTTGTTCCTTTGGAATGCAAGCTTAGGTGATGATAATAATATTTAGTGCTTGGTCCTCCATTTTGAACACATAACTATATGATTCCCTTGTTTAAATTTTGTAATTAACAATGGAAGGCCGATCCATAAGTGAAAAATATGCCCAAAAATAAAAGAGACCCAAAAAGAGCGAAGCAAGGTAGAAAGAGAGTCGGGGGCACCCAAAGGGAAAGGAGCATCTGGTCGTTGTTATCCTAGATGGGAACTAGGGTATAAATCCATAAAATATAAATAAGTAAAGTTTTGATTGGGTGTAGGGTGTGAGAGACCAAAGAAAAAGTAAGCGACACATAAAAGAGGCCAAAGATAGTTATCAACCACTAGTTGTTTTGCTTAGGAATCATATAAATGTTATCATGACTTTAGGATCTAGAAATGTACCCAAGTGCATGATTTTGTGTCTGCATTTTCCCCACTTTATGTTGTTGAGTGAATACTCGATAACATAAATTAGTTAGAATATGTGTACCTTATGATCCTATAGAGATTATAACCGATAGTGTGTTGAGTGGATAAGTGAAGCGTGACGTGATTGCAAAGTGAAGCGTGGAGACTAGGAAAGAAAAGTGACCCTAGGGGTGAAGCGTATGCGTAGCTTGGACTGTTGTTGTGCTTGTATTTGATGATTTAGGATGTTTCTTGTCACGTATTAAGGACGAACTTGCAAAAGAAGAGGAAAAAGTAGTTAAAGTCATGTATATGAAAAATCTAAGTAAAGTATGCATAATTATGTAAAAGTGTATAAAAGTAGTGATAAAGGAAAGTGTGGACCTGATGTATGAGATTTTAAAGGATAGACTAATGTCTTGAAATGTTATGGAGAGTGATTTTTTTGGGAAATATCATGCCAAGAGTGAGTTTTTTGGGCAATCTCACTCTAATAGTGAATTTTTTTGGGCGATATCATGCCAAGAGTGAGTGTTGGGGAGAGAGGGCTGGTTTTACTCTCCTTCCATGACTCTACCCAATGAGCACCACTACAAATGGTACGTCTCGATTTAGTTTCAAGTATCCCAAATTAGTTCCAATTGAATTGATTGTTTTGATTGAAGGAGATAGAATGCATTTTGTAAGTGGATGCTAATGCCTCGCTACTATAGAAATGCTACGAAGAATTTTGTGAACTATGATGATCGAATAAATGACTATATATGCCACTAAGACATTAGCGCCTAGGGGAGGATATAAGCACCTAGAAGCCCACGAACTATTATATGATCTTGGATGCCAATGCCTTATTTGTGTGTGAGGTCAAGTATGATTACGGACCATTTATTCTCTGTGTTCTGTGCTAAAATGTAGCTCGAGCTATTGTAGGGTTGATTTATTCACCCAATATATGCCCCCTCATTTTGGGTGCATGTGACGATAGTAGGAGAATGTGGCCCAAAGGAGAGGACCTGATGTTGATCTAAAGTGGATACTTATAGGGGTAGGGGATGTGCATGGTAGAAACCAAGGCACATGTAAACAAAGTAGGCTAGTAACAAGTGTTAGTAGTAAAAGTAGCTAACATGCAAAAGAAGACAATGTAATAATCAAGTGTGTAGATAAGATAGACCACGAAAAATAGGTTTCAAACATGGGACATCACTCACAATGTCACAAGACAATTAGGGCGAAGCGGCCAAAATCATACAATGATCACACAAGACATAGGGCATAGCCCGTAAACAATAACATACAATAAAAATAAATGGAAATCAAGTAGTGACAAATAGCCATGGATTGTATATATCCTACAAGGAAAATTTTACACATGAAGCACCAATTAGAATGTCATAAATATAAATCGTATGTCAAAGTGTGTATAAATCAATGAAAAGTAAGGTAAATTATATTGAGAAGTAGTGAATAATGTAGCAATAGAACATGTAGTGTGTGAAAGTAGGAAATGTAGATGCCCCAAGAGCCTTGGTGGGATTGGTAATAGGTACAGTGCCAAACATCATTGATGCATGTGAAAATTTGTAAGAGAACTGCATTCACCTCAAAATACCAAGTGAACATGCATGTGTATATATATAGAAAGATAATGACATACTAAGAATCCATCTAGCATGGAAAACAAAGTGTAATATGTAAGTAGAATAAGCTAGCAAGAATAAATGCAACCAAGATATGTAAATTCAATGTATGAGTGTGATGGAATGGTATGCAAAGTGTGAAGATGAAGGAAGTAACGTGCCCCCTAATAGATGTGTATGAGATGAGGTTAATTTATAAAATTCCCCTCAACAGTCAAGAATGAACCATAGAACAAGAGTGTGTCATTGGGAAATAGGTATGAGAGTGTAGATGCTAGAAAGATGTATCATGAAGCATAGAGCGTGAAGAGTGAAGGATGTGAGGTTCATTTTATATTTAGACCCTCAAAAGTTGAGGATGAATCATAGAACTAGAGTGCATCATACGGTAATGACAATGATAAAATGTGTGTATCAAAGGTGTAGGAGTATTGAGAAATATTTAGACATGGGGCACGGAGCATAAATTGTAGTAGGATATGCTAGTGAAAAGTTATAAGAATGGAAGGGGGAAGAAAGTGTAATGCCCCCAAGTGTGTGATTGGAGAGGGATCAAGTAAACTCATCTAGGAGATCATCAATGTCGGGATCATAGTCGATTGGATTTGGATTGGAAACTTGGTAAGCAATGGTGTGGGGTTGATCATATAAAGAGCCTTTATGGCGTAAATTATACATGCCCATAGCATATTCTTCATCAATAAAAGGTGGTTGTGGACAATCGTGTGCATACCAACGAGTGATATTTTGAGAATAACCAAGGAATGAATCATTAAAAATAGAGATGTGGCCAAAAGGCATGGGAAATGTGATATCAATATGATTGGGATCCAAAGTGCCACTAATGTAGTCAAGCCAAGACTGCCCAAGTGTGAGTGGAGAGGAATGTGGAGTACGTGCAAGAAAGACAAATAAATGGAAGACGTAGAGACCATAAGTAGTAAGTGAGTACAAATTTGTGATAAAGTTAAAGCGGAGTAAGGTGGAGGGGGGGATTGGAAAGTGTGAATCTTTTCAGGCTTATCCATCATGAGTGTGAAAAGTGTCGAGAGAAAGTGGGGTTGAATGGAATATGAGGCCAATAAGAATCATGTATGAAGAGAGTACATGTAAAAGGCTCAAGCTGCGGTGCAAAGTGAACTTGAGGGGATGAATGAGGTGGTATGATATCAATGTATAAAAATTCCCTAAAAGGGTATCATGACATTAGTGGAAGGAGGAGGTTTCTTGAATTGATATTCACTAGGGCCAATAACAAAAAAAAGTGTCATGGAAGTAGGACTCATCTATTTCAAGAGGAGTAAAGTTAATATTATGTAATGTGTCATTGTTAAGCTATACAAAATCAAAATCATCATCAGAATCATCAGTGTTGGAATTATCATGTTGGATAGTAGTATCAAGGATATTGGTAGGAGTGGAGCCAAATGTAGGAGTGAGAGGATCCATGACAGGTGGGATAGTGGTAGCTATAGAGGTAGACAAGGTGGGTGATATGAGATTGGTAGTATGGGTAGGAATGGATGGAGTGCACATGTGGAAGTAGAAGGAGTAGGGAAACTAGATTGACCAAACATCGTATGTGCTAACATTATGATATGGAATAGGATGTGATGGAGGTATGGGCATGGCGATGAAGGGTCTATGCGGAAAAACTTGAATGGGTCGAGTCTCAGAATAATGGTATGTCCATAGCCATCTTGTAGGAATTAACGCACCTATGAACATTAGAAGTAACAACATGCATTTCTTGAATCCATGGTTTACCAAGTAAGAAATTGAACTGAAATGAGGTATCAATGACAAAGAATACAAAGAGAAACTATGTTAGGCCCAACTTTTAAAGGTAAGGTGATAGTGCCCATGCATGTATGCGAGTCTTTGGAATCATAGCCACAAATGATAGTAGATGATTTATTAATTAAATGATATGATATGTTCATTTTCCGAGGAGGGATATATCACATAGATTTATAGCGAGATCCATTGTCAATGAGTACACACTTGATACAAATGGAGCCAATAGTAGCGGTGATAAACAAATGTGCAAATGGGTTTTCACCTACGAGAGGAGGGATATCCTCATCACTAAAGGATATGACATGTGGTATATTTTTGAGGGATTGAATGATATGGGTGAAGGCAACATGTGAATTATTACTTTCAATGTGGATGGAGCGAAGGGCAACCTCTAATGTATGACGAAAATTAGGTGCACTATGTAAGAGATCATAAAGAGATATTTTGGCTGGTGTATTCTTAAGCTTCTCAATGATGTCATAAACCTTAGAGGTGGTGGTAGGAATTGTAAGAGTAATAGGTGGTGGAATAGAGACAGGTGGAGCTATAGGAGGAAAAGTGTGGCGAGTGGTGACTACATTGATGGTTAGATTAGGCATAGGATTAACAAAGTGGGGAGGATGTTGAGTATGGACTTGCATAAAATTAGTAGCGGTGATAGCCATGCCAGAAACCTTAGTTGGAGTATAGGAGGGATAAGAAGATTGATCCATGAATTTAGAAGAAGGAGATAGATTTCGATGCATTATCAGAAGGTAGGGTTTAAGTGATGGGGTTCACCAAATGATTTAATAAAAATTGTATTAAATATAATTGTAAAGTAACTACTGTAAATAATGATATATAAATGCTAATATACAATAAGACTAAAAAAGCATGTATAATATGAAAACCTAAGTAAGAGAGGGAGATAGGAAGACTTAGATGATATACGAGGAATCTGGAAGTGATCTGGGCATTGTAAAGTGTTGAACATGTTGTGAATTGTGTCATAAATGCTCACTTATAAATTCTTGGATGTAGGAATGAGGATGGACATGAGCGCCCATAGTAGGGAAATGACATATGGGTGTTGGAGACTGATTTTAGGCACCAGTGATTGTGAAAATGCTCAAAATCTATTTTTATTGTGTTTCAAAGGTTTCAATGTTGATTCTTGTTAGTCACATGATAATCAGTCCTTGATCACCAAAGGTACCTATAACCTACAAGAAATATATTCACCGGCATACACCCACAAACCACATCCTACCTAAAAAGGAAAATGTAGAATGGGGATTGATTGACCTTGAAGGTCACCCGATAGAGTCAACTTACGATTGAGTGCTGCACTACATCTCGAGAATCCATGTAGTTCTTATGTGTGTGTGTGTGTAGAAATGATTCCCTTGTGCAAGTTGCACTAGATATCAGTTATACTTTCTCAATGATGTAAATGTGTGGATGGAATAGAATAAACTTCCCCTTCCTATCCTATGTATGCATATTTTTATTCCTTTTCCCTTGAATGGATGCTAGATGAATATCTTTGGAGTGCTTTTTTCCTTTAGAATGCAAGCTTAGGTGATGATAGTAATTCTTAGAGCTTGGTCCTCCATTTTGAACACATAACTATGTAGTTATATGATTTCCTTGTTTTAATTTCATAATTGACAATTGAAAGGTCGACTCATAAGTGAAAAAGATTCCCAAAAGATAAAAGAGACCCAAATAGAGTGAGTAAGGTATAAAAAGGGTCGGGGGAACCGAGAAGGGACATGAGTGCCTAATCGATGCTTTCCTAGTTGGGCGTTGGTGTCTGAAGCCATAAAAGATAAATAAGTAAAGTTTTGACTGGGATGTAGGGTGTGAGAGACCAAAGATAAAGTAAGAGACACATAAAAGAGGCCAAAGATAGTTGTCAACTACTAGTTTTCTTGCTTAGGAATCATATAAATGCTAGCATACTTTTAGGACCTAGAAATGTACCCAAGTGTGTGATTTTGTGTCTACACAAAGAAAGCTCATGAAGAGGTAAATTTTTCTTTGATGAGTAGAGTTGTTAAATTTGTTGAGCTCTCTACTATCTAGGAATCCATACGATCAAAAGCTTGGAAAAATTCCATGGGTGATGAGTATCGATCAATGATGAAAATAACATCGACAACTTGTCGATCTTCCACTAGGAAGAAGCCCATTGGATGCAAATGGATATTCAAAACAAAATAAATAGAAAATGGGACTATTGACAAGTGATTAAACTAAAATGGGATAATATAGCCTAATATGATGTTATGTAAAGTAGTAAATAACAGATAAATAAATAAAGGAAATGACTCAAGAAACTAAGTAAATAGAAATGTAAAACCCTAATGTGTAAGAGAGGGTTAAGAAGTCCTTAGCTGATCCGACGAAGGTGTAGAACCGGGGATAGGAGGAGGAAACGACCACACAGAAGCTTAAGAAAATGCATATCGAGCTCTCCGACCGGGTGGGGTCCCCTGGAAAGGGATAGGGCACCTAGAAACGGATAGGGGCACCTGTGGGTGCCCTGTTCGAGATATGGGAAACACAGTGTCGTAGAAATGGTCTGAAAACCTCCTTTGAGGTGTAATTGGTTGTTCACCTATATTTCCTTCTTGCCACACAAAATTTGTTTGATTGCGTCAGATGTCGTTGTAAGACCTGCAATAAAGAATCACCTGTAAAAACCCCAGACAAAGCATCAAAACCCTAAAAATAAATATGCATATAAAGGGGTCATATTGTCCTCAATGGCCACAATGGTGGAATTACTAATTAAGCATTGCACTACATCTCAGAACCAACGTAGTTTTAGGTTTGTGTGTGTGTAAATCGTGCCTTAGGTTTCTCTTGTGTCAGTCGCACTTTGTGAAGTAACGAGAAAATAACTAGATGTAGAATGTAGTAAATGTGTGCATGGAAACAATAGACTCCCCTCCTATGAAGTGTGATGTAGATGAACCAACCTTGTGTGCCTTTTGATGGAGCTAGATGGATGTAAATGTAGCTTTAGGTTCCTTTGATGGATGTAAATCTAGATGGTGATAGTAGATGCTTAGTGTTTGGTCCCTTATTATGGTCCTGTCATCACCAATTAAGCACTATGAGAATTCTTCACGGGAACTCCTCATGCTATGATTATTTACTAATGCATAGCCTTTAGTTTGGTGGATGTAATCTAGAAACAAAGCAACAAACGTAACACAAGAATACCATCGACTATGATAAGACGGAATGATGACAAATCTGAAATATCAAAGTAAATTATAATATTAACATGAAATTGTTACAATCTCACCCATGAGGTACTTCAAGTGTTATTGATTTCACTTGCCTTTCACCAAGACTATGGGAGAAACTTTACAATTACACCTCTTAATGGCTTCTTCAACACACCTTTAAACTAATGACTTCCTTTGCACACTTCCTACAATATTTCTCACTACTTCCTTCTATGCTAAATGAGGGGGTGGCCTCTCCATTTATAGAACTTCGAGAGCTTATCCATCTTATCTCTAAGATAGGATAAGAAATCCACTCTGACGAATCATATTCCATACCTTAACTCTTATCTGTACATGTAAGCTTATCTTTTAAGATAAGATAAACCTTATCATTTTACATGGGTTCCACATTTTTAGACTTTTTATAAATAAAATACACAAAATATTTATGACCTCACTCCTTATCCTTATTACCAATATAATATTTCTAATTCCTAATCATGTAGACCCTACTTCTCTACTTACCCAAACTTTGACATTTTAACATTATCGGACCACTTACGACAAATATTTACTTTTTACCACAACATTCCTATTGTACTTTGATTGTTACCGTACTATACATTATTGGCGGCATCGTACTGGCAGCGCCGTTATCTTCTATCAGACGCTACTACTAATTATACTTAACAACATCCTATTCCTAATACATACATTAATGAAATAGAAATTACGGAGGAAAATTTTAGTGTCGACAGTCACATAATTTTATATTTATATGGTCAGTCTTGCTCTAATTTCATAATCAACCCCGAAAAGGCCGACCACCAGAAAGATAGAAAGCTAAAATAGATAGAAAGTGCCCAAAAGGTGAGATTAAAGTGCAAAGAGGATCAGCGTGCCCCAGAGGGGACTAGGGCACTGGGTGTCCCGAGTCTAGTGGGTGCCTCGATCAGAATAGGAAAGATGTAAAATGACAATACAAACATGGCAAGTGTAGTTGTAAGATTAGAAATACGACAACAAATAATGTAAAAATTACCAAAGACATGGGTTAATTATTACTCTTTTCACTCAAAAATAATATGAATAGTAGTATGAAATTGGGACTAAATATTGACTCAAAGTGCATGATTTAGTGACAACATTTGCCCCCTCTTTATGTTGGTGAGCGAAAATATTGGTAACATAAAGTAGATAGATATGTGTACTTGATAATCCATGTAGAGTGATGTAGAAACGTGCCGAAGGACTAGACAAAGCATGGAGTGATAAAAAGATGGAGTGTGGAGACTAAATATGCAAAAGTGTAAAAGTGATGAGAGTGAACCTAGGGTGGAAGCACGTGTGTATATGTCAATGTGTGTAGTGTACCTGCATGGTTAGTATTGTGTGTGTGATGTACTCGCCATGTGTGTGTTGTTGTTGTTGATTTGCTTGCTTCCCATATGAATGGACCTACAAAAGAGAAGATGATCAAGTAGTCAAATATGCATGTATATGTGTAAGAAAATGCATATAAAAATAGTACAAAAATGACAATGAAAAAGGAACATGTGCACCTAATCCGTGATGAGACAAAAGGGTGTAGAAAGGATATCCTATAACTATCGGTGAAGTGTGATTTTTGGGAGATTTCATACCATTGTGGCCGAAGAAGTGTAGGGAGAAAGTTGTGTTATTCTCTAACCTATAACTGCTTCCTTGAGATTGGTGAAGATATCTCTGTATTGTTTGGTTTTTTAGGTGATCCGACGCCACTAGCCGAAGTAGTGTAGGAAGGAAATTTTGTTGTCTCCTCTAACTTGTAACCACTCCCCGAATGTTAAGGGCAATATTCCCTATGTATGGGGTTCGTAGACTAGTCTGAACCCACTCGTTGTATTGTGTCATGAACAATGACCTGTAGACCGGTGCCATGTGTAAACCCCAAATGATGCCCCCTCTTTGGGGGTGCATGCAACGTCACGGGTAGAAGAATAGGGCCCCAAAAGAGGACTGACCGCATAATCGAAACTCGCCCTATAGGGGAAGGGAATGTGCTTGGTAGAAAGCAAGACAAATGTAAACAAGTGGCTAGGAAACAAGTGATATTTTGAACAAACATGCACGTATAAAAGTGTGTAAGCTAGAATACAAGTAAAGACACAAGAAACCAATCATAGACCATGAAAAGTGGGTTGAAAACATGGTATATCACTAACGATGTCGCAAGACACTAAAGGCCATAGTAGCCACATACAAATAAACAAGTGTGCACACAAAACAAAGGGCAAGGCCCACATACAATAGCAAATTAGAGACAAACAATAGCAAACAAACAGACAGATAGCCATGGAAGCAAGTAATCCTACAAAAAAATGTTGCACATGAAGCACCTATTAGCATGTTAGAAAGATAACCCATATGTCAAAATCATGTATAACTAAGAAAGTAGTGTGCTAAGTACAAAATGAAACAATAACACATGTAGTATGTGAATGTGGATGCCCCCAGTAGCTGTTGTGGGACTGGTAGTAGCCAAACATCCATGTTACATGTAAGAGACTGTATCTATGATCACAACTAGAGAAGGATGTGAACGTGCATGTGTGTATGGTAAAGATAATGACATACAAGAGATATATCTAGCATGTGTAGTAAAGTGAACATATACAGAATTTTCAAGTAGGAGCAAAAGCAACCAAGATATGTAGTATGTTGTGTACGGATGGAATGGAATGTAAAGTGGATGATGGGAGACACGTGCACCCAAGTGAATGGAATTTTATGTAGTGAGGTACATTTAATATTCCCCCTCAATAGTCAATAATGAACCATAAACAAGAGTGCATCATTAGGAAATGGTCGAAGTGTGTTGTGTGTAGTGTGTTGTGATGAATGTGTAGTGATGAGATGCTACATAGCGATGAAGTGTGCGTGACTCTATAGCCTAAGCATATATCATGACAAGATGAATAGAAAGGAGGTGGTAATTAATCCTAAAGCGTATATCACTAAACAATGTAAGCAAAAAATATGGTACGACCTATCACAAGATGATGCTAGGAGAAGTGACCATATAGCCTAAAGCGTATATCACTAATCCTAGGAATGTCGCATACTAAAAATAAGATTGAAAGATTGAATGCGTGGGTGTGATGTGGTCCATTTTTAATGTCTACACTCGGTAGTCTAGTATGGACCGTGAGACTAGAGTGCATCATAGGGTAGTGAGTACAACATGTATAAGTAGATGTAAAAATGCATAATGTGTATGGTAGAATAAGATGTAAATGCAAGATGTGCCAATTCCTAAGATGTATAACATAGTAGATGTAAGATGCAAGATGTAACATGTAACATGTAATGTGAAGGATGTATAATGTAAGGTGATGTGTATGATGTGTGAAAAACATGCAACATGTGATAGCTAAGGTGTAGTGGGTGTAGAACGTGTATGATGTATGAAGACGTGCAATATCTATAGCTTGGAATGTAGTGTATAATGTGTAGATGATGTGTGATGATATGCAGTGCCTAATGTGTAGTGATTATTGTGTAGTGTGTGGGGTCCATGTGTATAGAATGCCCTCAACAGTCAAGTGTGAACCGAAGCACAAGAGTGTGTCATTGGGTAATAATGATGCGAGTGTATGTCAAAGTATGAGTGTAATGAGTGGATGTTGGATTGTTATGTGATGAAGATGTAATACGCATGTTTGTTTTTTAGAAGAGGGAGGGGGTGATAAGTGCCATGCCCCCCAAGTATGTAAGTGATGGAGATTTAGTCAAAAGACGCTAAGTGGATCAATGTAAGGAGTAGTTTCTTTGACAAAAGTGATTGGACATTGAAGCGAGGACTGGATAGGGTCCTTAAATTGTGAGAGTTGAAAGATGTCATCTAGAGTATGCTTGTCTTGTGTAACGAGTGGTTGTTTATTGACCGTAGATGACTTGAGAGGTGGAGGAGTTACATTGATCTTTAGAGGGGGTTTCTTAGTTTGGCTCGGTAATACTATAGGTGACTTAGTAGGAGGAAGTGTTGGACTAATTTAGAGAGGTGATTGGTTGGATTGAGTAGATTGCATAGGTGGCGCTTGAGTGACGGAAGAAGGAACACTAGAAGTGATGGCATGATGCTCATTAGACATAGATGAATCAAATTTAGGAACCCACTAAGATGTAGCATTTGTAGATGGGCATGTAATAGAATGTTGTGTAGTGAATGAGATAAATCCTTAATGCTCAATATGTTTTATTCTTCATTGTAAATCGTAATAGTCATTTTCATTATGGCCATTGATTTGATGATAATTGCAATATGGGTGGCCTTGATATTTTGCAAGCCAATAAGGAGGATAGAAATGAGTAGGCGGAAAAGTGATCAATTGATGACTAAGGAGTTTAGAAATAATGTCATGTTACTTAGTATAGCGATCAAAGGTGATAGGCTCTGGTAATGGTATGACTTGAGGCTCACTGATATAAGCACATGTAGTAGTCATAGAATGAGAATGAGATGTAGAAAGTAGAGAAAACATGAGCCTGAGAAGCATCCTTAAGATGTTGGATTTCAGATTTGAGAGATGTAATCATGGATTCCATAGCCTTAAACTTGTCTTAAAACAAAGAATGTAAAGCTTGAATTGAGTCCAACATGGATTGATTAGATGGAGGATCATGAGGACTAGGGTCATCAAATAAACGATAAAAATAAGGCTTATTTCTGAGGTGGGGTATCTTTAGGAAGATACATGGTGTCTAGGATTTTTGCAAAATAGCCCGGTAATTGGGATGCATCTTAAGTAAATCAAACAAAGACATTTGAGGAATTTTACAAGCCATGATAGAGGAAAATGAGGATCCTAAGCATGAAAGCATTTGGGTTCACCAAAATGATTAAACTAAAATGGGATATTATAGCCTAATTTGATGTTATGCAAAACAATAAATAACAACTAAATAAATGAAGGAAATGACTCAAGCAACTAAGTAAATAGAAACATAAAACCCTAATGTGTAAGAGAAGGTTAAGAATTCCTTAGCTGATTCGAAAAGGTGCGAGGATGTGCTGCTACACTGCAAACTAGGTGAACAAGAGGAGGAAACAACCACAAAAATCCCAAGAAAATATAGATTTGAGCTCTCACATTGGACATGGGCATCCGAAAAGGGATAGGGGTGCCTATGGGCACCCTAGTCAGAGATATGGGTGCCTTGGTCTATGGAAATGGTCTGAGAACCTCCTATGAGGTGTCGCTAGATGTTCACCTGTATTTCCTTCTTTTCACACTAAAGTCATTGGATTGCGTTAGATGTCATTATAAAACCTGCAATAAAGAATCACCAACAAAACCCCAGACAAAGATCAAAACCCTAAAAAAGAAATATGCATATGAAGGGATTGGGTGTCCTTAGTGACCATAATGGTGGTCTTACTAAGCCGAGCATTACAATACATCTCAAACATAATATAGTTCTAGGTGTGTGTGTCCAAATCGCGCCATAGGTTCCTCTTGTGTCAATCACACTTTGTGAAGTAGTGAGAAAATAACTAGATGTAGAATGTAGTAAATGTGTACATGGAAACAATAGACTCCCCTCTTATGAAGTGTGATGTAGATGAACCAACCTTGTGTGCCTTGTGATGGAGCTAGATGGATGAAAATGTGGATTTAGGTGCTTTTGATGGATGCAACTCTAGATGGTGATAATATATACTTAGTGCTTAGTCCCTCATTATGGTCACATAACTTTATATTTATATATTTTTCTTGTTCTAATTTCCTAATTAACCCTAAAAGGGCTGACCACCAAAATATAGACATCTCAAATGGCTAGAAAGTGTCCAAAAGGTGAGAGTAAAGTGCAAAGAGGATCAGGGTGCACAGGGCACCGATCCTGTTCAGGCACCCCGATCGAGAATAGGAAATACACAAAATGACAATACAGTCTGGGAAAGTGTAGGTGTAAGATCAGAAATATGACAACAAAAAATGTAAAAATGGCCAAAGACATGGATTAATTAATTCTCTTTTCACTCAAGAACCATATGAATAGTAGTATGAAACCGAGACTAAATATTGACTCAAAGTGCATGATTTAGTGACTACAAAAAGTACAAAGTGATACTTGTAGAAAAAGGGTATGCACAGAAGGAAGGCATGGACAATAAGGAGACATTTACTCCCACATCTAAGATCAAAACGATTGGGATGATATTTTCTCTAGCTACATATTTTGGATGGAAAGTACATCAAATGGATGTAAAAAGTTTCTTTTTGAATGGATATCTACATGAAGAAGTCTATATGGCTCAACCCGATGGTTTTGTCATACTTGGATTATAAAAAGGTATGTAGAATCATCAAATCTCTATATGGATTTAAACAGAACCCTGTGGGCTTGGTACATCAAGATTGATGAGCATCTCATTCAACATGTATTTTAAGAAATCCATATGATCCCAATCTCTACCTCAATATCCATGGAGGAGAGATTGTGATAGTTTTATATATCAATGATCTAGTCATCAATGGAAGCACATTGAAAATGATCGATGCAACTAAAAAGATCTTAATCGATTCGACATGATAGATCTCGGGATCATGCACTACTATCTTGGATTTTAAGTATGTGAAGGAGAATCATATCTTTATTTCTAGCCTAAAATATACTAAGAAAATTCTCGAGAAATTAAGGATGATAGATTTCACACCGATTGCTACACCAATAGAGATGATAGTTTAGTTATCTCATACAGATCCATCTCCTCTAGTAAATGCACCTCTTTATAGAAAATTGATTGGGAGCCTCATTTATGTGATATACACTAAACCGGATATTAGCTTTGCAGTTAGCTATCTTTCTGGTTCATGAAGGAACCCAAAGTTTTTCATTGGAAAGAAGCAAGGAGTATCTTGAGATATCTCAAAGGCATTATGGATCTTAGTCTAAAGTACAAGAATAATGATTAGTTCTTCTTGACTAAATATTGATTCGAGATCACGCATGTAACATTGATGACAAGAAATATACTTCTAGATTTGTGTTCTTTTTGGGATATGGACCAGTATCATGGGGAATAAAGAAACAAAACTTTGCTTCTCATTCTTCTAAAAAGGCCAAATATCATGCTACAGGTGGAGTTGTCTGCAAAGCGATATAGCTACATCGCATACTTGAGGGTCTTGGAGTACCACAAGAGAAATGCATTACCTTGTATGTTGAAAATGAGGGTTTTCTCTAAATTTTTTGTAATACAATGTTTCATGAGAGAACAAAACACATTGAGGTACAAGTTCATTTCATTCGTGAGCATGTTTTGAAACACAATATACAACTTCAGTTTTCCCAACAGTTGAACAATGAGTAGATGTTTTCACAAAGTCACTTGCACGTGAAAAATTTGAGTTTTTCAGAGAGTCCCTCTCCTCATCTCTTGAGGAAATGCAAAATTAAGGGGGAATGTTAGGTAAAACATATTACTTAGGTAATTATGCATTGTACCTTAGTTCATTTTTACCATAGGTAACTAGTTTTTATTGTGGTGATTAGTTGGTTAATAGTGATTAGTTACATTGTTATATTATTTTATAACAATATTTTTTATTTTATTCATTCTTGTAGGATAATGGTTTTTCCCTCACAACAACTTTGATGTTTGTATTCAAGATTTTCAATGCATATATACATTGCGAGTTATCATTCTCTGTAACTAGATTTTCCACATCAATAAGAATTGTCATACATCCTCCATGTTTTCTCTTTCCAACTCAATGGAACTCAATTCCTAAATACGGTTGGAAGATATTATAAGAACGTTAGTGTTTGGGTTGAAGTGCAATCTATGCACCACCTACATTAGTACTAATTCAAAGAGGCCTCAAACCACACGTAGTTCTCCACCTAACATGTGATAGCTAGAATAATGTAGCTAGTTGACAACTTAAATCACTTTAAAAATGTTTGAGATGGTTATTCTCTTGCTAAGACATTTACTAGATCTCTTTGGTTACTAAAAATGAGGGAATATGAACTCCTTGATTTGGTAGAGTGCTTCAAAACTATAAAATTGGCTACCCTAATGGATGTGCATCATCTTTGGGGAGATTTAAGGAGCTTAGGGTTTTTTTGTGCTAGTGTTTGTAATGAGATCTCGTGAGAGTGCCAGGTTAGTGAATGAGGTAATCTAAAATTGCTTATATAGGGCTCTAAAGGTAAATTGTCATGTAAAGGTTAATTAAGGCAAATGAAAAGACCCAAAAAAGATAGTACAATTAAAAACGGAGTTGGAGCATGTGTTGGTCCAAGACAGTATAGGTCGGCCATGACAAAATTCTACATCTTCACCTTGTCATACCGTTTTGGAGAAGGAGATGGATGAAATTTGAAAGTTACATCATTATGGGCATATGTTGAGGCCTAATTCTATGCCTTTATATTAAAAAAAAATTGACACATCGATCTGTAGGAATAAACAACTTGAGAGAGATAATAAGATGTACTAAGTAGGGATAGGATGTGGGTGTTTTTCTTAGCTAAGAAGAATAGTCACAACCGGTAGTGTCAAAATGATAAATTGTAAAATTTGAGTGTCTATAGTTCCCAATCCATGTGCTTAATTAATCATTACTTGAAAACTTATAATTTCATAAATACATAACCTATGTAATATTAGATTGATACTCCTGTTCTTTTTGTTTTGTACAATGATACTCCATTCTTTGTTAGAGTCCATTCACTAGATTTAAAAATAGAGATTAATACAAACATTATTATAGATGGTGAAAAAATAGAAACATAAAGGAGTTGGTGTATGGGAAAAAATGTAAATTGCATAAAATTAATTTTTCTTTTCCTTACCCTACAAATTCAAATTTGTAAATAACCTAGTAACTTTGGAAACAAAATTTATAGATACATGAGCATACATGTCATAAGTTTTTAGAAGATATAATGTCATGAGAATGGGATAGAAGTTGATTTCTTCCCAAATGGTACTACATATCACTTGCCTTTTCAATAGTCCCATTTTATGCATATCATGTGATTATGGCTCTCCATGAGACTACATCTCTTTGAGGCATTCTATCAAACAGTTCATGTGCCTTTTCAAAAAATCCATATTACGCATATCTTGCAATAATGGCATTCCATCATACAACATTTCTTTGAGGAATTTTATCAAACACTTCATGTGCCTCGTTTACGCATCCATATTTTGTATACATCTCTACCAAGGCAATTGCAACTACAACATCTGACAAAATCCCTCTATTCATTATGATTTAATGGATGTCAATACCTTGTTCCAAATCTCCCACTTTAGCATAGGTAAGAAGGATGTTGGAAAAGGTTGTGGAATTTGGCTTTAAACCCGCAATCGTATTTGCTTGAAAGTTTCTACAATCTTTTCAAAAAATCTCTTTTTTGAATAGCCTCGTAATCATTAGCGTCTACAAGGAAACATCTATTTTAGGCATTTTTTCAAAAAATTTACATGCCTTGTCTATGCTTTCATATTTTACACACATCTCTACAAGCGAATTCACAACTACATTTGAAAATTTTCCTTTATCGTTTATGCTATACACTTGCAATTGCATTTACTTAAAATTTTGAAAGGCCTTTTCAACAAATCCATTTTGTGCATAGCTTGTAATCATTGTTGCCCATGAGAACACATGTCTTTTGAGGCATTATTTCAAACAATTCACGCACCCTATCTATACTTCCACATTTTGCATGAATGTCAACCGTGGCGCGTTTTAATTACAACATTTGACAAAATTGAAACTATGTATAAATTATCGACAAAAATATGGGTTCTTCAACCTATGTTTAAATTATCAAGGACTTAAAGAGTTTTGTATACAAGTTATTTATGAGATGGTGGACAATTTGTGTAGACAACTTATTTCCCTTTTGAGTTTTTGTTTAGATATCGCTAGAAAAGAGTTAAGAGTATAGGATAGTCATAAAAAAATTAAAACTCGTAAGGGGTATTATGCTTTTTATTCATTCATATCAAATTCTTTTCAGGATCTCATTGGCTATATATTTTAACCCTATCAACACAACTTTGTATCACTCCTCTTAGATTGCTTCCTTCTTGCAATCATAATTGGAATGTTCATATTGAGCATGTAGAAAGAGTATTGAAAGCACTTGAAAATCAACTATCGCAAAAGGGTCCAGGTGGAAATATGCAAAATCATAAATTTAGTACTTGGGGCATCATTTCTCGCGGAGCTAAAGTGGATCTTGAAAATTCAACACATTTTAGAGTGGCCAAACCCCAAAAAATAATGCACATATCAATAAATGTTGAGTTAGATTAGTTACCACATAAAATAAGTAGAAGGATATGAAAACATTACTATTCCTTTAACTTAACAAGAGAATTGTTTAAATGGGACGATGAAGAAAATATCTTAAAACAACTTAACATTGTCATGCCAGACAACCCACTTTTGGCAACTCATAAATTGACAAAGTCAAATACACTAGAATGTGATACATTTGGACAAGAAATCATAGCCACACTTGTTCAGAAACGTAGATTTCGCACGTACAAAAAGTAGGAAATTTTGAGTAAGGGGAAAAGAAAATCCATTTGTGAAGAAAAGGTGTTGGTGATATTGCATGCAATTCTTAAATGAACATGTCACATACATGTAAACCATTCAAAATAAGTTAATCACAAATTGATCACATAACTCATAAATGTATTTTAGAGCAAATGGACTTGTTACAAACTTACAACAACAAATGATGTTATTACCATTTTTGTACTACATGCAGTGGTTACTAAGATCCAAGGGTTTGATTTTTAAATTGTTTACAAGACAAGCAAGGTAAATGTTAAAGCGGAGAGAGGAAAATAAGTTTGAATGTTTCCTTCAAAAGCATCCCTCCTTGGACAAATGAAGTCAAGGAGTAATGGTCAAAGGATCCAGTCATTCAATAATTTGTACAATATTTTCCAAAAGGCAGAAAAGAATCAGGATAGTTTGTTCCAGCAACAAGGCAATGCCCCATATTTATGGTTCGATAGTATTTGAATACTTACCTCAGCTTATATAGATAATCCTTTGATATTCATAGCAATTTTCTTGAATCCATTACCTCATATTCCAACATCCGACTCAATGTTTGCATGTAGAGTAACATGAATGTCACTTTAACTCTAAGTAGCCATGCTTTGAATCATCCATCTGGTTACTAGGTCACATTTCAATGGCCAATCACCAACAAGGTCCTCAAGTTATTATATCTACCTTGACATTCCTTCTTGATATCCAAATTTTTGCCTAAGTATTTGGTTTTTTATTTATTTAATCATCTTCTGGATCATTTCCGATTTCTCTTACCTTTTAAAACTACTTTTAGCTTCCAAAGCTATGGTACTACGGATATTACAAATTTATTTTTAAACTACACAATTTAAACAAAATATTTGTCAAGAGACCTTTTCTTATGAAAATTTTCAAAAATATGAGCTATTTATTATTTCTAGAATCTAGAAATCTTCTTCACAACCATACATGAAGGAATGCATTTAATAATTAAACTATTCACAATATAAAATAGCACACCCATCCTATGTTTCTTGGTCCTACACTATTGAAATCATTTTGTACTCTATGATCATTATTGTTACAAATTTTATCTAGATATATTATTAACAAAAATTCCTCATATGCTTCATAACAAAGGCCACATGAGACCAATAATACCTAAACGTAGAATTTGGAAACAAAATTAATTAACTTTCCCTTGATGAATTTGAGTGGAAATGCATACCTAGAAAATGAATGGATGGACATTTTATAGTGAAGAATAAACAAATTTTGAAATATGAAATGTTTTCAACTTCCCTCCGTTAATAATTATCACAAATTGAACTAGTTAAACTCGGTGAGATACATACCCTACCAAACAAAATAGCAAAGCGAGAATCAAGATATGCTCTCCTTTTAATAATAAAAATTTTCAGGGGGTTTCAAACAATGCCAAATCTTGAAGCTCACCAATGATTGTAGGCCAACAAGAAAATCTAAAAAAACAACACCCTGAGCAAAATAAAGATGTGGTAAATAAGTGAAAATCAATATACAAAATACATAAGACAACCCAATACATATGCCTATAGTGCATATACTGATAAAATACCGAGAAAACCCAAGTAAGCCATCAAAAGGGCCATGTTCTATCATATAATTTTCTATGTAAGACTGACATTCATCCATGTTTCAAGATTTTGCACGTAATTACACAAAACAAGGACACCCAATACATGATCCATATGACGACTCTCAACATCATCTATGATTGAGTATATGGTAGAGAAAACTTACAAGGTTAAACTGAAACCATTCATAGTAGGGGCGGAGGGGTGGTGGGGTGGTAGGGGATATTGTTCCACATTTGACTTTCCTTCAACTAGATAAGAAGCACCAAAAAGAAGAGATCTAAGAAATTGTATAGTTCTTTCATTTGGTCAAACACTTTATCGACATCAACCAAACTTCCGCACTTGACATACATGTAAATAAGTTTATTATGAAAGTTGTGTGTATAAAATTCCATTTAATCACTTGTGAGTCATGAGTAGAATTTATTTCCTTGTGAAACTACATTTATGTAAAGTAGTCTTCCAGGGGTTGTGTGTAGTAAGTAGAATGTGCAACACCTCCTTCAAGTGGCCCAAATTGAGACCGAGATGAGTTGTGGATGTCAAATGACATTTTATGACTGTGGAAAATATGCAGTGTTTTCGGTCTCGTCTACCACATTAAGAAACAAGAATAATCTCTCCATGCCATAATTTTTTTCAAAACTTCCCTAATCGAAAAGATCCTTGGGTTTTACTTGTAAATATAAAGGATAGAACTTCTACATATTCAAGTCCTCTTCCTTCACCCAAGAAAATTTCTATAAAAATAGGTCTTTTGCTCTATGAATCCTCTTCTTCCACCCATGAACTCCACCCCTTTTTTTTTCCTAGAAAAATTAAATAAAAAACCACTTATACCCCTAATTATGGGCCAATATATTGGTTTTTTTTTTTCTCAAAATTTAGCACCCTTTTATGAATGGATGTGATAAGGTAATTTTCAAAAATTGATTCCCGTGCTCCTCATATCAACAATGATTTGTCTCTTGATGGTGACATGAACAAGGAATTTTCAGCACCTCCTATTTCTAATGAGGATTTATTTTTTTGTTGGTGACACAAATCGGGATTCTTCCTCATTTAGTGAGCTCTTACTTCCATATGGTTATGCAAATGAGGAACTTTCATCTCTTACACCTCCTTCAATTCCTCCTTCATTTGTTAGCGAGGACTTGATTGTTACAAATGAGGCATTTTCACCATCTCTTGTTATAGATACCAAAGAAGTACCTTGACCTTTTGCTCATATTGTTGTTGCACCTTTTGATTCGACTCGTTTGCTATTGTTCCTAGTATTGCATTTGTTTCTTGTTTCATGTCAAATCCACCTACTTACATGCATGCTTTCTTTGAGAAACATACTCTAGGATTGGGATCTCGCATACTCCATTCTATGGGCTACATCAATGGAGGTCTTGCAAGACACTTAAAGGATATAGTCTTTCCCATTTAGCCTATTCTTACGCATGGTTGCCATGACATCTATATTTCTACATGCGATGTATCTTTTGGACATCTTGATCACAAAGCTCCCATCTTTGTATGCTCCACTCTTTGAGAGGATTTGGAGCAACACATGTATAAAGCTCTAATATTTTTTCTCTTGTTGGTGATTCTCCTATTCACCACGGTTCTTCTCCTTTATGCGGTGGTGTTTCAAATACTCTAGTTTTATTTTTTGTAGCATCATGTAATCTAGGATCAAACACATTTTGACAAAGGAATATACTTCATTTTTTAAGGATCATGCTACACATTTGGCATTTATTTTATTGACGGAAAGAACATTTGATTATTGGGGCTATCTAACCACATATGTAGATGGTTTATTACATCCTTTTTATTCATGTAATATATTTTTAATGATCTTTGCGCGTGGTGAAAAAAGTTGTACTTGGTGGGGATTCAATAGGGTGCTAGTTTTTTTTTTTATAGCATCATGTAATCTACGATTAAACACGTTCGACAAAGTAATATACTTCATTTTTGAAGAATCGTGCAATGCATTTGACATTTATTCCTATGGGAAGAACATTTGATTATTAGGGCTATCTCACCACATATGTAGATGGTTCATTACATCCTTTTTATTCATGCAATATATTTTGTAATCATCTTTACGTAGGAGAAGAAAGTTGTACTTGGTGGGGATTCCATAGGGTGCTAGTTTTATTTTTGTAGCATCATGTAATCTAGGATCAAAATCATTTTGACAAAGGAATATACTTCATTTTTGAAAGATCACGCAATGCATTTGGCATTTATTCCTATGGGAAGAACATTTGATTATTTGGGCTATCTCACCACACATGTAGATGATTCATTACATCCTTTTTATTCATGCAATATATTTTGTAATGATCTTTGCGTAGGGTGAAAATAGTTGTACTTGGTGGGGATTCCATAGGGTGCTAGTTTTATTTTTGTAGCATCATGTAATCTAGGATCAAACACATTTTGCCAAAAGAATATACTTCATTTTTGAAGGATCACACAATGCATTTTGCATTTATTCCTACGGGAAGAACATTTGATTATTTGGGCTATCTCACCACACATGTAGATGATTCATTACATCCTTTTTATTCATGCAATATATTTTTGTAATGATCTTTGTGTAGGGTGAAAAAAGTTGTACTTGGTGGGGATTCCATAGGGTGAAGTCCTTCCTTCTTCTACTTCCTTTTTCAAGGTTTTTAATGAGTGTACATGGGTACCTTATCAAGCCTTGTAGTTGAAACCCATATTCATCAGTTTTTTAACTCCCTACACATTCGCTTAAGTGAGGGTGTTTGAGTTGTGTTCATATAGGTAGTAGTTTGACTTATTATCTACCTAGCTACAAGTTTGTGTTCACACTTGGTAAGCTCGTTTATAGGGAGTTACATAGTTGTTTTGTTATAACCAAGTTTGTCATTATATTCAACAAACTTGGTTTCCCATCTAGATTGTTTTAACAATATTTGTTTAAATTGTGAGGTTGTTAGTCATAACCTCCTTTATACAAGCCTATTTATAAGGCTTCAATATAGCTATTGAATGTGTCATGTGAGAATCATAAAATATTATATTGATGGAGTGTTTTTACATTCACTTGTGAGTGGTGTACTAGATTGAAGGCTCAAAACCATAGTTGGTAAACCGCCTTAATCTTCTTAGCTTTCCCTATAACATGTCCAATTGATTGTTATGTGTGCATGTCATTTTTGACCACGTAAGCTATCTTTAGGAAACTCTAAACTTTGTCATTAAGCGCAATCATATATTTTGCTTTCGGCATAAACGTTACACCTCTAAGTCTCCGACTCACTTTCTCTGAAGCATCAGGAAATTTCATCGTTTCACATTCTTAGTAAGGCCCAATTTACTAAAAACATATGCAAATGAATTTCTTCTTTTATTTTAAAATAAATAGACAGACTTTAATTCCAAAGTTGGCAATATATAGTGGAGGTCCGCTTGCCGCCTTGTGCATAAATAGAACCTCGCATTTAAAATAAATGGAGCCCTTCGTCGATCATAATGGAGCAGGCGAGATCGAGCAAATAAAAAATTAAAGCAAGCTCGAGTCACTACTACTCACATGCCATTCTTGTGTGCTTTTAAATTGCTAAATTTACTTCATGGATATACTATATTCTCAAGTCAACCATATAAATTGTCAATTTTCCATGCATCATCATTATCCTTTGGTTTGAGTTTAATTTCTTGCACTTGCACTTGCACCTTTAGGGGGTGTAATGAATGCATCGATAAAAAGTCATAGATTCAAATTTGATCATTGTGTCACGTGTGTATCCTCCATGATAGAGACACTTATCCACAAGTAAGGAGATTCTGGGAACACTTAAATAATACATGAAGGGGGTAGTCTCTTATTAAAGTAATCAATTCCCGAAATTATGATGTAGAAAACAATTATAAAAAAAATTAAAATTTAATTTAAAAGATGGTTGGGGAAAACTAAAAAATTAGGCGTGGCACTCCTTTTTAACAAAAATGATTTGTCGTTGTGCTCACTACAAAATTAGAGACAATGGAAAAGAATTCCATAGAGAAAAGGAGCCGGTTCTCAATTTTTTTCTTACAAAAATACCCTTTTAATAGATCATGATTTTTTCTATACTCGGTTTTTTTGAACATTGATTGGTGTTTTGATTCGGAACTTTGTAGTGAACAGTGTTCCCATATTTTGGTATCGGGGTAAACATTACACATCTTTCAGTGTAAGTGCTAGTAGATGTAAGTGACCTAAATTTCTTAAACAAATCAGAATTCCGTCCCAAACATGAGGTCCTAAAAAAATTTACTTTTACACTAGCTTTGAAGGGCAATGTTGATGTATAGCCATCGTTGTAAAAAATTGGAGAAGCGTCAACGGCCACATTTAACACTTTTACATGTAAACATGGAAAAATGAGAAATTATTTTGAGAGGTCAATGCATCCACGCATGCTCGCCAAACAAAATCCAACAACTCGTTTTCACACTGATTTATTAAATTACAGCTCAAATCATATAATATCAAATGTGCCGAGTCCGCCATGTTTTTCCACCTAATATGTTGGCTGAGCTGTACCAGTTTGAAGAGATAGTACCTACCATTCTCACTTCCCCCTTTTCTCTAAGTTGTTTGTGCCTTGAATGGTAGGTCTATGTTAGGGTTGAGATCTTCTTCCTAAAGAATGGTAGTTCATTTTGACCTTCTTATGGACCCCCAATTCGCTGGCAATTCAGTCACGAACTGAAATGCACTATATTCATGCCCAGGAACACAAGCTTTAGTGATAAGCACAAGCTACTGTCCAATCCCAGAACATGGCTTATTTTTACTTGTGGAACTGGGTGTCAGTATCTCTGGTTCTGTTCACTGCGGCTGTGTGTGCTAATGCAGGTGGGCTCTCGATTGTTGGGTACCAGCCCCATGATCTTCACTCTGAGGGCAGCTTGTTGAGGCTCTTTGATTCATGGCGAATCAGACATGGGAAGCTGTATCACAGTTCAGATGAGACAAGCAAGAGGTTTAACATCTTCAAGAGGAATGTGGAGTATATCGATCTTCGTAACAGAAATAGTTCGAGTGGGGTCATTGGCTGGGTCTGAATAAGTTTGCAGATTTGACCAACCAGGAATTCAGGGCTATTTATTCTAAGAAGATTAATAGTGATTTGAGAAGATCGGTGGGAGCAGAGGGGAGAAAAAGGCAGAATCTTGTGAGGCCCCTTCATCTCTTGATTGGAGGAAAAAAGGTGCTGTTACTGGAATCAAGAATCAAGGAGACTGTGGTGAGTATACTAATGTATCATACATTACTACATTAAAAGCAAAGATTTGTGAAATAGAAGTAAACCTTTTTTTTATGATGTTGTTTTGGCTATTAATATATCATGGTATTGCAGGAAGTTGTTGGTCTTTCTCAACAACAGGGGCAATTGAAGGGGTGAATGCAATAACCACTGGGGACCTTATAAGTTTATCTGAGCAGGAGTTGGTGAGTTGTGATTCGACCAATGATGGATGCGAGGGAGGTTATATGGACTATGCCTTTGAATGGGTTATACAAAATGGAGGCATTGACACCGAGTCAGATTACCCTTACTCGGGCACCGATAGTACTTGCAATACTACAAAGGTATATCATGTGCATACAATATTATCGATCATTTATTTTAAGTAGAGTGATATCGCAATGGAAGTGGGCCTCTCACTACTAGAAGAGTCAAAACCCTCCCTCTCATTGATTGAAATTTCATAATTCCAAAAAAAAAAAAATTCAAATCACTTCTAAAATTCTTAAAACCACATTCATTCATCAAATATAAAACACAAAAATTAACTACAAGTCATTGTTTGAATTTAAATTGTTAAATATTTTAATAAGATTACTATTTTGTGTGGGGATTTTTATTCCGGAAACAACTTTTTTGTGGGATTGACAACTTTCAGGAAGAAACGAAAATTGTAACAATAGACGGTTACACCGACGTGGCAGAATCAGATTCTGCGCTTCTGTGTGCGGCCGCCCAGCAGCCCGTCAGCGTTGGCATTGACGGCTCAGCCTGGGACTTTCAGCTCTACACAGGGGTGACTCACTGTATCCCTCATATTTACTAAAAACATATACACATTGAATATATATACAAACACATACACATTGAATATGTACTAAACTTGAAAACATATACACATTGAATATATGTCACCTGGAACAGGGCATTTACGACAGGGACTGCTCAAGCGACCCCGACGACATCGACCACGCAGTGCTAATCGTGGGCTACGGATCCGAGAGCGGCGAGGACTACTGGATTGTGAAGAATTCTTGGGGTGCAGACTGGGGATTAAAGGGATATTTTTACCTGAGAAGAAACACAAACCTAACGTATGGCGTCTGCGCTGTCAATGCCATGGCGTCGTATCCCACAAAGGAGGAACTGCGCCCAGCCCCTTCCCGCCGCCGGGTGTGCCGCCGCCGCCGCCGCCGCCTCCCGCCGCCACCGCCGCCGAGTCCTGAGCCTGTATACTGTGACGATTTTTCCTTCTGTTCCTCTGACGAGACATGCTGCTGCGTATTTGAGCTAGCAGACTTTTGCCTTATTTATGGATGCTGCGAGCTGGAGAATGCCGTGTGCTGTACGGGCTCCCTTTATTGCTGCCCTTCTGATTATCCCATCTGCGACGTTGATGAAGGATTGTGCCTTCAGGTACTGCTCGTCCAAATTTGAAGCTATTGCGGAGATTTTCTGCTTGTTTTGAAGCTAAATTTTTGAAAATTTCCGCTTGTTTTGAAGCTAAATTTCTGAATTTTTTTGGTTTGGATTTCATTTTATAGAGCTCTGGAGATGTTATGGGAATAGAGATGAAGAGACGCAAGCGGGCTCATTACGAGTTTCCATGGAAAAGATACGAGGCTGAGGAAACGAAAGAGAAAAGAGTCTCTTCTCTGAAATGGCGCCGGCATGCGGTTGCGTAGTGCAGAGTGGAGTTCATTCATTTATGACGCTCAGGGTTTTGGAATTCATTCCACCTCAGGGTTTTGGAATTCATTCCCGTTGGAAACCGAAATATTTTGAATTGTTTTCTCTGTTATTTTGTTTCTATAGCTAAGGTTTCTTATCTATGCGAACTCAGCCGTGATGCTGGGGAGGTTTTAAAGCTTTTAAGAAAATCCTAATTTCTTACACCGTGTCACATTCATTCCATTTAAGGCTATGTTTAATTGTTATGTTTTGCTTCTACGAATTGGAGTGAATTATGGGACCGGCCTCTATCAAATAATTTTTCCATTTTTGGGTTGATATACTCTTATGGTGAACTATATTTATATTAGTATAAATATCCTAAATACATTTAGTTTTTTATGGGGGAATAGAAACCACTTTCAAATCTTTTATTTCAAGTAAGTTATTATTTTAGAGGCATCTTCTTTGGGGCGTATGGTGGCCAAACACCGTTGTTTTTTTCGGTGAGACGCGTTTTACTAAGTGGTTTGTATTTTTGGCTCGTCCGCAATTCCAACAAAATTGACACTATTTGTTTTGATGACACAACATTGATATCTTGTTTCACCAAATGCAATCATTGGGTATCCAACGTGATCAACACCTCATAGAGCATTGATTTTGTTTCTCTAACTACAACCAACATGTGTTTCATCTCATCGGGTCACCTTTGCTAGCATGCTACCACCCTGTGCGAGAAAATGGAGCTTTGAAATAGGGCACGGAGATCTTGAAGCATTTTGGAGAAGGGACTTTGAAACAAGGCGTGGACAAGCGCAAGTGCCCTAGTAGATATGTTTGTAAAATGTGGGAGCATGTGAATTGTTCGACTAAATTCTTGAAGGATATGCGGTCTTATGGACTAAAATGATGGTAGTTACAAGTGCTAAGAACATAGGGTTTTGAAGGACCATGAATGCTATCGAATGCGTTGCTTGAGGGTGTACTCTACAAAGTATACTATTCTTAGTCCAAGATTCAAAGTGCGGATTTCATTTAATACTATATTCGATAGAATATATACATATGCCTCAATCAAGTCCATTATTCGTGTCAAATCTTAAACAAGTAAATGTAATTGTATGGTTTTGTATCCCAATGACTTTGGTTTTCAATTAATGTTTAGCAATAATGATAAAGCAAAAATTTCATCTTCACTGGAAGAATATTTTCTCATGTCTGTAGTGTCATTTTAGGAACAAATGTAACAATGTTATTGCATGCTAATTGGAATGTCCCTCATTTTTATTGTGGTTGTACTTTCAGATACAAGAATGTTTCCCTATTGCATTGTCCTAGAAGGAATCTTCTCCTGAGATGGAAGATAGACCTGCAGACCAAATACAATTCTCAATTGTGTTTCCAAAGGGCAACATAGTGCCAAGTACAAAGGTTGTAACAATTTTCAAGACAAGAACCTTTACATTTGATGTTTTATATGTAAATTTGGCCCAGGTTCGGCCGCCTCAAAAGATTAACTCATACATAGTATGATTGTTATTATCAACTAATATGACACAATCACAATTAATGCAAAGTTATGGTTTGTTGAAAATGCCTTGGAACCTTTCAAGCAAATGTAGTTGGTAGGTTTAAAGCCACACTCCACAACCTTTGCTACTATCTCCTCCAACATGTTCCAAAATGGGATATTTAAAAAAGCAGTGCATGGACATCCATCAATGCATAATGGAAAGCCTTTTTTGTTAGATGTATTGGCAAGTGCCCTCGTAGACATATATACAAAATGTGGAGGCATACACATTGTGCATGAACTATTTGAAAAAAATGCATTAATCGGGCGTGGTCTCATGGAGCATGCCGGACCATGTAAACTTCATTTATTTTCTTAGCATGTCGGCATGCACACAATCTTTTGAAAAAATGCCTGGAATAGTTGTTCTAATGTCCAATTTTTTTGCCTTGTCATTTGTGTTCTCTTCTCATGAAATATTAGAATTACTACTAACATAAGATGTACAACCTCATGAAGCATTGATACTATTTCACCAAATGCAACCAACACATGTCCAATCGATCACATCACCTTTGTTGTTCACATCCCGAGAATGTGCCAAAATAGGATTTTGAAGTAGGGTAATGACACCGACCAAATCCTTACCGAGAACTAAATTTTGTCATATTTTTATTTACAAGAACCATGGTATATATGTATGCAAATAAAAGTGTATTTTTATCATAGACATATATACAAAATGTGCAAGCATACACAAGGCACATGAACTATTCTTCTATCAAACATATATATATAGAAGTGTGTTGGTAGGGTGAGGTTCAAAGGTGCTGTAATATTTTGGCACATTGCTGTAAATAGAAAGTGATGCAATGTGCCAAAATATTACAATCTTAAGTTCACATAAGAAAATGAAACACACAAAATAATTAAGTAGTTAAGCATAACATAATTCATCTCATAATGGTGAAGAACTTGTGCTCTTGAAAGAGCAGTCACAAGTTCAAATCCTACAGACCCAAAAATAAGACAGCCAACATCCTGGAACATAAAACCCATTATTATTATTATTGGACAACAAAAGAAAACAATTTGATTATATAATTAATACAAATTTTTAGTGTAAAAATATTTAGAAAATCTATATTTATGCCGAACGTGTGTAATAGTGCTTCTGTCACCGTCCTTCTCTCGCTGAGGTCATTCTCGTATGTGGCATGCAGGGAACAACTTTTAATGCCTACACTACCTAGGCCTGCATCGTCCCTCCGCCATACGCACTCTGTGATGTTGTGCAACCGCTCCTTTGTGCTGACTTTAGCAAAGCATTGGGTGGCTATGAATTAACATTTTCTTGGCCTGCACCTGCTTTCCCACAAAAATCATTGTTCTCTCAGTTCGATAGCAATTTTACTAGGCATATTTGTGAACAGACAGTAGCTTTATTTCTGTGTGCAGAAATGCCACATATGAACCCCATGCACCGTCATTTCTGGAAGACGACTACGCTCACCAGTTTAGAGTTTCCTGTTATACGCCCTCCAACTGGTAGATGTCTTTTTGGAATGCTAGTTGTTTTAACCTTCTCCTGCTTCGTAGCTTTGCAAGTGATGCGCGATCCCGCTATCCTTTATATTAGTACTGTAAAGCCAGTTGTTGCCACCACGGGTATGGGCTATTATTCAAGAGATTTTCTCTCGGTCATTTATTATATGAAGTTGCAATACGACTCCTACCTCTCCATAGGGTCTCCTTAGCGAGAGATAATTAAGATGGGTATGGTATTTAATAAATATTTTGTATGTTACAGATATACGGGTGATGATCTCCATGGATATTTCAGTCCTCCTCTTCTTTGTTCAAACAGTGGGAAGGGATATAAACAGTGGGAAGGGATAAAGTTTGTTACATGTTCGCCTCTACCATTTTAGTATGGTATACGTGTTGGATGGATAATGAGATAAAAAATCACGAACAACGCGCAAAGGTCTAGGGCGCGTGGGAGGTAGGCGCGAAGGGGTACACACAAGGAAAATGGGACAGCGTGTGAAGGTTCGTGCGAGTAGGGTAGTTTTGGGAGTTAGTCAATTTTTCTAATCAATGGCTAAAAATAGAAGAACAAAGGAAACATGGCGTTCAAACAAGATCTATATTTAGACAATACCAAGATGGCTTGTACGCACACAAAGGAGTTAAAGTTGGAAAAAGCACATGCAGAGACTACAAGATGATCATGCATGGGTCAATCTAATAATAAGATTAAAATAAAAACTATATTTAGGTTAATCTATTATTAGGATTGTTGTAAAAGCATGCATGCCTTATGGCTATTTTTGGATGTAATGCATGTTGTCTATTTTGGGAGCACGCCTATTATTAGGAGAGTGCATGGGCGGTGAAGGGAAAGTCCCCACCCACCCACCCACACGCACACACACACACATATTTTATGCCATTGTTTGAGAGATGACTGTGGAGAGAGACCGTGTGTATGAACTTTGCAGTTGAGATCCTTATGTAGGATTCTAGGTATAAATCATGTGAAATTTTGTAACACATTGATCATCTATTCAACTTCTTCGTGATGTAATGATTTTGGTATAATGAATTACTATGGATAGATTATGGTCATTTATATGTCCGAACATGGTAATCTCATGGTACAATTGATCTTGATTATTGTTTAAAATGTTTTGTTCCTTGTTACATGTGTTTCCAAATTGATTTGAATGATCGATTAAGTATGTGGCAATGAACACTTGCTTGCTTATTATAACAATGATGCATGCTAACATCTTGATAAGCAAACACGAAGGAGGGACATGTTAGTCGTGTGCGTGCTTCAGTGAGCATTCAGATATCTCGAATGAGGTTCCAACGTGCATAATGCTTTGTTGAATAAAAGAATACATTTTGGTTTCATTACAAGACCTCATTTCAAAATTTGCCAAGATTTTGCTTACAGATGGTGTATCGATTAACTTTGGAGAGAATTGAAAGTTGGGTAGAAGATGAGACAAGATAAGTTTGCACATAGGTATAGTATTGGACCTGATTTCAATGCAAAGTGGGTAGAAGATAATCTTTATCATGAGCTATATGAGACATTCTTCATCTTCTTTCTAGTAGAATTATATGAGTGGTTGGCAACATATGCATCAAAGAAGCGTTGGGGTCTTAGGCCGAAGCTTTGGATGCAGGAAGATTACAGACTCTTTTTCATGCGGATGAGGAGTGGACTAGAGTTGTAGATCATTTGGTGGGCTAGTGTGTTGCGCAATTATACACTAGAATACATTATTTCTATGTATTCGTGTCTAGAGGAAGCTGATTTTAAGTTTTTACATGAGCCCAAAGGATCTTATCTGCGCGTTATACCTTTAGCGATCAAGATCTTGATGATAGAACTAGATTTAGAGAGATTTCCCATTACTAGCTAAACCCCCACCACACGTAGGGGAAGGATCAAGTTTGGAGAAGGATAACAACGACACGAGAAGAAGATAGAGAGAGAGGAAAGGCGACACTTTGGTTTAATGAAGTTCGAGAGAGGGACATGACACGGGCGCAAGATATTGATGAGTCATTAGAGTTGAGGAGAATGATGGCTCGTGAAGGTTTTGAAGCTCTCGTGGAAGATGAGGAGCCGCAACATCAAGTTCTCCCAAATTTTGGCAAGCGTACTAGAGATTCCCCTTCATATTTGGATGAGAGCACATCGAGAAAAGGATGAGGACCTGTGGGTGCGCATCTTATCCCACCTAGCCACCTAGCTCCTACACATGGTGTTCCAGATCCAGAAGTGTTTGAAAGGAAATATAGTAAAGGTAAGCGATTAGATACGAGAAGATATCATTTTGTGTTGAATCAAGATGCGCATCAAACTACAAATACACCCATAGTAGAATAACGAGCACGGTGTTTGGGAGTACTTTAGTAAGATTATTTTCAGGAGCATCACTAAGACAAAGTATTGGTGCACAGACTATTGGGAGCACTTATGTGGGTGTGCTCATTGCATAAAAAATAGGTGTCCATTTTAGTACTACAATTGGGACACGAGGAAGTTCATCAACTGGGCTTCAACCCACAACAGGGGGTGCGTGAGGCTCAGGAAGATCAGGTCAGCCACCGCACGGAGGGAACCCTGGTGGAGGATCAAAATATGGATCTGGTGGACAGGGACCACAACCACCACCACATTAGCCTCAATATCCACCACCGAACCAACCTCTTTAACCACAACAGACACCTTAAGTATACTATGAGATGTCTCTCCACTTACCAGAGTATAAAGGTATTGAAGATGCAACAGAGCATGTGCATAAGTGTGAATTACTATGGCGTGCTAAGGGAATTACAACTTCAGATAGGAAGGCAAGTCAATTTTCCACTACTCTTTAAGGGTGCGTGCATAGTTGGTATAGGAAATATGATCCACATCAAACTATAGTGGACTACAATGCTTTGCGCACTACATTTTGGCTGAGTTTCACATCCTGGAGTTTGAATAGTAGAGCATTAACGCACTCAAGGATATCAAATATGGTTTATTCGAAAGTGTAAGGGAGTATGATGCACGGTTTAAGACTCTATTTTCCAAATTGTCTTATGACATTCATCAAATTCAGCATGTGCAAAGTGGTTTTTGATTCCATTCCGATGGGCTTTATCTCATAAAATGTATACTACTTCACGTGAGGCATTAGAAGTGGCTTTACGCACCGAAGAAGTTGGGAGTGTGGATATTGGAGTGAGCCCATTTTTGGAGGTGCGAGATCGCATCATGGTGAAGCAATTGGAGAAGCTCTCTATCGAATCAACACACAAGATGTGCAGTGGTATATGGTACACTGATTGTGAGGTTGAAGGACATACTAAGGATAGTTGTCCACACAAGTTAGTGTGTGCATTATTACTGGATTGTGAAATTTTCCACAAGGACCATGATGTCTAGAATTTTCCTCTCTTGTAACATGCGATTCAAAAGAACATGTCCATGTATTATAAGATTTATAATGCCCATACCCACAACACCGTTGATTGTAGACTGATTGATCATATCCATGAAGCCATTGAGACAAGAGTACGCCAGACTAGTGTGGCGAGCGGATCAAAGGAGCAGGAAGGACAACATAATGAAGGGTGCAACAATGGGGATAATAGGAATGGAGGATTCCGAGGAGGATATCGAGGTCGAGGTCACGGTGGTGGTAGAGGCAGGTTCACTTGAGGAACTTGTTACACTTGTGGGTCCCCGATCATTATCAACATGATTGTCCCTGAATATAGTCTTGCTCATGGTGTGGGAAGCAACATAAGTTAGAGGAATGCCTAGACCTATATGAACATATGAGTATAAAAAAAAAAAAGGACAATGGTGCATGGATTATCAAGGTACATCACGTAAATGTTGATCAGTGGATGCCTAAGAAAATGCATGATCCTAATTTACTGAGACCGTATTAGTTACTACACATGAACACGTGAACCTATTAAGTCCAATCCACTCATTACGAGAGAAGAAGTGATACATGCTAAGTATCCAAATGTTTCCCATCAGAAGGAAGTATCTGAGAGAGACTATAAGAGTCATTAGGGATCCTTAGGGTGAAATACAATGTTTAAAGGAGAAGGCACGTGAGAGAGAACATGTGAAGAATATTGAGCTCCCACAGAAGGATGTGGATGACCTGAAAGAGGTATGTAAGATGTTGCGCTAGGAGAATATCATATCGTGCTTGGGAATGACTACGTGAAAAGGTGTCGCGCATTGGAGTTGAGCGCGAGAGGTAGATACTTCACATAAATATACCACCTCAGAATCATGAATTTGACAAGGATATCACACTTGATGTAGTCATTGATGGATAATTGGTAAGAGATATTCGATAGACGTATGTCTTTGAGATGAATGTGTTGACTTTGGATGCATGGAATCAAATGGGTAGACCAACATTGTAGCCATCTTCCAATGTGTTGTATATGGAAAATAAGACCAGAGCTATACCTATTGGGGTTTTAAAAGATGTTTCAATTACCATTCAAGGAACCAAGTTCACTAGAGACTTTAAGGTATTAGAGCTTGTAGAAGCAAACAAATTTACAACATTACTTGGGCGACCACGATGCTATGTAAATAATGCTGATTTATGTTTTATAAAGGATACATCAATTTTGACAACAAAGTTGAGCACATTATTATACCTGACCGAGGTGAAGGCTACACTATATGTTGAGCCCTTGAGTGAATAATATCTAAAAAAATCTATGCATGCACAATACAAGATCCTGAGATAATAGAGCCATCTAAGGAAGGAGTATTATAGTGGGAAGATGTACAATCATCAACAATACCGTAAGAATTTCTTGTGATAATTGGGCCCATGAAACGTATGAAATGGTTAGGCGCGAGATGAAAGGAAGAGTCACCAGGATGATTAGACCGCACATGGTGAGGTGTTTAGGCTCAACACAGTACCACGGTATAATGGTGAAGAGAATCTCGATACATTCTTGCATGCTATGGAAAACCAGGGGTAAAATGAAGGAGATAGAAGAAAGAAGTTGGTTTATACCTTGCATGGGACAAAAACACTCTAGTGGGCAATGCATAGAGATAACTTGTTAGAATGGCGAGAAGTGAGAATCACCTTTTCCATGTGGTTTAATCAGATCAATGTGCCTACACACAAATGCAAATACCATGGGAAGAATCTGCCTCATTACATGTCCATAATTGTGAGATACTATAGGCGTAGGGCCAGGAGGCGTTACCACCATCACTTTGGGTACATAAACTCTACTCCACACTATGCGGATGTGTGTGCACATGGTACATTTAGGCTGAGCTAAAAAGGAGACTAAAAATGACATGACATGGCTGCAAGGTTTATTTATACTTTTGATTACTTTTCTACTAAGCCTCCAGTCCATGAAGCATTGCAGATAATGAAGCACATCACATTGGGGATAGCGCGTGTAAGCTATGAAAAATACACTACTAACAAGGAAGTAAAATACCAATAATCGTACCTCCTCCTTCGCGTTCCGTAGCAAACCTCAGAATGGGCTAGGAAACTTGGATTGAGCCCTGATTTTGTGATATGTAGGTGCTTTTCTTCAAGACGGAGCAAGACCTTCCTGCAACAACGATCCTCTTACTTTGCACTGGATGGGAAAAAGGATTATGAGACTATTTTGGCATTAGGACTAGGTAAAAGGATGTTCTTTGCTCAAAGGATGCAAGAACTTAGATATGGCATGAAAGCTTATTCTCCGTGTGTTTAGAGGGGAGGGGTAAGGTTGTATTTATAGCCTGGGGGAGTGATTAACTTAGATTAATTTAAGTAATCATGGTTTGAAAATGTGGGCAAGATTAGGTGAGTGGTTTGAAAATGTGGGCAAGATTAGATGAGTGGTTTGAAAATGTGGGCAAGATTAGATGAGTGGTTTGAAAATGTGTGCAAGATTAGGTGAGTGGGGGCCACGAAGAATGGGTGAGGATTTGAATTATATTTTTAATTCATAAGTGGAGGATTTTAGGTGAGTGGGGACCGCGAAGGGTGGGTGAGGATTTGAATTTAAATTTTTAATTCAATAATGGAAAAACATGGAGAATAATGACATGTGATGATGATTAGATTATTTTTTGGATTTTGAAATGGATAATTAATCAAATTATATTTGATTAATTCGAAATGTATTTTTGTGGGAAATGAGGAAGGGGAATTAATTGATTTAGGATAGATGTGAAATTGGGGTGTCTACATTTTCCCCTCTTTGGAAGGGTACTATGAAAGTAGTGTCCTTTCAAAGAAAGTAGACAGTATGGGGGAAGAATTCAATCTACTTTTTAAAAGGTAGAGCGAATGTTTGTTGGGGAGAATAGAAAGTGGTGAGTGACGGATGTCATAGTATCCTCCAAGACAAAAATGTCATGAGAAGATGTGATTATGGATAGATGTGGTGATGCCCCCTCGAGAGGACTGATGAGAATGAAATATATGACAGAACTCTCAAAAAGAAAGGAAATGGATTCGGCGGAGAAGAGGATGATAATGGAGTGGAAGAGACTGGAATGACCGCACGACGCAAATGGAGAAAGGATTCAATCGACCTTGAATGCTAGGTGTGAGGGTGTGTGGGAAAGAGAAAAGGGAATGGATAGGGTTGGGGGTTGATTATGAGAAGAGTAAGGGAGATAGGGAAGGGAAAAAAGGAATGAAAGAGGTAGAAATAAGAGAGAGGGATGATAGGGGAAGAAGGGAATGATGAAGGACAAACAAGGCAAAAAGAGGAAAATGACAGAGTAGAGGGTGAAGGGATGAAATAGAGAGATGTGCAAAATGAAGGAAGCAACAGAGATAGTAAAGAGGGATACGTGGAAGTGAAATAAATGAGAGAGTGAAGAAAAGTAGGAAATGGGAAAGGATAAATAAGAAGGAGAAAACGAGGTGGGAGTAGGGGGTGAAATGGAGGGAAATGGAAAGAGGACAAAAGAAGAAGTAGAACGGAGAAAAAAAAGAAACTATGAGGGGCGAGGAAAGTGTGAAAAAGAGGAGAGAAAGGAAGAGAAACATATACAGAATGAACAAAAAGGTAGGGGTGGTAGAGAAAAGGGGAAGTGGTAAGAAGAAACGTGAAAATTAGGGGAGAGGAAAGGAAGATAGAACGAATACAAGGAGAAGATTGAAGGAATCACGTCATTGCGAGGAAGACCAGGGCAAAGAATAGGAGAGAAAAGAGAATGGGGGATAGAAGAGGCAATGCCAATGAGGGGACGTTAGGGAAATCCCCTTGACAATGAGTGGTGGGGAAGGGTGAAAGAAAAAATGAAGAAAAAGAGAAAGCGAATGAGGACTGGAAAGGGTAACGCCAACAAAGGGACGTTAGGGAAAACCCGTTGCCAATGAGTGGTGGGCTTAGAGGAGGGAAGGAATGAAGGGAAACTCTAGAAGGTCCAAGGGAGTGAATGAGGTCGTGCGGAATGCGGATTGATAATTTTTAGGGAAAACCCGTTGACAATTATGAGCGTGGGAAGAGAAGATGATGATGAAAGAATGATATAGGAGTGTTAACAAGAATGGCGAATATGTGTGTGGGTAGAAATGTGGGGGGAATTTGAGAAGATGAAGTGGAAAGATTGAAGAAGATGGGAGGGATGAGTTGGGACTAAGTGAAAGCGAGGAGAGGATGGGGGTGATGAGGATGAACGAGGTGAGGATGAAGAACCAAGACATGAAAAGAATGGGAAGAAACGGTATGAAGGATGATGGATCAAGGAGGGGAAAATGGGGGAAAAGAATGTGATTGTAGGTGGAAGAGATGAGTTGTATGTTGTAAGAGAATATGTGGAGAAAGGATAATAGGAGGAGGAAAAAGTGGGTAATAGGAGATACCAGGTGGAAGAAGCGATCAACAAAGTGAACGAAGAATGAGGCGGGGGAGAAGTTCACGATGACAAGTGAAGTGTAGGGAGGACCCTGACATAAGATTGTCATGTGATGGAAGTGGTTAAGTAAGATTGCCATGTGAGCAAAACTGGAGATGAAAAATGGTCAAGCGAGAAGTGGTGTTTGCGAGAATCGAAAAGGAGGTGAAAGGATGTGATAATGGGGAATGCTGAGAAAAAATGAAGGGTGAAGGGTGTGTAGTGATGGGGAAAGGCAAGGAGACAGATCATCCTTAAGAGGGACTCTTAAGTGAGATCGCCATGCCGGGTGAGTGGTTAAGTAAGATTGCCAAGCAGAGGAGGGTGATAGTGGTGGGAAAAAGATGTGATGATGGGGAATGAAGAGGAAATATGGATAGTGAGATTGAAGAGTGATGGGCGAGTGTAAGATGACATGTCATGCTTAAGAGAATCTCTTAAGTAAGATCGTCATATTGCTGGAGAGGTTTCGTAGGGTCTCCCAACCGACAGGGATGATATGCAAAGAGAAAGACAAAATGATATTGGAGATAGGGGTGGAATGGTAGGGTGAAGAAGATGATCGCGATGAGAAGTGGGAGAAGGAAGATGGGGGAAATATGATGGGATGGGGGAAGGCCACAGGACAGATCAACCTTAAGTAGAAGTCTTAAGTAAGATTGCCATGCGGCTGGGATGGTTAAGTAAGATCGCCAAGCTGAGGAAGAAGGATGATGTTAGAGTTGGTGGGAATAGGGTATGACAAAATGGACTGAAGGGGAACCCTCAAGTGAATTTGCCATACTACGAGAGCGTGTAAGTAGGATGACCTAGGCATAAGGTGGATTTGGGGAAGGATGAGAAAAGAGTCAGTGAGGTATGCCTAAGTGGTATATGATATGAGATGAGGTGATAATAAGAAAGAAAGGACACAAAGGAGTATAACATGAATGGATGAAGGAATATATGCAGTGGAGGGCGGAGAGTGTGAGGGGAATCCTTAATTGGGATGCCCACGTGGTGAGAGTAATGACGCGGGAATGGGAAGTAGAAGAGGTGGAGTTAGAAGATGTGTTTGGTGGTGATGGTTATTTGATGAGAGGGCAGGTGGTGAAGAAGCTTCTACGGCGGGAAGATCTTAGGGAGGGTAAAACTTCACCGAGGATTCCATATAGAAGGGGTTATTAAGTAAGATTGTCAAGCGGGAAAAAAAAGGGTGAAAGGAAAGAATACCAATGGGTGAGAGGGGACAGGAATGGTGAGAAGGGTAATATGGGTATAAGCGGCGGAGGAGTAAAAATGAGAAGTGAGAATGAATGGATCAAATACATGGTGATCATGGTGGGGAGAAGGAGCTGCTTTGGATAATGAATGCTACTTGAGAAAAATCATCAAGTAGGATTCGCAAACCTGCAACGGTGATCAAGCGGGATTCACATTTGGAGAATGCATTAGTATGGGTGAATGGATGGGGTGCAAAGTAAGATGTTGATCATGCAGGAAGATACTCACGTGATGAAAAGCATCTTAATTTAATATAGCACATAACAGGATGCATCATGATATAAAAGATCAGGATGACTAGACTGTAACATGCGTAATAGCATAGACAGGGGCCATCAAAAAGGTTTGATGCCCCAGTACGATATGCAAATGGAAGAGAGCATAGACAGAGGCCATCAAGAAAGTATGATGCCCCAGTACGACATGCAATCAGATAACATAAGAATATTACAGAGAACACCAGGATATATAAAATCAAGATGCCCCCTGTAATATATCAAGATACAAGAAAGCAATTAATAATTTGCCACTAATAATGCAACACAAGAACCAGTAAACATGTCCCTAACGTGTTCCACAGTGATGATTGATTAGATGTGCCCCCAAGCAGAGGTACAAAGGATTGGGTCAGTCTCCTCAAACAAGGAAACAATGAGAGCCGGATTTTCCCCAAGCGAGGATTCACGCGAGGAGAAGTGGTTTGAAATTGGTAGTCATAAGGTGGTTGGACCATTCGTTTGGGATAATAGTTCAAAGGATGAACTGTGTTACTTATTGAGTTTTTACAATTTTGTGGATGTTTTTGGTCTTTTGAAAATTTTACAAATGTTTTTGTATTTTGGATATTTTCTAATGTTTTTTTTTGGATTTTTTGATTTTCTAATGTTTGTTTTTGAATTTTATAATATTTTTGGATTTTTTGGAGATTTTTGAATGTTTTTTTTTTTGGAGGGATTTTTATACTGGGAATTTGACGATTTTCAAATGTTTTGGATTTTGAGAGTTTTACACTGTTTTTTAGATTTTTGACGATTTTCAAATGTTGGTAGATTTTTGACGATTTTCAAATGTTTTTAGATTTTGAATTTTTACATTGTTTTTGGATTTTTGACGATTTTCAAATGTTTTTGGATTTTTGACGATTTTCAAATGTTTGTTTTTGAATTTTATAATTTTTTGGATTTTCTAATGTTTTTGAATTTTTATGATGTTTACACTGTGTTTGGATTTTTGACGATTTTCAAATGTTTTTGGATTTTTGGATTTTTACACTGTTTTTGGATTTTTGATGATTTTCAAATGTTTTTGGATTTTTGGATTTTTACATTGTTTTTGGATTTTTGGATTTTGACACTGTTTTTGGATTTTTAGATTTTTACACTGTTTTTGGATTTTTGATGATTTTCAAATGTTTTTTGATTTTTACATTGTGATTGACAATTTATGGACCAGAGTGCAGACTTATTTTTGAGAGACGATGTACCGTGTTCCGCATTGTAACTTATGCTCAAAATAACATAAATTCACTTTCCATTGGCATGATATGGTGGTGATGATATGATGAAAAGAATTCCAACTCCATTCTTGACTCCACACAACTAGTAAGATGTGTGGGCTCATCACCAAGAATCAAGAAGGACGTAGGAGGTAGATAATGAATATAGAGACAAATGCTAACAACAATCCCTTTGGGAAATTGTGACTCCATTCTTCATAATGGTACTAAACCGGTTTCAAAAATAGCTTTCACTTTATGAGTCACATGCTAGACTTAGACAGTTATGTGGCCTGCTGATTGATAAGATATGAGGTTAAGGGATAGTTCTCTCTTCACTTAGGCATCTAAATTACGTGTTTGGGGATTCTATAATTTGTAAGCACTATAAGATTTTGTATTTTTGAAATGACTCCCTATGCCTTGCCCCATGCTACTAGTGAGAAGCAAGGGCTCATCACCAAAGGCAAAATATAGGCGAGTGAATTTCCTTTTTTTTTTGTTTTTCTTTTTTTTTTTTTTTGGAATATTTTGCAATGTTTTTATGCTTGTATGAGAATGACCCTCTACGCTTTGCCCCATGCCACTTGTAAGAGGCAAGGGTTTATCACCGAAGACAAGACGTAGACGAGTAAGGGCACCTTCCTCCATTCCCAGTCTCACACTACTAGTAAGAAGTGTGGGCTCAACACCAAAGACTATGAAGGACGAAAGATGTGACAATGAATTATTCATAAGTTATTGAATTGATGGATTTTTTTACAATAGTGCTTTGTATTTGGGAAGAAACATCTGCCCCCAATCTCAGCCCCACACGACTAGTAGGACGCGAGGGTTCAACACCGAAGACTGAGATGGACGACCAAACGAACTGGGTAACGAAGTTTAGAGCTTTGTTATGAAAGAGAGAATGTATTAGAAGGGGATATATTACCATCAGTAAGCTTCTAGGTATGACCATAGAGGAAAGCGACTGAAAGTGGAAGAAGTATGATGCTCACAAACTTAATAGGATTTATATTAGCACTTGTCTCATGATGATAAATATGAAGATGTGATTTTGATAATGAAAATGTCTGCCAATGGAAATGAATAAATTTGAATTATTTGGAGATAAGCAAGACAAAAGGAACAATGTACATGTTGTATCCTGGAATAGTGAACATCTCAAGGATAAAATTTCTTTAAATGAACTGCATTCATTGGTTCATCAAGATCTTGACCATCTGCAGTGGCCAATTTATAGGCTCCAGAGCCAAATTTAGCTGTGATTACATAGGGTCCTAACCAATTAGGCTCAAATTTTCCTTGTTTTTCTCGTTCTTTAGTGGTATTCTTTTGATTTTCTTTTAAAACAAGGTCACCAATTTCGAATTCTCTGGGTCTTACCTTTTTATGATAACTGCGTTGCAGTCGATTTTGATAGACTTGAAGATGATTGAGAGCATTAAGTTGTTTTTCATCGAGAAGCTCAAGCTCTTAAGAAGCCGTGACTGTCGGTATTCATCCTCATTAATTACATCTTTAAGGGAGATCCTCAAGGATGGGAGTTCTATCTCAATAGGTAAAATGGCTTCACAACCATAAACAAGGAAAATGGGGTGGCTCGGTAGGTGTGTGGTAAGATGTGCACGGTAAGCCCAAAGAGTGGGGTAAATTTGAGTATGCCAATTTCATCCATGGTGTGTGATAATGATGGTTTGTGTTATTTGGTTTGTTGCTTCTATTTGTCCATTAATTGATTGTTTTGAGGATAGATTCATGATTAAAGATGGAAAAAGTGGCGTAAAGATATTCCTGGGTATACGTACCTCGTAGAATGTATGCACATAGAAGTCTTGATAGGTGAGAATAATTAGTGATGAGATTCCTGCAAGATCGATCGTTGAAAGCATGATGGACACAATAGGTTGCATTGTCGCAAGTGGCCAAACTCGATGTGGTTGTGTTTCGACAACAAGGCTAGAGATGTTAGGCATAAGAGCCAATATTGGAATGATAGAATCAAACTTAATGGTACTTGTTGATGGAACCTCATCTGTAGTGTCTACAGTAATATCAAGGTTTGAAAGGGAGTCTTGAAATGAGATCAAGGTCTCGTTAGATGTTGGAAGAATGTTGTCACCCAAAACAGGTTCAATATATGTTTGGGCTGAAAGAGAGTCTTGAAATAAGTTCAAGTGCTCAGTAGATGTGGGAAGAATGTTGTTGTCCAAAACAGGTTCAATGTATGTTTGGGTTGAAAGAGTGTCTTGAAATAAGTTCAAGTGCTCAGTAGATGTTGGAAGAATGTTGTTGTCCAAAACAGGTTCAATGTATGTTTCTGTTGAAAGAGTGTATTGAAATAAGTTCAAGTGCTCAGTAGATGTTGGAAGAATCTTGTCGTCCAAAACAAGTTCAATGTATGTTTGGGTTGAAAGAGTGTCTTGAAATAAGTTCAAGTGCTCAGTAGATGTTGGAAGAATGTTGTTGTCCAAAACAGGTTCAATGTATGTTTGAACTAATGGAAGGAAATTTGAAGAAGATATGGATTGGTTTGGAATTAGAGAGGCTTGACTGTTGTCGTCATGATCTTGTGGAATTTCAGTATATATAGGAGTTTCGACAGTAGTCAACTCTTCATGGAAAGTTGTGGTATTGGATGTGTCATTGGTTGCAAGAGCATTGTCATCAAGTTCTACAGAGATGACATCATCGTCAATTAAGTCTTGGACGTAATTCTTAAATCACACACATTTATCTGTGTGATGACCATCAATGCGATGAAAGTCACAAGTATGTGTTAGGTTTGTACCAACATGGCTTAGCTTCCCCTTTGACAAAGGGTTTTGTAATTGGATATCTTATCAGTTTAGCCTCTTTTAGTTGATGAAAAACACTAGAGAGACTTTCTCCAAGGGGGTAAACTGACGTTGGACTTTACATGAACTGATTTCTTTGTGAGGTTGTATGATCAGATTTTTGGGTGATCGCTCACTGATTTGGGTAGCCATATGAGAGAGTTGTGTTGTCATCTTATTAATTTGTTCTAATAGCTCATTGTGTGATGTTTTTCGTGAATTCTTCATGTTTGAAAGAGAGGGAGAACGAAGAAAGGTGCGATGAAGAAATCAACCTATTGATTGTGATTTTTATTTTGGCTCAATCGAGTTTTAACAAGTAAGGCTATAAGGAGAAAGCTTAAAAAAAAGCTACTCGAGATACAAGTGGGATATAACTCAAACAAGTTATGACAAATATCTTGATTGGTTTGGATTAAACAAGCTTAGCAGACGAAAATGTAAGGAGTACACTCAAACAAGGTACTCAATACAAGTGAGATATAGCTCAAACAAGCTATGATGAATATGTTGATTGGTTTGGCGTAAATAAGCTCTGGATTTTTGATAGGAAGAGTAACTCAAACAAGTGACTCAACACAGTTGTGAACTCAAAATGAGTTTTGAAGGGATTTGTGTCGGATGGGATTTTGTTAAACTCGACAGCTGATGAAATAATGAGTGAACTCAAACAAGTCACTCAATGTCATTTTGATATAGCTTGAAACAAGCTAGAAAGAATGTTCTGACAATTGATGAGATAAGGAGTGAACGCAAGTCACTCAATATCTATTGGATATAGCTGAAGACAAGCTATGACAGATGTATTATTGGCTAAAGTGAGCTAATGAAATTGGTGTGATGTTTTGGTCTGTGTTGTTGGATTGTTTGGATGTTTTCGCTTGGTATTGAATTGGTCGAGAACTGATTTTTTTGTGGAACACGATTAGGATTTGAATTTTACAATAAACACATTGATATTAGCCAAGTTTTATGATAAAAACAATGCTAAACTATTTTGTTTACAAACAACAAGCAGTCATGTGTATCAAATTGTTTTGGCTGAAGAGGTAGATCCTTCGGGAATGATCATTGTTTAATGCAATCATACAAGTATCTTTGTGAAATGGTGGATGCGAGGCTCTTATTACTCAAGAAGATGCGTCCTCCGATATACCCTAGTCCGATATACCTAGTGCATGCGGGGACAGAGGGGGTAGTGGGAACCCTTAGAGCACTGGAGGAGACTCACCAATTCTTACTTGCCTGTTTCGGAGTGAATCACCACGTCTAAAACAGGTTTTGTGAAAAGGTGGAAGGTGATGGAGGGATGAATGTGTATGGTGTCCTTATAACTCCCCGAAGATTTACAGGGACGATGCCCAGGCTTCGTTGTTACAGCTATTTAGGCGTGACTCGCATGCGCTGCATGACAGCATTACCTGTAAGTGAAGAGCAGGGGCGAGGTAAATACGAATTTGTGATGAGACTAGGTCTCAAAGTGCAATGCAGATGCAAATGCTGTTGGTGCGTGGTAGTCAAGTCCACGTCACCGGTGTAGCTTTGGTGGTGATGAAATCCACCTTGTCTACGTGCTAAAACAATATGATGAAGTGATTAAACGCAGGGTTCTTTCCAATTTGAAATAAATCACTAGCAGAAAATAATTGCGTACCTGAGCGTACTTTTTTTTTTTTTGGTTTCAGCAATTGTCTTTGAATGGTGGTATTTTTGCGGGATTTTTGTTGTTTTTGTTTTTGTTTTTGTTTTTGACAATATTCCAGTAATGCGGTTCTACAGAAAACAAATTAGTAGTTATCCTGCAAATGAAATGTTAGAAAAGTGATCGTGGTTGTTTTTGATTTGCCAGATCGCTCAAAGGCGCAGGAAAAGAGCATACACAACCAACGACCAAACAAATATTAAGAATATGACAAAGGAAAATAATTATTAAAATGACAGTTGGAAAACAAAACTAGAGGATCCTGCAATGTTAGAACAAGAAACTAAAAAAATTGTGACCGTTTCTGATTTTCCAGATCGCTCGAAGGCGCAAGAAAAGAGCATACGCGGATACAATTGGAATAGTTTTTTTTTAAATGTTAATAATTATTGCAATTAATCATGATTGCGAAATAGCGATAATGATTATTTTCACAAAAAAGAAAAACGATGAAAGAAGAGGGTGAAAACGTTACCTTGAAGTGTTGTCGTGGAAAAGTTAAATGTAAGGCAAAAAATTAAAAATAAAAATTGTTTTCTAGAGCTCGAGTGGCCTCACGTTTCTGATTTCCAAGATCACTTTTGAAGTGCGAGGAAAGAGCATACGTGTGAGGATGTTTCGTGAAATAAATAAATAAATAAATAAATAAAACTATAATTTTGTTGTTTTTTTGTTAAAAAGACAGGTGTTAGAAGAAATGAAACCAAATTTTTTCTGTAAGTCTAAATCTAAAAATTATTTTTTCATTGCATAGATCTTTTCAATACCTTTCCGTTAAAAAAAAATGAAGTCATTCCGAGTTCGGGAGCAAAAGTTATGGCTTCCGGAAGATGGGCTACGAGAACGCTCTGAATGGAAATTTTGAACGTGAGAAAAACGTCCCAGGAGCTGGTTTTTTTATTTTCTGACTTCTGTACTTCACCTGAGAAGCTAAAATTTTGACAGCAAGGTTAAAAAATAACAATAATAAGAAAGAAAGAGTTAGATCATAAAATGATTGACTAAAATAAAAGAAAGAAAAAAATAAATAAATGATTAACTTCCTACAAAGCAGTTATTTTAGCAAAAGGAAATAAATAAATATATTTTCCGGATTGGTTGTCCCATGACACTAAGATGATAAACTAATGATTAGTGCTTGTGTTTCTATAGATTACGAGTGAATAGCAAAATCAGAACTACTAAACACCAAGCACCGAGGAGATCAAAGACAGGATGAGCTGCATAGTTTCATTGTTGCTATAACCTGCAGATACACCACAAGACACCACACAACAAAAACACTACCCAAAGCGTGAAGGTTAACCAAAGAAGACCAAAAGGAACAGAAAAGGAAATAATAATAAACAATAATAAACAAAGAACAGATAAAACCACTAATTGAGAAAGTAATGGTAACAGATCGAAAGTAACCGGGCGTGCCAGAATGTAAGCTATGAAAAATACACTACTAACAAGGAAGTAAAATACCAATAATCGTACCTCCTCCTTCGCGTTCCGTAGCAAACCTCAGAATGGGCTAGGAAACTTGGATTGAGCCCTGATTTTGTGATATGTAGGTGCTTTTCTTCAAGACGGAGCAAGACCTTCCTGCAACAACGATCCTCTTACTTTGCACTGGATGGGAAAAAGGATTATGAGACTATTTTGGCATTAGGACTAGGCAAAAGGATGTTCTTTGCTCAAAGGATGCAAGAACTTAGATATGGCATGAAAGCTTATTCTCCGTGTGTTTAGAGGGAAGGGGTAAAGTTGTATTTATAACTGGGGAGTGATTAACTTAGATTAATTTAAGTAATCATGGTTTGAAAATGTGGGCAAGATTAGGTGAGTGGTTTGAAAATGTGGGCAAGATTAGATGAGTGGTTTGAAAATGTGGGCAAGATTAGATGAGTGGTTTGAAAATGTGTGCAAGATTAGGTGAGTGGGGGCCACGAAGAATGGGTGAGGATTTGAATTATATTTTTAATTCATAAGTGGAGGATTTTAGGTGAGTGGGGACCACGAAGGGTGGGTGAGGATTTGAATTTAAATTTTTAATTCAATAATGGAAAAACATGGAGAATAATGACATGTGATGATGATTAGATTATTTTTGGATTTTGAAATGGATAATTAATCAAATTATATTTGATTAATTGAAATGTATTTTGTGGGAAATGAGGAAGGGAATTAATTGATTTAGGATAGATGTGAAATTGGGGTGTCTACACAACAGCGAAAGTGGAAGAACTCATGCTAGAGTTGCTTAGTGAACCTGATTTTGAGGCATGCCTAAATATTGAAGAGACAGATGAGATACAATTGGCCGTATGTCCTGGAAGGAGAAGGAAAAAGGTTAAATGGTGTACCTCATTGATGATGAGGAGGTTGAGAACATGGAGGTTAGTCATACAGAAAGTGTGTATGAAGTAATGGACAATATGGATGAAAAGGCCCACGCATACCATGTGCCCATGAAAATGAAGAAAGTTAACATTGACACTAAAGATACGCCTAAGGAAACAATCATTGGGGATTCCTGGTTAGAACAAGAAGTAGCTAAGATCATTGATATCTTTCGGGACTTCAGGATTTGTTTCAACAAGGCTATCATGAATTGAAAGGAGTGCTTCCTCGCTAGGAGAAATAAATATTAAGTTGAAAGAAGGTGCACATCCGGTTAGGAAGAGGCCTTACATGATGAATCCTAATTTACGTGTGAAGGTAAAGGAGGAAATTGATAAGATGCTCAAGTATGGAATTATTGAGCCAATTGAGGAATCCTAGTGGGTTAGCCCCATGGTTATTAGAATCAAGAAGGATGGGTGGATTATGATTTGTGTGGACTACAAAGAAATTAATTCCGTATGTGTCATAGATCCATTTCCCACCCCATTCGCTAAGGAAATCCTGGAAGGAGTTGTATGGCATGAGATTTATTCTTTTATAGATAGGTTTTGAGGCTATTATAAGGTGCACATTACGCAAGAAGACCAGGAAAATACCACTTTCATAACAGAGTGGGGAAGTTTTACATTTCTTGTTACACCTTTTGGGTTGAATAATGTGTAAGAAATATTTTCACGTATCATTGTCTAGGCCTTTCATGATTTTATTCACAAGTTCTTACAAGTGTATTTGGATGACTGGATTGTTTATGGTTTAGTCAAGGATCACTGTGATAATCTAAGGCTCATGTTTGAGAGGTGTAGGTAGTTAAGCATCTCTCTCAACATTAAGAAGTGCATCTTTGCTACACCCTTTAGAACCTTACTTGGGCACATCATTTGTAAGGAAGGATTATTGGTAGACCCAGCCAAGATAGTTGTGATCTTGGGTTTAGAAGATCCTACCAATCAAAGTGAAGTGCGTGGAGTTTTGGGGCATATTGGCTAATATATAAAGTTTATCAAGGGGTATGCAAAGATTTCCACGGCCTTAGAAGAGTTGCTCAAAGCCAAAGGGAAATTTTATTGGGGTGATGGACAACAAAAAAATTGATACATTGAAAGAGAGGCTTACCACTACACCAATTTTATGCTTTCCTTTATGGGACAACCCATTTCATGTACATGTTGATGCCTCTAACATGGAGATTAGTGCAGCCTCGCGCAACAGGGGAATTGTGGATCATCCCATTTTATTTGCAAGTAGGAAGTTGATACCCATGAAAGTAGAATTATGCAACAATGGAGTGCGAGGATTTGTCTATGATCTACACACTTCACAAGTTTAGACAGTACTTGTTGGCTACTCTGTTTATCTTCTACATAGATCATATGGCATTGAAATATTTAGTCAAAAATCCTGTTTTGTAAGGGTGCATCTGTAGGTGGATACTTCTCTTTCAGGAGTTTGAATTCACAGTTGTTAAACCAAGAAAAATTAATTCAGCCCGACCATCTATCCCGACTCAAGTTTAGCAAGGATGTGCAGAGCATTGAAGACACTATGCTTGATGTGTAACTATTCATGTTGAATCGTATGCGCTGCAGATTTGGAGGACAAAGCTATATTATTGTGTAATGAACTAATACCAAAGGGGATGAAGACACTAGAGAAAAACCATCTTGATATACGTGCAATGCCTTATTAGTTGATTGGTGAAGATTTGTACAAAATGGGAATAGATGAGGTCTTGCACCAACGTGTTTTAGAGCATGAGAATCAAGCTATCATGGAAGAGGCTCATGACGGTATAATAGGAGGTCACTATTCCGAGAGATGTGACACGTGCAAGATCCTTCTAGGCTGGCTTATGGTGGAAAATTTTGTACAAGGAAACCAAGGAGTATGTGCAAGCATGAGATCATTATCGGTGCCTTGGGAGCCTAGACACGAGATATGAGATGTCGTTACGACCCATAGCAAGCACGAAACCTTTCAAGAAGTATGCTATTGAATTTGTAGGACCTATTGCACCGCCTACGCATAGGACTTGTGTGCGCTACATCATTACTTGAATATACTATATTGCAAGGTGGGAAGAGGTGGTGCTTACAAAGGATTATACAACAACCATATCAACAAGGTTCCTATGGGAGAACATTATTAGTAGGTATGGTTTCCCATTGAGCTTGACTAGTGATAGAGGAACTCATTTCTTGAATGAGACTATTAGGATTTAGTTGGCATAATATATTGTGGAACACCATAAAATTGAACCATATTGCCTTCAAGCTAATGACACTACTGAGAGGCTTTCAACAAGATTTTGGGACAAAATTTGATAAAGATATGTGATGTTGGAAGAAATGATTATGATACTAAAGTGTCATCAATACTTTGGGCCTACATGACCACCTATAAAAGATTAAACAAGGCCACACCCTTCCGAGTTAGTGTTTGGGACATAGGAAATACTACCAGTTGAATTCATGTTACCATCCATGTGTATTGCATGTGAAGGTGGACTAGATGATGAACAAGCTATAGGGGAGTGCATTGACAAACTAATGCAACTAGATGAGTGGTGTGTCATTGCACATTGGAGCTAGAATAATGAGAAGGTGTGATAGAAGGCCTAACATGATAGACACATTAAGAACAAGAAATTTTTAGTTGGAAAAATGGTCTTTCTTTATGACTCCAAGTTTATATGCCATCTAGGGAAGTTGAAGGTGCATTGGTTGTGACTCTTTATAGTAACCAAAATACTTGAATCAGGTGTATGAAAATTATAGGATCTAGATTGCACTACGTTTCTGGTTACTTCAATGGGAGTAGGCTGAAGCCCTACTATAAATAAAACCTCTTGGTGTTTGTAATAAGGTAGTATTGCCACTTAGACTAGGTTTCCCTTTCATTTTTTGTTTTTTCATTTCAGTTTTTGTTTACCTTGTTGTGTTGTAATAAGTGCTCTTGCGTGCAAGAAGTTGATTACTTTCTACTAAGTTCATGCACGAGAGGAATTTGCACATAGTTTTAGTGTGAGGTGGATGCGGGTGCCTAAAAGTTGGTATCCATTGAGAAATATAAAGTGCATGTTACAAAATTATCTAGAGAATATATGGTAATGCACATGATATGAATAAGAAGGTAGGATCTTAGGGAATAAGAATTATGATGGAGAAAAGTTTTGCAGTACACGAAAAGAATGGTGCATAATAGGAGTTGCTCAGATAGAAGCCCATGTAATAGAAGGCAACATGGTATAACGTGAGGTAGAAAGCGTAGAATATACTACTTGGAATATGACATAGAGGATTATGTATTGCTGGCGCGATGAAGCACAATTAAGGATGTCATGGCACGGGAAGTAGTGAGTGCCAAAACTTTATGATTGTCATGCACGTAAAGGCAAGGTATGGAGGAAAGAAAAACGTGCCTTAGACAAAAAAAGGTGCTTTAAAAGGAAAACATACCTTAAAACTCAAAAATGAGAAAAAATATTTTGTTAAAGTGAAAAAATAAATCGGTGGAGATTTTAAAGTACGAGAAAGCTATAAAAGGGAGAAAATGAAGTCATTTTCTACCTTGCATCCAAGAATATTTTAGAATTGAACAACTAGGTGACTTAGTGCGATAGAGTGAGTTAAGTAACTAGAAAACCGGAGCAACGTGCATAGGGTAATTGTGTGAGGCTCCTTTGTGGAAAAGAGGGAGTTTGAGTGAGGGTTGAGTGCAAAACTAGTGCACATGCGGATAGGGTTTGGAGAGTTAGAATTTAAGTAGCTAGGATTTGCAACGCTCATGTAATTAAAGGTAATTAAAGGTCATGGAGCGGGATATACTGGGGAAAACATTTCTTGGAATAATGACACCAAAGAGAACAACTACTTCATCACCGAGGGGAAGAAAAAAGGATCAAACGAAGAGGGTTGAGGTTGAGGACCCCTTGGAGGATATTTAGTCAGAGATGCAGTACTCCCCGAGAGTGATTAGGGCACAAAAATGGAAGTCCCAGTTGATGAAGTGAAAAATAAGTGAGTTTAATCATAGATCATTGGGAAATGAGGTGAATTTGAATGCGAGACATGCTACAAGAGCTACCAAATAAAAAATAAGAAGAGGAGAGTCTTGTTCGATGATTTGGTAAGAAGAATTTTGGATAAAGTAGGGGTCCTCCAACTATTTGAGCTACCCTTCTTTGTCAAACCTGCACATCTTTTCCAATGGCTCATGTGCAGGGTACATGAGGATTATTTCTACTTAGCGGGCGAGAAGATGAGGATAACAACCCGAATCATTCGGTAGGTCACAAGGTTACGTGAGACAACGGAAGATATGGAACTAGACCCGTGTGTTGGCGTGAAGATTGATGAGTCGGCCATTAAGTTGCGGTATGAGAAATGATGAAGGGCCATAAACATAGAGAAGCTTAAAGACCCTGCGACTAGGGTTGTAGCTAGACTTGTGAGCTATAAATTCGGTGCCTCAGAAAGATGGGGCAATGTGACCAATACGTTTTGTACACTGCGCATAAGATGGATTACAAGACACAATATAACATAGAAAAATATATTTCCAAAGGGATTATTGAGGAGGCCAGGGAACAAAATGAAGAAGGGAAAAATATTACTTGGGGCTCGGTTCTTCTATTGATTGTTTTATGGGAGATTGGCATTCAAGACAATTTGGATGAGGATATGTTGGTTCAACTACTAGTAAAAAAATCCCATGTAGTACGGTTTGCATGTTATACATGTGATGCCACAATCAATAATGTGTACAAGTCTAGGGTGGACAAATGGTATGTAAGGATGTGCGCGGCCTTTGAAAATGAATGGCACATTCCAAATGAGTTTCCTTAGGAGGTTGGGGATTAGGAAATTTTTTTTCTGATGTAACACTACAACCTTGTATGATTTAAGATGGTGAGCGGAGAGATGAGCCCTTGGTACAAGCTACCATTTGCATTCACTGCTAAATATTTCAAGTGCATTGTTAATTAGATTAAAGACGTGCAGAAGCTGGCATTTGATGCTAACAAATTAGATTCAGATTAGCACACTTTACGTGCCACTTGCAGGTATGAATCTAGGATCGCATACTTGGAGATTTGAGATCCAGATACCTTGGACTGAATCCACAATTGAATGTCACAATTAAAGGTATAATATGTAGAGTGTTTGTAGTTCTGAGAACAAAATAAAAAGATAGGGTGGAGATAGAAGTTACAAATAATTATCTCCCATAGCCCAATAAGACTACTTTACCACCGCCAAAGAGGACACATGAAGATTCTCTTGAAGAAGAAGAGGAAGAAGGTGGGATGGACCATGCGTGCGGGAAGGAAATGCATTATAAGAGGAGGAAACATAATGATGGCATGGGACCTTCTCATCCGGTGAAGGGGAGTCTCGGAGAACACAAAGACCAAGCACGGAGGTGCTAAGGTAGTCTCTAGTGATGAGGATTTTGGAGATAAGGATAAGGAAGAAAATGTTCAAAGAGCTAGAGTGCAAGTGGGCCAAGAAACAGAAAGGAAAGCGGTGTAAACATAGGAAGGGTCGACGATGAAGGAAGAACTACATAGGAGTTCATGCAAGGAAAATTCACAGATGCATGAGGATGTACATGAGGATGCACATGAGGAGAATAAGGAAGATGATGATGCTTGTGTCATAAAAGAGGATAAGGCGCGGAAGGTGGAACTAGTACAGTCGAGTTCACACCAAAGAAGCCTCGAGACATAAGAAAATGTAGTTATGAAGAGATGGACTCCTCGATCACCACATATGGACTTTGTGGATGATCCTACAAAGGTGTTGAGGGTGAGATTCTAGAGCACAATCACTATAGATAAATTATATCGATGTGATCTAATGGATAAATAGGGAGGGTCTCACACACTAGGAAGATGCTATACTAGAATATGCATACATATGCAGAGGATCCCAAATTTGAAGTAAGTAATAATTCCCTCAGTGTGATAGAGATGAAGAAGGAGCTTGGAAGGAATTACAAACAAGTATAACTCATGTACCTATTAGATGAATAGGCATGTAATACCTTGATTAAGATGTCCGTTGATGTTACCCACAGGAGTTTGGACGTAAGGGCTACCCTAAGGGCGATGGTAGGAGATAATAAGAATAAAGAGTGTGAAATTGAGAACTTGAAGCAGGATATCGATTAACTAGAAATAACTAAAATGTGGAATAAATAATGATAGTTAATCTAATCTAGAATGACATGTAAACATAGTAAATAAATTTAGTAAATGAGTATTGAAATAACCCAAAAAGCGAAGCTAATGGAAATAGAAACCCTCATATGCAAGAAGAGTGAGGAAGTGACTCAAATGATTTTATGAACTTGTGGGATTGTGTTGTAGAGCTAGCTAGAGGAACAAGGACCGGGAAAAATTATGCGAGAGGTCCTAAAAGGATAGATCTAGACTCGATTCTTTGGTAGGACACTGGAGAGAGGGGCTGGGGTGCTGCGCAGTGCTCTAGTATGAAGAATGGGTGTCATGGTTTGTGAAAAATGTCTAGAAATAAGTTTCACAAGTTCGTCAGATGGTCTAAAACCCTCACTATTTGTTGCATTAACTTTGCTACACTGCACCAAATGTCATCGATAATCCAAGCTGAATAGAAGACCTGCAAAAGGACTAAAATAAGTATAAAAACCCTAAAAAATAAGAATGTAAATGAAAAGGTCAGAATGACCTCAGTTGCCACAAAATTGGACTTACTAACTAAGCATTGCACTACATTCCAGACCCAAATGTAGTTCTAGTATGTGTGTGTGAATCATGTTCCCTAGGTGTTCTTGTGCAGTCGCACTTTGTGAAGTAGTGAGCAATAACTAGATGTAAAAATGTAGTAGAATGGTGGATGGAATAGAATATAATCCCTCCTATGTTTGTGTGATGCAGATAAACCAACCTTGTCCCTTGTGATGGAGCTAAATGTATGCAAATGATTTCTAAATGCCTTAGATGAATGCAACCCTAGGTGGATGATAGTAGTGACTAGTGCTTGGTCCCTCATTATGGTCTCATAACTTTATATTTATAGGTTTCTCTTGATATAATTTCATAATTAACCTCAAAATGGCCGACCACCAAAAAGATGAGAAGCTGAAATGGCTAGAAAGAGCCCAAAAAGTGGCGGTGAAGTTCAAAAGGATCGGGGCGCCCCTGGTGGGACTAGGGAGCCCTGGGTGCCCTAGTTAAAGCTAAAATGATGGAAAGTGATAAAAATTCTTGGGCATGTATGTGGTGGAGGTCGGGAATGACGACAAAAATCAAATAAAAATGACTAAGAGATGGGGGTTAATTAGTACTTTCTTCACTCAAAAACCTTCTAAATAGTAGTATGAGACCGAGACTAAATATTACCTAAAGTGCATGATTTAGTGACTACATTTTCCCCCACTTTATGTTGGTGAGTGAAAATCTCGATAACATAAAGTAGATAGAGATGTGTACTTGATGTTCATTGTAGAGTGATGTAGAAAATGCATAGAAGGACTAGACAAAACATGGAGTGATAAAAAGATAATGAATCATGGAAACTAAAGATGAAAAGTGCAAAGAAGTGATGAGAACGAACCTAGAGTGGAAACGTGTGTGTAGTTGTTGATGTGTGTGATGTACATGTATGGTTAGTATAGTGTGTGCTGTCACAAAATGTTGTTGTTGACATTGTTGTTGTTGTTATTTCCCCCATTTGACTACTTGTTTCTCATATGATCATAGATGCATGGAGAAAATGATCAAGTAGTCAAATATGTATGTATGTATATGTTAAAATATAATGTAAAAGACACATGTATGTGAAAATCTTGCGAATGTAAAATATGTAAATGTAAATGTAAATGGAACATGTGTAATTGATCCATGTTGAGAGAAAGACTACAGAAGGATATATTATATTGCCGGGGTTTTTTGGGCGATCTGATGCCCTATGCCGAAAACATATAGGGAGGAATTCCGTTGTATCCTCCAACCTTTAACTACTTCCTTGAATGTGTGTGAAGAGATCTTTGTACATCCTGGTTTTTTAGGTGATTCGACGCCACTGGTTGAAGTAGTGTAGAGAGGAAGTCCATTGTATCCTCTAGCATGTAATTGCTCCCTAGAATTCTAAGGACTACCATGTCCTGTAAAATCCGTTGTGTATGGAGTTTGTAGACTAGTTTGAACCCACTCATTGTATGTAACCCATAATTCCAAGGGCGAAAAGTGCACTTAACTGAACCAGTGTAGAAGCGTTGTGTAGAATGTAAAACCCCAAATGATGCCCCCTCTTTTGGGGGCGCATGTGTGTGTCGCTGATAGGAGAATGTGGCCCCAAAATTGGACCAACCGCATGAACTATGAAACTTTTCTCTACATGGGGAAGGGTATGCCCATAGTAGAAACCAAGGTACACACGAACAAGAAGGCTATCCAAAACAAGTGTTAGTATGAACAAACATGCATGTATAAAATAATGTGTATTTTACACAAACATTGTAAAAGCTACCAAGCAAAGTAATAATGTAAACACACAAGAAGATAAGTAAGCTAGAAAAAGTAGGCTGAAAACATGGGACACCATGCATGATGTCACAAGACACGTAAGGCCATCATGGACGCATACAACAAACAAGTGTGCACACCAAACACAGGGAAAATCCCACATACACGAAAGCAAACAATAACATACAATGTAACAAACAAGTATGGAAGCAAATATCCCTGCATAACAAATGTTACACATGAAGCACTTGTTAGCATGTTAGAAAGATAACTAGTATATCAAAAGTGTGTATAAGAAAGTAATGTAAAGTACTAAGTACAAAATGAAACAATAAGACATATGAGAGACGATGTGGATGCCCCCAACAACTACTTGTAGGAAGGGTATAAGGAAAACATCCATGCTAAATGTAAGGGACATATATCTACGATCACGATTATAAAAATACATGAAGTTACATATGTGGATGATATAGATAAATAACATATAAGTAAGCTAACCAACATGCGTAATAAAGCGACCATGAACAAGAAAAAAAGTAAGCAAGAGTAAAAGAAACCATAATATGCAGTATCTGTGGATGGATAAAATAGAATGCAATATGGATGATAGGAGCCATGCGCCCCAAAGTGAATGGAATTGTATGCAATGAGGTTCATTTCTTCTCCCTCAACATTCAATAATGAACCATAAACGAGAATACGTCATCAGGAAATGGTCAAATAGTGTGAGTTATGTCTAATGTGTTGTGATGATTGTGTATGTGTGTAATTGTGACAATATGCGGCCTAGAAAAGATGATTATGTGAACGAACCCTATAGCCAAAGTGTATATCATGACAAAATGAATGTAGGTGTGATGATTTATCCTAAATCGTGTATCACTACAATATGAATAGTAGGGAGTGGTGATGTAGCGTAAAGTGTATACCACTACAAGATTAAGGAATAGGTGACCATTTAGCTGAAAGTGTATGTCACTAACCTAGGAATGTCGTATGATAGAGGGTAGAATGATGAACGTATGAGTATGATAAGGTCCATTTGATTTGTAAACCCTCAATAGTCAAGTATGGCCCAAGGAACTAAAGTGCGTCATAGGGTAGTGAGTACAACGTGTAGAAGATGATATAGTATAGGTGACGATTATAGATGACCATGTGATGAGTAGAATATGTATATATGTGACGTGTAAAATGCAATGCAAGATGTGTAGAATGTGTAAAGTGTAATGTATAGAGTGGCATGTAATGTATGTAGATAAACTAGTAATGTAGTATGTAGGATGATGTAATGCTAGAATCATATGTGATGAAGAATAGTATAATATGTAGAATATGTGTGATATGGAGATGCACAATGTATGATGTAAAACATATGACATGAGATACTGTGTAACGGTGATATGTATAGAATGTGATGTAATATGTGTAGATATCCTAATAGTGTATGTAATGTGTAAGATGAATACAATGTAATGCTAAAGTTGTAGATGATAGAAGTATGACATATGTGTAATGATGACTAGTATGACATATGACACACGATGTGTGAAGAGATGTGGTGTGAAAGACCTATTATGCAGTGTGTGGGGTTCATATGTAGTAATCCCTCAATAGTCAAGTGTGAACTAAAGCACAAGAGTGTGTCATCAGGTAATGACGATGCTAAAGTATGAATGAATATGCATATGCTAGGAGATTGATGTATGAGAATGTAAAGATGAGAGATGAGTAGATGCTAAGATGATGTATGCGTAAATGCTAATAGTGTGATGTAGTACTATGTAAGGATGCTAGAATGGGGGGTTTGGTAGATGTTATACCCCCAAGTGTACATGAATATGTAAGCTAACCAATGACCATGAAGGATGAAGGTCCTCCATCGATGCATGTGATGATGAAAATATATGACTATGCTCTAATAGTGGTGGTATAGTAGATAAATGTTGTGTTGGTGAATGAAGTCTATGCACATGTGATGGATGAATGTATGATGGAATTTGTAGCATAGTAAAATACATCGGTGATGGATATCTACGCGATGCTTTGAAAGTGCGAAGGTGATGAAGACCCGCATGGAATAAATCGAGGTGGTGATCTACGTCGAGATGTAGTGATTGTCTTAGGAATAGTCCTATAGCTATGTGTAAGACTAGTGGAATAATGTGGTCATGTAGACATGGGTCAAGTAAGGGAACTAGGCGTAGATTGTGCCTTAAGAAACATAGACTGTGATATGCTAGAGAAAGTAGATTATGTGCTAGCTATTTTACGAGGAGATGGAAACCATGGAGTAGATGGAGGGACATCGTCAATAGAAATGACTGTTTGTTGTGAATAAATTTAAGTCACAAATGATTCATAGAAATGATAGATTGAGAGTGATGAATCCAATTGAGACCAAGAAGCATGTCGCATCCATCAACTATGTTTCCAATGAGGAAAGGCACAAACAGAGTAAGAGGACCAACCGTAACATAATTTTTGACAACGCCAAAGGGTTTGTTGAAAGGGTACTCAATTTACGATTGAGGATAACCGATAGCCTTGAGAAGTGAAATAGAGCATGCACTAATGGGCCATGATGGGTCAACCTTAGTGTTGTTAATGGAGGTTGAGCCAACATATGCATTGATATGTAAATGATTGGAAGTAAAATTTACATGATAATCGTGATCAAAGAAGAAAATTATTGGTGGCGAAGCGTCGTCAATGCTTACAACTAAGAAATCCAGAGATCTTGATCTAGGAGGAGGTATTGTGTGATATGTATGATTGGCAGAATATTTAGATGTCTTTTTGTCACATTGTTGAGATTCATTGTTAAAGAGATTGATTTTACCCTTGTCGTTGGTCGGTGCAGAGTTAGTAGACTCTAGAAACTCTAGTTTGTTGTCATCAATTAGATCTTGGATGATTGTATAGAGTTTGAAACATCTATTTTTAGAATGTCCCACGCATTGATGATAATCACAACAGAAGTTCTCATTGTATTTCCTACCTTTTGGTCGTGATGGGTCTAACTTGAGTGGTGGAGGAAGGGTAATAATATTTCTCTCAAGAAGTTGTTTCAATATGAGATGTGGAGCCATTGGAAAGTTACTAAATGTGCGCTGAGGTTGTTGTGATTGAACCTCTTTAGTAGGAGTGATTGCATTGATGGTGATTTTAGTGTCGGTTGGCTTAGTTACAAATGGTTTGAATGGCGTCTTATTTGGAAAACGAGTGGAGGATGAAGCTGTTCTTGATACTTAAGCTTTCCTATGGATAGGATTTTGGTCTCACGAAGCTTAAGAGTATGAAAAAGCTGATCAAATGAAGGAGAGGTTTCAAAGAGAACACTCTCTTGGAGAGGTGGTAAAATAATTTGAATGAACAAGTCCTAAAGCTCAGAGTCCACAAGCACATTTTTCATCTTAGCTAGATTGTTCTTATACCTCAAAACATAGTTAGCGAGGTGTTCATTTGATCCTTGTTTAAGTTGTGCATAAGAGATATTAGAGCCGATATTGATGGAGAAATGAGTAAGAAAGACATCGACTAGATGCATGAATGAAGTTACCAAGTGAACAAGTAGGTCATAAAACCAATGCATTGCATAATCATGGAGACTACGAGGAAATATTTTAGCTAAAAGAATATGATCATCAGAAAAATCAAGACAAGCGACATGAAATTCTCTAAGATGCTCCTGTGGGTCACCATGCCCATTGAAAATGGGAAGCTTAGGGGTGACAAAACTAGGAGGAAGTGGATAAGTAGAGATGGTAGGTGTAAATGGAGTATGCAACAATAAGGTAGAATCTAAAGATAGTGATGCATGTGAAGTGGCCTATTGTAACTTACGAATTTGAGCTTGAAGGTCGTGATAAAGAGAAGTTAAGTCTTGATTTCCAACAAATGAAACCTACCGTATATGAGAAACTAAGGGTAATGTAAAATGATTGGTAGGAGTATTAACTAAAACAAGAACAATAGAGATAGGTGGAAGAGTGGAAGTGAGTGGTTGAGTGGCAAAATAAGATGGTATAGCCACATAAGTGTTGAGTTCTACTAAATTAATAGCTTCCTCGTGAGAAATGTGCAAAAGTAAGTTTGGATCTTACGGATGTTGGTGATATGATCATTAATGGCCTTAGGATGTTCTTCAGTAAAATAAGTATGAGTATGAGCCATGATGAAAGGAGAATAAACCCTAGAAGTATAAGGTATGACTAAAGATATTATGAGCATGGAGGTTGATTCGGGTTCACCAAAATTATTAACTAAAATGTAGAATAAATAATGATAGTTAATCTAATATAGAACAACATGTAAATACAGTAAATAAATGTAGTAAATAAGTATGGAAATGACCCAAGAAACTAAGCTAATGGAAATAAAAACCCTAATATGCAAGAAGAGTGAGGAAGTGACTCAGCTAATTTGATGAACTTGCGGGATTGTGTCACGAGTTGGCTAAAGAAACAAGAAGTAGGAACAAATGTGTAGAGGTCCTAAAAAGGAAAGATTTGGACTGATTCTCTAGACTGAGGCACTGGAGAGGGATTGGGGTGCTTGCGCAGCACTTTGGTTTGAAGAATGGGCACCCTATTCTATGTAAAAATTTTGGCGAGTTTCACGGGTTTGTCGAGATGTTCCAAAACCCTCATTGTTTGTCACATTAACTTCACCGCACTACACCGAATGTCACTAATAATACAAGATGAATAGAAGACCTACAAAAGACCAAAAGAAGTATCAAAACCCTAAAAAATAAGAATGCAAATGAATAGGTTAGACTGACCTCAGTTACCAAAAAAATGGACTTACTAACTGAGCATTGCACTACATTCTAAACCCAAATGTAGTTCTAGTGTGTGTGTGAATCATGTGCCCTAGGTGCTCTCATGCAAGTCATCATTTGTGAAGTAGTGAGAAATAACTAGATGTAGAAAATGTAGTAGAATGGTGGATGGAATAGAATAGAATCCCATCCTATGCTTGTGTGATGCAAATGAACCAACCTTGTCCCTTTTGATGGAGCTAAATGTATGCAAATGATCTCCAAATTCCTTAGATGAATGCAACCCTAGGTGGATGATAGTAGTGACTAGTGCTTGGTCCCTCATTATGGTCTCATAACTTTATATTTATAGGTTTCTCTTGATCTAATTTCGTAATTAACCCCGAAATGGCTGACCACCAAAAAGATGAGATGCTTAAACGACTAGAAAGTGCCCAAAAGTGGTGGGAAATTTCAAAAAGGATTGAGGTGCCCTGGTGGGACTAGGGTGCCCGTGGGTGTCCAAGTACTAGCCTGGGTGCCCCAGTCAAAGCTAAAATGATGGAAATTGATAAAAATGACTGGGCATGTATGTCTTTGGAGGTCGGGAATGAGGATAGAACTACAATAAAAGTGACTAAGAGACGGGGTTGATTAGTACTTTCTAAATAGTAGTATGATAATCTGGGACTAAATATTACCATAAGTGTGTGATTTAGTGACTACAATATCCAAGGAGAGTAGAAGCGCACTAAGGAAGCATATGACAGGGCGGGTGCGTTGCTAAAGCAAATTTTAAGCTAATGCCCGACCTTAGTGAACAAGAAAAGGAATGGTTATAATGATGAAATGGAGTATCTTGAAGAACTCGTAGGGATGGTATTAGTGAACATTAAGAGTCACACATGGTGACATCCGAGGAAGCGCCAAGGAGAAATAATCAAACAAGGTAGTTGTCGAGGCCAAAATAAGCGAGCTTGAGGGTCTGTTGCATTCGCACACTCAATGAGGCTATTGGAAAAGATGACTTTTCCTTTGATAAATGTCAGAAGTTTGACCCTATCCTTAGCACAAGGGTGATTAATGAGGAAGCATGCATCAAAGCTATATAAGTGAAAACACCGATAAACAAAATTGAGTGCACTAGAGTTATAGAAAAATTGGCGGATCGAAAAGAACTCATTAACGCCAAAAGGAGAAGCTAGAGTTTGAACAAACAAATCCAAAACATGGTGATGGAGTGCATGGATATGATCTAAGGGGTGTTTATAGATTTAATTTTGGTCATCTAGGAGATCAAAAGATGGGTCAAGGAATTGGCGCTGACTAGGTACCATGGATGTAGAGGTGACACCTGAGAAAGGTCTTAGAGGAGATCAATTTATGGAAGAAACTTAAAGGATAATTGAATTCAAAGTTTCTAGATCTTCTCTAGAATCCTACGGATTGATATGACTTCGAGGTGGGGTGATATGTTTGGGCATCCTTTTCTTTATTTTTTCATGATCCATTCATTGATATATTATTTGGATGAACAAGTGGGGAACACTATTTCCTAGGATGGCAACGCAATTAGTGTGGGGTGATGTTGGATGGAAAATGTGACCAAGTACAAACCACGTGCGAAGGTCTAGGGCATGCACAAGGTAGGCGTGAAGGGGTGCACAAAGGAAAATGGGACATCGCGCAAAGGTTTGCACCCAAGAAAGGTAATTTTGGGACTTAGCTGATTTTGTTGATCATGAGATAAAAATAACGAGAATAGAGGAAGCGTGGCATTCAAGAAATATCTATATTTAAATAATACTAGGATGACTTGGGGGCGCACACAAAGTGAGCTAAAGATGGAAAAATCATATGTCGAGACTACAAAATGATCATGCATGAGTCAATCCAATAATAGGAGTAAAATATAAGCTATATTTAGGTTAATATTTTATTAAGATTGTTGAAAAAGCATGCACGCCATGTGGTTATTTTTGGATGTAATGCAAGTTGTCTTGTTTGGGAGTATGCCTATTTTTAGTAGATTGCATGGGTATTGAAGGGCAAGTCCCCACCCACCCACCCACACACACACGATATATATATATATATATATATATATATATATATATATATATTATGCCATTATTTAAGAGACACTGTGGAGAGAGAGCAGTGTGTATGAATTTTACTGATTGAGATCATCTTTGTAGGGTTCTATGAATGGATATGTGAACTATTGTGACACATGATCATGTATTCATCTTCTTCGTGATGTAATGCTTTTGGTATAATGAATTAATGTTGATGGCATGTGTTTCCAAATTGATTTGAATGAGATGATTAAGTATGTGGGAACAAACAATTGCTTGATTATTATAACAATGATGCGAGCTAAAATCTTGATAAGAAAACACAAAGGAGGGACCGGACAGCATGTGAGCGCTTTAGGTGAGCATTCATATCTCTCTCGAATGAGGTGCCAACATTGATAGCACTCTAGTGAAATAACAGACTACAAGAAATTTATTATATTGATTGATATCTACAACTCGGTTAAACTTGACACCGCTCTTGTTATTTCTTTTAATCCGAAGTAAATCTTTGACTAGTTTATTAGAGATTCCAAACATGTTTGGATTTGTGAGAAATCACTCATTGTATTACAATTATATATAAAATAAAAAATGTATTATTTCTCCTCATTTTGATAACATTTATCATGTAATTTTATGCACAATACATGTTTACAAAATTCTTTACAAAAAACCATTGCATTGCACCTTTTTGGTACTAACACAATGTGCATCTCTAGATTTGAATGACAATATAGAGGATCGCACACACTCATGGTTTCATATGGCTAGTTAATTGGCCCAACATGGAAACATTGGACTGGAAAAACAATGAATACGTCAACACCTTTGCCAAATCTTACTTTGATAGTTTTTCACAACATGGAACCCTAGGCCAAAATTTACAACCACTTCCCATATGGATCACTCAGGACTTGATGATCCATTCTTACTACCTTCTCAACTATAATAGCCACCACAATGTGATTAAGAAGAAGCGGTTAATCGTGTTCATCAAAGCATATGAAGTGCACTACATCTACATGCATACGGAAAAAAAGATCTCAACTACAGTGGAGGTAAAAATTCCCTTGGACTATTTTGAACATCTCCACATTGTGCCTAAACATACATGGGCAAATGATGTAAACTCGAGACAACTCATAATGATGACAGGATAGATATACACAACTAAATCATTCTAAAAACTTGGAGAGAAAATATTGATTTCCAACGGTTGTTTCCCAACATGCCATTCTGAAATATATAGCAAAATATGCATGTAAGGTAGAGAAAAATTCATAAACATACCATCACATGTTAGTAAGGATAGAAGATAACACAACGTCTGAAAATAATGTAAATACTACATACAATAAGCTACTTTATGAAACAATTGTTGACCGAGATATATGTACACAAGAAATGTGCCATATTCTACTAAAATTACCATTATAGGTATGTAGTTGTAAATTTATAACTCTATTTGTAGGGAAAAAATCTACGGGAAGATTTTGTAAAACCAACCACTACAAGATTATTATCAACCTTTATTAATGCATACATAAAAAGACCACTTGCTTAGATACGCACAACTTAGTAGAATCTATAAGTTTATGGTCATACGATAAATGAAAAAAAAACATCAATGGAAAAAAATCACAAAAAGCAATTGTTAGAGTGTTTCCACATATTGCAATCACCCCTATTGTTGGGTCAACAACATATGAAGTCTCATGTTTCATAGAGCTCTTAATATATAAACCATTTTGCAATATTCCAGTTGACATAAGCATATGCAAAAAAACTTAAGTCATAATTGGGCTATATTCCTACCAACATATCAACCTTGGCATAGAATGTACAACTTCTAATAACTCCTACAATTTCGATACAACTAGCTTTGAAGGAGACATGACCGAGACAATATTACTACAAAAGGAGTAATGGGACTGTTTTCATGACTAGACCCAACAAGGACCCTCAATTTTAGTGATCTAGAACTACTTGGTAAGCATGACTTTAATTTTAGTCATAGTTGGCCATAAAGCGAAGAGGAAAATGACCAACAAGAATCAGGCTCAAATTTCATAGAAGCTACCCATATCACCAACACAACTTCTCCCACCATGAATCCCTCTATTAAAAATGCCTACAACTTATCAGTAGAGTAGAGTCATGCACTCCAACTAATCATAACATATGCATTTGTAGAGCCCCCTTAACACCCCTCTACATGGTAATCCAATGCATAATTGGCACAAGAAAATCATACTTAATACGACAAATTACAAATTAACTCCACATGCTTCCCAATTCACATGCACGTCGACTACTTCTTTTAGCTCCCATGGGTATACCATAATTTAACATTAGTGTCATAATTATACATTCCAATCTTCACATCCCCATCTCGAGAGGTTACATTTCTCACGAGGGCCAAACATTTCTACTTTTCGGGAAGATATTCAAAATGTGGAATAAATTTTTATTAATGAGATTCGCTTTATTGGGAAAAAGCTGCTAGCCCATATAAAAATCACTTACAAGATGCATTCTTGATTGTAAGTGTAAGTTGTTTGGGGGCTGCTAAGTCATACTCATCAATGACCTGCCATAACTACCTTCGATTAAATATACTCCATTGTACATTACTTCCACTTACGCGGTTACATGTTATGGTTACAATTCACAATAGTAGTAACTCTAACTACTGACTTCCAAAAACAAGGCATCAATAGTACTCATTTCATTTTTAAAAACCAACTACTCAATATTAGAAATGAAATTCCAACAAAATAAGCTTGGAGCCCCTCGATGTCTAGAACTCCAACGTGCATCTTTCAAACAGAACATGATCATTTCAAATATGCAACACATAAGTACACTACCAATGCATTAGCCACTTTACACAAAAAAACACAGAATCACGGGCCCTTAACTTGCTAATTGCAATGAACAAAGAAGAGTAAAACATGCATAACAAAGCAAAGAAAACCAATAATATGCAACTCAAAAGCACACACCTCCTTTGCGAGGGTGAAGAAGCCATGCTGCTTTGCAAATTTATGGGTGCAAGCGGACTTGAAAATGGAATTCGGGACGAGGCCATTAGTATAATTTATGCCTCGGGTTCCACACCCCCAAATTTTCCATTATATGAAGTTTTTATTTAAAAAACTACATAGGACCACTATAGGACACCACAAAATAAAAAAACCTTCTAGTTCCAATAATAAAAGATGCACATGTTGTTAGGTACCCCTAAAATTGGCGTGGGAACTAACTATTAACAAGTCATAGGGGATCACCCTTAATAAGGAAACCATTGATATCATACACACATAATGACAAGGCCTAACTTTTATAGTCCTATTGCATGTATGTATACTTGAAGACTTACTGAGTTCTCCATAATTCTCCTTCAACCGGTACAAATGCCTACATAAATATGCATATGCCCAAGTTCGGCCTACAAGCATAGGCACTTCTCCCGATCTTGTGTCTCTCCTTACACAACTCATGTACGTGAATCCACTAAACCCTACACTATTACACATACCATCTTCCATGTGTACTATATGCATCTCACTACAGAGTCCAAATACTTAATTACATAATGCAAAGTTATGAGATATTTCAACATGAATTTTTAACATACACACTCTTCCCACTTGAGTATGAAAGTACGCTAAACATGGCGAGAAAATGTATACAACATAGCTACACGTATTGACAATGATAAAAATTATATAAAACACCTCATATATGAATTTTTATAAGACCACCGTAAAAATGACATAATTATGGCCAAAGATACAGATTTTCACAATGTTTCTCACTCAAAAAAAGACTAGAAAAAGCACAACAAATGCTACAATAGGTAAGAATTGCAGTGGAGGATGCCCAAAAATCCTAAGAGATAAATTCTATGCGTACTTCTACAAAAAACCACATAAATAACTAGCTACATCTAATATATAGTTCTACATCCCTTCTTATAGGTATACTTGATAATTTTGTAACATGTAAATATACCCCAACAAACCAAATCAAAGAAGTACATTTTTTTCAAATGTATTTTTATTAGCTTTATGATTCTCGAGTTTTTGGCTAAGTTTTTAATTAAAAACTTAGTGGCAATATCCTTGTTGTAAATAAATTGTGCAAGCTATACGAGGTGAGCTTCAACTATGTATTATTTAACTGAATAATATAATGCACTATTTGCATCTATAAATTAATCACATATTCCAAATTTAATGCACTACCTCGAATTTTGTCATATGTTTGCACGGTTTAAAAAAAAACCTAAATGTAAAAAAAACCATTTTCAAATTTAGTATTTTTAATAAATTGAAAAATTTACTGGTATGCTCCAACATTAATAATAATACTATTGAGAATCTTAGATATAAAGTTACGAAACATAATCTAGTTGACTCAATTAATTTTTCCACTTTTTCCTTATATCACAAAGTATTATAACAAATAGTTCTCATTGTGGCTTCCTCCATATCTGACAGATTATTTCCATGTTTGGTACTACATGTCTGTAAACTCACATTGCTGATTTAGTTTTTGTTTTTGACTTCTTCTAGGCTTAGGGTTAAAAGCCTTCCTCCATTGCAACCTACAATTTCAAGCTCTACCATCTTATTAGAGTGCCTCACTATTGTAATCCCGTCGACAATTTCTTTGTGAGCATTGCATCAACTTGGGAACTTAATATTATCCATGAAAAATTTGTACATGTACATAACCCCCCTACTGATAGCTCCATACGAGGATACCATGGTTATCCTATGCTGACCTTTCAAATGCATAACCAAATTAAATAGATGCATATGTAACCAAAAAAACTATGAGAACAAAACAATAATGGATTGTATTACTCTTATGAATTTCTACCACTAAAACATGATACATAAATAGAAACTCCTTGACATTATCATTTCAGCAACTATATAACAACTCACGATTGTAGCAAGTAATTCCAAATAACAAAACATATACATACACACCAATTGAAATCCCAGAATTTTTTTGCAATCTTTATGCATGTTGATGTTCTCCTCCCATTTACTAAGTATTTGTATGCATAAATGCTATTAACATGACTATCTTGTCAAGACCATAGAACTTTCCCAAGAAAAAAATCAAAAGCTAACACTGGACAATATTATGTTTCTTTATGCAAATAAAACAATATATATTTTCGGAAAATATATATGAAATGAAAGATCATTTTAGGTAATTCTCTAATTTTTTTACAGATGTCTTACAAAATATCCCTTTTTAAACCAATTGAAATTATGAACTACAACAAATGGTAGTTTCAGTACTAAAATAAGTGAATAAAATCTATGAAATATTTTAAGGCCATCTTTGTAAACCCAATCGCTTGCTTCCAATTACGTAAATAAATATACAACACTTCTAACATCCCTTCCACCAAATACCCTTTCGGCGTAGGCTTTCCCCTTATGGAGCAACCACTAGTAAATTATTAAATAAACCATAGTTATATAAGTTAAGGTTATTATTTACACTAAAAAGTCTTAAGTACTTAGGGAAAAAGCTATTTTTAGAAATCTAACATATACAATAAAAAATAAAATTATGAAGATGGAATTAATGAGTTTTGTATGCACGAACATCCACTACAAATCAATATTATATATGATAGATTTTGGTGAGTTAGTGAAAATATTTTCTATAGACTTGATAACCCTTTTCAACATCCTTAACACCTAAGTTGGCTCCATGTATTGATGCCTTCTAATTTTATGTTTTTGGGTTAGTGGTAATATAGGTGAATATGCCACTATTTAATCGTTTGTGCTAAAATCCTATTATCACTTTACATGCCCATTATATTTATTTGAAACCAGTAGTGGGACTCTTTATAAGAATATCATATGGCGTGTGAAAGTTTTTATACCCTAATTAAATTATGTTATGGAAAGTCCACAACAAGTAAATATAAGATGTAAAGGTTTGTTAAAGGCATATATTCTAATATAATTAATTCATAATTACCCATATGTAATTAGTGTTAGGAAATATTTAATTAGTGCTCCATTAGTAAACAATAATTACGTGAAGTAATTATTATGTTGTAAGTATGTGTTAGTAAATTGTTATTAGTTGTTATATAAAACAACAATAACAATTATATTTGGTTAGTGTGTTAGAAACAACTCACGTAAGTTAGTGAGTTGTTATAAACTACTTCCTATTATTTAGGGAGTATATTTCCTATATATGTGTAATCAATCTTGAAGGAGATATAGAAAAAGAAGAAAATAATATTTTGTGTTAATTTCTTGTGCAAATCTGGTGTGTTTTCAAGATTTGGTATCAGACTATATAGCTTATCATGTTCCTCTGATGAAGAATCAATTTGATTTGTAGATTGCAGTCGGCATGTACTTTTTGTGATACGGAAGAACCTTACATACTGGCGAGGTTTGGTACTTGACGAGAGTTCACATATATGCGATATGGATCTGCCACACATTATTCTCCAAATCTCCAACAAGGCGGCAGTCTTTTACATTTAACAAGTGTCTACCTTGTTTGAGGTATTGGTTTAAAAGGGTTGTGTACGCATCTGATCTGTCACGTGGTGTATATATATTGGAGTATAGACCAGCTAAAATATTGGCGTGGTAAATCCTATAGCAAACAACCAGATCTCCAATCTGTATTGGTTTTGGAGTCACCTTGTTCAGATCTCCAAACTATAGGATCTCATTCAATTAATTTTGGCATAAAGACGTGGTGATCCAGGCATGCGAGCTCTTCTCCTCGTACACATGAACAACTGGAACTCAACGAGGTCTCTGCAAATGTGATTCAGATGAAATTATGGCCTACAAATGGTGTGGATGAAGTGTGTTATATAGTTCATACGGGATCGCATTCAAGAGACTAGCATTCTGCGATCTCAACGTGAGGATTTGAGCTAGATTAACAAAACGTGAACATTGTTGAGGCGCGATGGGTGATAAAAGATTCCTTGCCGTTCATCATTCTAGATCGCGTCAGTTGCATCTACTGTCCAATCTGTCACATTAAAACTGCCTTAATTGATTCAGGAGCTTTTATACCCAGCAAAGAAAATTTGAAGGATCTGATCGACGTCCTCATTGAATAATGTTCTGTGTGTAGCTTTGGATCGACGTCATACTGGTATAATTTTTTGATGTGTGAGCTCAAGTAAATCAAAAACTCCAATGCCTAGACAGAGTTCCGACACATTTTGGCACAGCGTTTCAAATTTTCAATCGGGAGAAGCACAGCCAATAACGAAGATGCATGAGGATTTAATCAAAACGCCATTGTTAAGAAATTAAACTCGCGAGCTTCACAACCGAGTGCATCGACATCTATGCAAGAGATAAAAAAAAAAAAATCCATATTGTAAGTCCATTAGCTTTGGGTCGAGTCATTATAGTAATTTCATTTTATTTGTTTAGTTTTCATGTCTCTCATATTTGGTGAAAATAGTCTTTAGAAAGACTTTCGAACCATTTATTAAGTCAATTTGTTATGTTCAATAAGTGTATTGTCTAGGTCCCAAATTATTATACCAAGTATAAAGTAGAGTTGTTATAATATTGTAAGTTGTAATCATTTGGTGTCCAGTCTATAAATTAAAATCATTATATCATTATGGTATCAATGTCTTAAATAGTCCTTTGTCTTTGTAAATGTCATTTTTATTGTTGAAGTTAAGAATCATAAACTTTAAATAGGTGATTTTAGGTTTGTTATGGTCGTATCGTGGTATTCAGAGTCTCAAAAAGTGTCTTCAAATTTGTGAGTTATTGTCAAAAGTCGTGTCATTGTAAAAAGTTTGTAAGATAAAGAACATTAGCCTCATGAACGCATTTTCAGTTGAACCCGACGTTCGATTTAGGCATGTAATTGAGCTTCATATCCAAATCCAGCCGAGCTAAGCATGAAGCATGAAACTGGAGGATGGAGGCAAACGGAGGTTGGAGGTCATTCAACGACCTCTCGTCAGTTGCCAATGACGGGGCCACATATCAGCTTTGGTGACATGTGTGTGTGCGATTTGATTTTAGTGCTTCGGTGTGGTGTGCCTCGGTTTGCGGTGATCCTGTTTTCAATAAGTGGAAATTTCACATTGGGGGAACATGATCCAATGTTCCATTTCCGGTATGTCACTTTTTCTATGTATGTATGAGCAAAAAATTTCAGTAGAATTTCCTATGTTATTCCCTGCAGTGAGATAGTGATGAGAGTTGTTGATACTACTGCATCATCATGATATCGTGGTTGTTAGTTATCCAGAAAAACTATCTAGAGGTTGTTGGTACTGTCCTCAAAAACCATCTGTTGTGTGGTTGTTGGTTAACCACTTGGAAAACCATCCAGAGGTTGTTGGTATTGTCCTTGAAACCATCTAGATCATGAGCATGCTACGTAGCGGCACGTTGCAGTACAAAGGCAGGTTTTCCCCATGTTCGCACTAAGGGGGGGAATGTTAGGAAATATTTAATTAGTGCTCCATTAGTAAACAATAATTACGTGAAGTAATTATTATGTTGTAAGTATGTGTTAGTAAATTGTTATTAGTTGTTATATAAAACAACAATAACAATTATATTTGGTTAGTGTGTTAGAAACAACTCACGTAAGTTAGTGAGTTGTTATAAACTACTTCCTATTATTTAGGGAGTATATTTCCTATATATGTGTAATCAATCTTGAAGGAGATATAGAAAAAGAAGAAAATAATATTTTGTGTTAATTTCTGTGAAAATCTGGTGTGTTTTCAAGAATTAGAATAACACATTAATACTCACAACAATGATAAAAAATTATATTGATAGCTTAAATACACAAGAAGAGGTGAAGACTCAAGTGTACAAGTTAAAACAAAGGAGATTTGGATGCCATTATTCAATCATTTGTGTTAAAATTCTATCAACCCTTTATATGCCTATTATATTTGTTTGAAACTAATAGAGGTATCATTTAGAACAAGATCATGTGGTGCAGAAAGCTGTTTTACAATATAATTAAGTTATGTTATGGAAAGCAAATAACAATAAATATAAGATGCAAGGGTTTGTTAAAGGAGACTATTGTTATCTAATTAATTCACAATAAACCATACATAATTAGAATAACACATTAATACTTACAAAAATGATAAATAGATGAATTTATAACTTAAATACACAAGAGGAGGTGAATACTTATGTGTACATGTTACAATGAGAGAAGATATGGATGTGTAAATAGGTAGAAAAGATATATAAGAGACTGGAAATGCTTCGTTATAAATATTGGGATAGGAAACTAATATGGTGTAGGAACCTACAACTATTATACAAGATTTCCTTAGATATATATTGTTCTACCTAGATATGTATGGTCTTGGACCCTTCTATAGTCGAGTTTAAAACTTCGTATGTGCTTCACTTGTGCGGAAATGTGTATCACTATATGTCACTCCTACTTGAAAAACCTCAACACAACTTGTGATCACCTACAACAAAGTATAATCCCTAAATAGCTGCAATACCATTCATCAATCCATTAGATAACAAAAGGAGAATTCATGTGTGTAGTGCTCGGGAAGAATACCATTGATGATCAACCCATGTGGAACCAATCCAAGTGTTTCACTATATGCTCTCATGCAAGATTAAGCCTCATGTAGTTCTCCTCAGTGCATGTGAAAGTATGAGTGTGATCGAATCCAATCCCTATCAATTTCCCTTGTGTCACTTAAAACCAAGATATTGGGATAAATATAGAGCATATAATGTACCCATTTTGGCAAAGTAGTGTGATGTAGTTTTCTTCATCTACATGATTAAACCCTTTTATATCATAAAAACCTTTGAAAATGCTTGGAGTGACTTTTTCTTGCTAAGACATGGCTCTAGAACCTTTGCATGCTTGGAAATGGAGGAATCTAGACTCTTTGACCTGGCTGAGTTCTTTAGACCTATAGCTTCTCTAAATGACAAGTAACTAATTTAGGAATATTTAGGAGATCCTTGAGTACTTTTGGAGTGATATTTGCAATAATAGCTTGTAAGAGTGTCATGTGAGTTATAAAGTGATATTAACTTGCTTATATAGCCTTTCGTAAGTGAAATGTTACAATAAGGTCAACCTTAGGAAGATGAAACAATGCAATAAAGATATTCAAATTGAAATCGAGTCAAAACATGAAAAAGGATGGTATGCCACAAGCTATATGGGGTCATACAACTTATCCTAACCAAATTGTACAATCCTAGATATGAGGCTTGTGATGTGAAACAAAACTTCCCAAAATATACACAAGGATGATTTATTACTTTAATTCATTAATATTTCTTGATTTTGCGATAGAGAAAAGCATGGAGATAATAAATTCGTGAAAGAGAGAGATGTATTGATTGGCCTTAAAATGTGAGTATATTTCTTAATAAGAGAGCATATCCAAAATTTTCATTGTCAAAGGATAAGTTACCAAATTTGACAATTTACATTTTCCACCCTTAAGTGTGTAATTAAAAATTGTATGCTTAAAGGAAAAACATATCTGAGTGTGTACATAATTTTTTTGTGCTCAATAGTTTTCTTTTGATATGTTTATGTCGGCATGATCCATGGTGAAACCCGAAACACAATGTAGTCAAAATTTAAGTAAAGGATAGGAAAAACATGGAAGAAAACACATCTTTGTTTTGTAGAGGGAGGATCTCCTGTTCTTATTGTACTTTGGAGATTTGGATTAGTTTTTGAGATGCCAAAGGATTGAGGGTAATAAGTCCCCAATTGTCTTTGAAGGAGAAATTAAAGTGTTGAGCACATGCAACTTAACAACAAAGGAGAGAGATGAAGTGAATTACCCTATTAAGAGATAAGACCATGTTTCAAAATGTTTAGTAACCATAATATCTTCCCCCTAATTTTTTTGAGAGGAGAGGAAAGAACTCTTGCGAATAACTTATCCATTTTTATACTTTCCACTACCCCATGGACCAAACCACTGCAAAAAAATCTAGGTCTAATTTTGTAATAATTCAGTAATTGTTAAGTAATATTTTGAAACTTAAATAACACAAAAAAGGAATAGAAATACCATTCCCACACTATTTTTGTATAGTGGAGACTAAGTGTAAAAATATTGGAATAATGTAAAGAAAAATAAATCAAATTCCCCAAACCCTATTCTTGCAACTATTTATGAGTAATGCATTGGAGAAGGAATAAATTATTCATGCGACATGCCCCTATATAATGCTTTGAGTTGAGTAATATATGTTTGAAATTGTGTAAGAATCCATTTAATAGCTAAGAGAATATGAGAATGTTTGAATTTTTGAGAATCTATCCCTTTGTTTATGAACATCTAATGTGGTCGAGGACCATACTAAGGTCCTAATTGTAGTGTATAGTTTTGACTTGTATTGAATTCTACCAATTTTTAACATTTGTCCTTGTTTCTAAGGATGTGTACCCTATAAAAATGTGTTCTATGTCATATAATCTACATGTAGATGTAAAATATATCTTGATGAATGCCCCCTCTTTTTGAGACATGTCATAAAGCATTTAGATTACATGAATAAAAATAAAATATATGGAGCCTATAAGGGTTGCTTCCCTTGACCTCATTTGGGCTGCCACGTATAGACCCCGCTTTGGAATTTTAGATACAAAGTGAAAAATGGTGGGGAAGTGTGTCAATAAAAGATGGTGTAAATTTAAGCTCTAAACTCCAATCCACTAAGTAAACAACACATCAATTGGATGATGGATGCATAAGAGGTTAGAGATCGAATAACAACCTTTCGCGATTCAGAAGTGACACAACCACATAATGAGGTTGTGGATTTTTTTAAGTTCAATATTTGATTTTCAATGTGCATTTTGTTTGATTTGTGTCCAATGTGATTTATTTCAATGTTATTGTTTTGTGTGGATTGCTGAATAAATGGAAATTTCACAGTATGGGGGGAATATGAACCAATATTCAATTTCCATTTTTATGAAGTCAATGATATGAAAAATGATTTCAATGGAATCCGAAGGAAAAATATATTAGAAAGATAAAAACACAAGGAAAAGTAACATCATGATGTTTGGGTTGTTGGTTGTCTTGTAAAACCATTTGTATGTTGAGGTTGTTGGTTGTTCTTAGAAAACCATACTTGTTGAGGTTTTTGGCTGTCATGAAAAATAATCCTTGTTAGTTGGTGGTTGTCCAATAAAACCATCCTTGAAGGTTGTTGGTTGTCCTAAAAAACCATCCAGATCATGAGCATGTAGAGGTGGCAAGTTGTGAAGGAAGTGAAATTATTTTTCTCCCATGTTCGCACTAAGTGGGGGAATGTTAGGAAATATTATTAGTGTTTCACATTAGGATAGTAATTATTATGTGTAAATGTAATATTTATTACATTAGTGTGAGGATGTAAATGAGTTGTTATTTAAACAACTCATATATATATATGGGATAATGTATGGTGTGTACTATCTCGAATGAATTCTAAAATAATATTGTTTGTTGTGTTTGAACCAAATTTTACACCTATTTCATGTAATCTACCTGTAGATGTAAAATATATCTCAATGAATGCCCCCTATTTTGAGAAACATGTCATAAAGAATTTATATTGCGTGACTCAAAAGAGAATACACGTGCCCATGTTGGATACTTGTGATAATTTGTGTAGGGCCACACAAATGGATAAATTGATGGCCACCATTGGGAACCTATACCTAAAATAGGGATGCATCTCGGTGGAGACCATGGCTTGTATACAAATTAACATACAACACATAACAAATAAAAATAACAATAATACATGTGTATAGAAGTAGAAACAACAATGTAGAAAGAGTTAATCGAGATAATATGAGCAATAGTAAATAATAAATAATGTAGTAAGAAAGAGAATATACATATAAGTATAAAAAATAATGTAGATATACATAATAAATCTAACATAAGAAATAATATAATAACACAATCACATGAAAGCATAGATATATGTAGACAATAAAATTTGGTAATTTATCATTTTGACACTTTTCAAGTTACGACTATACTTCTTCACTAAGACAAACATTTTCATCCTATCCCCACTTAGTACATCTTGAAATCTCTCTCCTAAATTTATTATTCCTACACATCTATGTGCCTTCACATTATGAATATAAATGTATAAAATAAGTGCCAACCTCTACCCATTATGATGCAACTTTTAAATTTCATCCACCATATTTATGTCCAAAACCGTATAGTATGGTCAAAATGTAATATCTAGTCTTGACCGATATGTACAGTCTTGCAATGACACACATTACAATTTTTTTTTCAATTATATCATGTTTGATGGGTCTTTTTGTCTTCCCAAGTCAACGTTTACATGAAAAATTACCTTTAGATCCCTATATAAGCAAGTCAACATCACCTCATTTACACAACTAGAGATAATATAGAAAAAAATTGACACACTCATTGCAAATATATATAAAATGCACCCAAGGCTCCCTAAATATTCCCAAATATTATGCACATTTACTATGGAAGCCACTACTACAGTTTTGAAGCACTCAAATAGGTTAAGGATTTCAACTTCTCTCCTTTCCAAGCACTCAAAGATCCCTACTCAATGTCTTAACAAGAGCATAACCATTTCAAGCATGTTCAAAGTGATTCAAGTTGTCAACTAGTTGCATTCATCTATATATCACATGCTAAGTACAAAACTAAATGTGGTTTGAGGCCTCTTTGAAGTAATACCAATGTAAGTGGTGTATAGATTGTACTTCAACCAAAACACTAACCTTCTTGCAGTGTCTTCCACCGTGGTTAGGAATCTCCCTCACGCCAAGTAAGATGCAATAATGACCATAAATATTTGCAGGTTGGTGGTTGAGAGGAGTCCAATTGCCATTAACTTGCAACAAGGCATGCGTAGAGGCCTGAAAAGGCTTAATAAATTCAATAAAAAATTATTATTTAGATCCATATATCTATAAAAATATAATTGGTACCCATTCAATTATTATTTATTTTTATTATGTTTTAAAACATCCTGACACCTAAAAGGGATTCGAAAAATCCTTTAGAACCCAAAGTGATGGTGTCAATACAAAACTCACTTAATCAAGAGCTCGAGCACGAGAACAATCAATAATAAAAAAGCTTGAAGGTAATTGTTGTCTCTCGAAAACCGCTCTACGCTTTCATAGCCAAATTCAAAATTTTGAGCTCATGCCCTTCGTTGGTGTTTAAGCCAAGTTAGAGATTTAAGAAATTAGTAAAAGTCGTGCCCTAGTGTTGTTTAAATCTCTGTTTTGCTTGTTTTGAGAAATTATTCATTTCCGTGCCTCATGCATGTAATATCCTCTTTCTACCTCCATTTTTATCAATTTTTTTCACTTGTTCTATCGCCCGGTCATCAAATCATTATTTTTCCTCCATGCCTCTAGTTCACGAAGGAATTTTGAAAATTGGACTCAAAACGATGAAGTTTTCTTCCTCTGCATATTTTCCCTGATCGGGATGACGTGCATCTTTTCCCCATCAAATTTTGACCCCAAATGAATGCAGTATGTGGTCGATCTGATTGGATGGGGAGGAATGTGTTTTTGGTGAACTTAACACTTTTGGTCAATTTTGGCAAAAATTGTAAGTTTGCCCCACGGCCCCGAAAGTTTGAAGGGAAAAAGTCAAAGTGAAGCTCGCCGTTGAAAAGTCAAAGCGAAAGAGCGGTCGGCAAAGGAATTTGAGTTTTTGAGCCTTTTTCCCAAAAAGGTTAAAATGTTGAGAAAAGAACCACGACCGTCTTCAATCAGAACGTGCCACGTGTCCTAGTCAAATCAAGAAACGGTCGGTGGAGAAGTTTGTGTTTTTGAGCCTCTTTGTAAAAAAGGTGAAAAGTTAAAAATGACCCGTAGCCCCGATCAAGCTATAAAGGTAAAAGTCAAAGTTGAAGTCTCTTGTTGAAAAGTCAAAGTAGGAGAGCAGCCAACAGAGGAATTTGAGTTTTTGAGCCTTTTCCAAAAAAAGGTTAAAATGTTGAGAAAAGGGCCGCGATCCCATTTCCAATAAGAACGTGCCACGTGTCTAAGTTGAAAAGTCAAAGCGGGGCTGCGGGCCAATTTGTTCCAAATTGCCAAATCTCACAAAAAATCACAAAATGTGAAAGGCTTCCTCAGAATCGCTCCAATCCTTTCTCGCCACATGAGCGACCCGATTTCAAAGTTATAAGAGAAAATCAAACGGTCTGTATTCAAACTGGCAAATCAAATGTAACGTTCGCATTGCAAGATTTGGTTTAACCCACCATGAGCGTTTTCTTTGCAACAGAGGAATTTGATGAGGCGTAAATGATTTGTAAAGTTGTAACCATTTTGGCATGAGATATAATGGCTCCTCAGGGCCATTCCAAAGGGTTAGTGATTGATTTCAAAAAGACCAGAGTGCTTTGTACCTGGAAAATACAGAAAATGCCATACTTCTTCTATTTTCCCTTATCCTTAGATTTTCCTCTATTCTAAAAGCTCTGTACAAATTCTGCTTTAGCTTCAATAATAAAAAGAAGGAATTTTCACCTCTTTGATTGAGGGATTGATTGGTACTTTGCGACTAATGAATTTCATTTGGTCTTATAGCTTCTCTTGCAGATTTGTTTTTCTTCTGACTCTAAATGCATGTGAATGAAATTTCTAACTAATGTGTGTGGGCATCTGATATTCTACTAGCAACATTAGTTTTCTCCTACCTCCATTCTCACTCCCTTTCCCCTTCTCAAACAAAGTTCTTCTCTAGTGAGAAATTGCTAGCTTTGCCACAGGGTCAGTAGAGTGCCCCTGTTGGATCTCTGGTCGAAAGGCCACCATTGAAATCCAATTTTTCACGCATGCACATACGGAAGCTACACTTGCTCAAGTAGATGGACTTAGATTCCCATAGTGTTGGCTTCAAACCCACCAATTTGTCAACAAGAAAATTTTCCTCACCAACATGAGTAATAAATAACAATATAGATAAAAAGAATTGACACTGAACAAATAATCATCAATCGACAAATTAAATTATAATGTTATTATTATCATTTTTTTTATTGAATATATTATAAATCATATTAATAAGGACCAACAAGCAAGCTCGACAATCCGAGAACACGATTTTCCTTTAATAGGAAATCGTAACGGTTTGCAAATGCAAAGCACTGACAAAGACACAAGCAAGCACGACGAAGAGGGAGAATGTTGATTATTCTCTGTGACAAGGGCGAAGCCAACTAATGATCAATGGAAGCACAACAACATTCAAAGCTTAGCAACATGGTCTCCGAAGAAAGAACAGGAGTAATGACGAACGGGCATTACACTTTTACAAGAATACTATTGTAAATATAATTCCAAAACAATCTCAAAATCTCCATTCTATATCTATAACAACAACACATCCTTAGGAGCAACACACACATTAAGTCTAATGCACTCAACCAGGTAAAAGAGTCTAGATTCCCTCTCTGTGAGCCAAGTCATAGTCAAAGTCAAGCAAAGGTTACATATATTGCGAAATAGACCTCTAAAGGGTTAAAAGCATTTACTCTAAGTCTACATACACTTACCTAATTGTAAAGGGTACATTCTTATCTATCTATAGCTACACCGTATTTTGGGTTAAGATATATAGGGGATATTAGGGCTTTGAGTTATGTTAACACTTGCACGTACAAAGTATGAGAATTACATGAAGATTTCTCCTACTCGAGGGGATGTAGTGCAACACCTAGATTTAGTCAACAAGGGTTGACTTCTAGGGTCATTTTAACCTCACCACACACACATTTCTTCTTTTTAATCTAATAGTTTCATGAAGTTTATTGCAAGTATATAGGGGTTTTTACTTGTTACAAGTCATTACAAGCAATGTTGTATATTTTTAACCCTAATTTGTGACAAAAAATGTAGTTTCATATCACTGACGAACACCCAAATTTATAGATCCCTAGTGCAAAGGCATACAAAATCATATGGAGTACTAGTAAATCATACTCCACTATAGTCTTGACTTGTACATCCCCTGTTCCTCATCATATTCCATATCCAATTTCTAGAATGAAGCATTTCTAGGTTCTTACCAATATTTACAACTAGTATCCACATCCATATCACTATTGTACTTCTATATCATCTAAGTACTTAATCGTATTTGTGTTTTAAGCAATTGTATCTTATCATTTACATTTTTTATTGCTTGGAGCTATATTTTGATTTGCATATTGATTGTTTAATTAATAAATTTGAATATACAACCTTGATTTCTAACCCCTTTAACATTTTTTACCCATTTTCAATTTAGGTTAATCGCTTCTAAGTGACAATTAAATTGACATCAAATTTAAGGATGAGTTTTCTTGTGCCTATCTAATGGACGTCAAATTTAAAGTCGAATATAAAAGTGAACTACCGACTCCATTACACTCCACCCTTGCTGCCATTGTAGAATGCCTCTTAGCGTAATTGTATAAAAATTTCGTATACATGTATAATAGGCTACTAATATTGTCCGGTTCCACAAATAACAACACATCACTAAAGAGATACAACTTTTCTTAAGTTGTCAAATACATCTAAATGAGACAAAAACACCCAAACCGGGTGTGTCAAATTTCATCTTAGAGGGACACCTAACATGGCTCGAGTGCTCTCTCCAATGATTGGAGAGCCTCTACAAGCATCTAGTGTCTCGTTGTTGACAATTCCTTGAACTAAAAATTTGTACACACATCAAGTAACTTCACCTCCAAACTAAAAGAGTTCCCTATAGGCATAGATTTAATGTGAGATGATGGTGACTAGAAGAGAGTGAATCAAAGTTGATTGGTAAATGGAATCTAACGAATGAATGCATTAATATTTAAGGTAGCATTTTTAGGTCAGTTAGGTTTGGATTCTTCTAAACGTGTAATAGTTTGGAACACTTAATTATACCATTGTAATGGATTTTTTCCTCAAAGTTAAAACATGTAGTATAAGAGATCAAGATCTTTTGAATGAGGATTTTTTTATAAAAGTACAAGTAATTTCAAGATGCTCTCAAGAAACGTCCACCCTATGGGTTGAACACTATCGACTCTCACTGCAGATCCCTATGGGTTGTGGAGGATGTGTCGGCATGGTCAAGCTCGTCAAGAGAAATTATAGATGTTGGAAAATGAAGGGACAAGAATCCCACCATCCACTACAATGCTTGGGAAGTTTTGACAGATCACCTACTTCGTAAAAATTAAGCGTCGGGTAAAGATATGTTATGTGGGTAACTACGTAATTTGGTATGATTGGAAAAAGAGACTAGGTAGGAAAACATGATAATAGGGAATTTCTCCACTCACTAAATGGCCACGTGGAGGGCTAAAACATGCTTGACCCGACACTCACAAAAACACTTTTAACAAAGGCTCATTTATCGGATAACACAATTATCCCAATCATGGGTCAAATTTGACACCCACCTATGCCTATCAAACAATTTTTGGATGAGAGTAATTTTTCAATGCCGCCCTTCAAAAACACAAAATAATGTTATTTTTACTAATTATTCTATATTTATTATATCTTTTATAATATAAATTTACATATTTTTTAATAATATTTATACAAATCTATATAAAAAATGACGGTCACGATTTTAAATATGCAAGTTGTGTGTGATGGTTAGATCAGATATTTACAAGTATTTTACGTCCAAAATCACAAAAACGTCTACATGGTCGTCAAATTTAACTAATGAAATTCCCAATGAATTAATAATTGTTTATATTTCTTTCATAATTGATAAAGAAATCGTGCAAACGAAGGTTAAAATCTGTTGACTATTTCGTTTATGAATTATAAGTTTACGCTGAAAGGATTGTTGGAAGTGATATTTTACTAGACGATAGGAACATCCTTGCTTACGACGAGTTAGTGCATGTCCACTCGAGCGAAGAAACGTACATAATGTATCAGAGAGAACTTCATACACGGAGGGGAAAATATTTGAGACTCGAAAAAACACGTCGAAAATAAAATCTTGGGGATTTGCTTAGCTGGTTGCAAGATGAGCTCTGTACACAGTTTTCAAATGGAACTTGAAGTTCCGGAAGAAGCAAGAGCACTGGTGATTGGGAAGGGAGGGAGAACCATCAAAAGATTTCAACAATCTCCGGGGATCTCTTTAGCAAGGCTACTGCCCTCTGGCAAATTTCAAATTCGCGGCGATTCCAGAGAATCCGTGAAAACTATCGCTGATTCCATAAAACATCTGATAAGCCGCGCTGTTGCGAGCAAATGCTCTGGATATTTTCCTCAATTTTACTGCACTTGTTTCTGTAAATCTGTGGAGAAGCCACTGCTTGCGGTTGACAAAGTCTCTTTCGAAAAGTTCACTGGCGACATTTCTCACGTTTCTCAGCAAACCACAGAATATTTGTGCTTCAGGCGCGGGGAAGCGATCACATCGGGCTCGGCTTCTTCTTCTGATGATGATAACAATCTCGCGGCTGCATTTTCCAGCAAGATGTCATTTTCAGCATTTAAGTTTCTTCCACACTGGGACTTTTCGGCTTATAAATCGGAGCTCCTGTCGTGCTTTGAGATCCAGCAAAATATGACAAGAAACATCAAGATGATCGTTAGATACGGAAAAGAAATCTTCTTCGGCCCCCGGTATGGAGAACTGGTTGACAGGGGTTTCATTTCCCTCTCCTATTTTCAGGAACTTCTCCGCCAAAAGCTCTTAAGAGTCGGATTTTCCAATGCGTGCTCAGAAAAGGCCATTACAGATCTCAAGCTTCACCTGGAAAGGCTACACTACGTCAAGGTCTCCTTCCGCAAGAAAATCAGCATTCATGTCGTAGATCGGGAAGAGAAGCCGCTCCGGCAGTTCAATATTTCCGTGCGTTGCGTGGGAAAGGAGGGGTTTGTGCACAACGGTGAAGTTCAACGAATTCTTTCCTCCCAAGACTATTTCCAGGTACAAATCTCGGATCCTAAAGATGTTATAAAGGTAAGCTACTGAAATTGAAGATCTTGAAAGAAAATAGTTAATTTTGCAGGTTTTGGGCGTGGATATCGAAGCATATGCCGATGATGTTCAGAGAGCCTACCGGCGATGTCTGTTGAAGATCGAATTTCATGCCGCGAATCTGGCTGCCGCCGAAAAGGCAAAGAAATCGGCCAAGGAAGCCTCGGATTGCTTAATGGATTCTCTGCAGCGAGAACGATACTTGAAGAATTTTCGCTCCGCGAGAAAGTTAAATCCATCCGTTGTTCCTGTTTCGTCCACCGCGTTGGAGGAGAAGGCGGAGATAAGTAGAGTTCGGAGGGAGCGGAGGAGACACGGTTTTGTAAGCTTCTGTAGAGAGGGGCAAGATACACCTGATTTCAGGCTGGGAGTTATGTCGCACGAAAGAGAGATGGAGATACAGAAAGATATGGTTAAATGGGTGGAGGATGGGTGGAGGAATCGAACCCGTGATGGGCTGCTTGTCTTAGACCCTGCGAGCCGGTATGAAATTACGAATATACGGTATAAGGAGGCGGAGACGTATGTGACCGAGGATTATAAAATACGTATTGCAAGAGTGATGGAGGAAAATGAAAAGATGAGATGGGAGTGCGCGCTGACGAGCAGGTGGTCCAAATGGAACGATGGAATCGCCGACCAGGTGGAGTCTACCGTGAGAAATGATATCTTTAATCTTATCAAAGAAGCGCTCAAGTTTAGTGAGTTGATGTCCACTTTAGTGGGACTTTTATTAAGTGACTTTGGCACATTTTGTGGCGTATTATTGTAGGGTGAGTTCTTGGCGTATTATTGCAGGGGGTATATTATTGTAGGGTGAGTTCTTGGCGCACTATTGCAGGGGAGTCCTTCCAATCAATGGTATAAATATAAGGGTAACCGGTCCATGGACATGAAGAATAGATTAAAGTATTTTGTTATTGGTATTTAGTGAATCACTATTCTATCCCATTGTTTTTTTCTTTTTTAAAGGCTCTTTTAATACTCTTATATGGGATATTTGTTTATAAAACACTATACATTACATTATTTATTATTGTATGAATATTGTAGACTATTTTGGCACAATTAAATATTATTGTGTATACACTAGTTAACCAAATACTCAACCAAAAAAGCACATAAAACTGTACGTGATTTCCTTATTCTTTGCCAATTTTAACATGTGCAAATGTTCTAATTTATAAACATAAATAAATGTCATTCCCTACAACTTGAGGGTCACATTTAAAGTTTAGAAACTCCCACATGAATATAATAATATCATCTCCATTACTATTTTGACCCCATTTACATTGCGATGGGCTTCAACATGTACAAATATTATTATTTTTTGCACAATTATACATCCATTCCTTATCAATACACACATCCTTGAGCAAACATTGTTCATCTATATTTATCCAACCTCCACTGCCTTTTCTACAATTAATAGGGGTACCTGCAAACATAAAAAAGTCATTAAGGCTCACCATTTACAAGAAAAAGTCACCATTATTACAGATTTTTAGCAGATTTCAAAAACAACATTCAATAAAACAACTGTAATTCAAAATTTTTAAAATAAAAATGATACATTTCCCTCCCAAATTCCCAATTCCCACCAAAATCTCTCACATCCACTTTAATACAAATCCATTGATCAACAAGAGTTTTAAATCCAACCGCTCAAATTTCTTTATTTCTCAATCAATCCTGGCCAACCCCTCTCAGCCAATAGAATCCAATGCCAGATTTACCAAAGAAAATTCAAAGCAATAAAATCTATAAATTGAGATGAGTCGTATGCATCTTTGTTACTTTCTTGCTGCACTTTTCCATGTTCAATTTTCTTGCTGCACAGATACAGAAGAACACTTTTCCATCATCAATTTTCTTGCTGCACAAATACAACTGCACAGATACAGAAGAACACTTTTCCATCATCAAATTTCTTGCTTGCACAAATACAATCGCTGCATACGTAAGAACACTTTTCCATCATCAAATTTCTTGCTGCACAGATACAGAAGAACAGAGTACTTCCAAATCACTGATTTTCTTGCTCCACAAATACAAAATAGTAAAATATTTCTGAAATTTCCAGGTGCAATAGTTGTTTACCTTTTGTATTAAGCACTATTTTTAAAAATTGTCTCTTTTTTTCTCCAAACATTTTTAGATCTCACAGTTAACCATTAAATTTGTTATGAACATTAGGAAGTCTGAATATGTAGATAGTTTACAAACATCATTAAATTTGCAAGAATGAACAACTTCGTTATTGCAAATTCATGTTGTTTATACTCTATCTACAAATTTAAACTCACTCGTGTGCATAATTAATTTAATGTTCACTTGTTCCTCCAAATATGATTTTTTGTGCTAAATAAATCATAATTTTCTTAAATTTTGAACACATTTTTGAAATGTATAGGAATCTGTAGAAGTAATGATTTTTGTGTTTCTCTTTGCCGTAAAAAGATAAAATCCAGAAATAGCGATTTCTTTGATTTTCTGAAATAGCCATATTGCTTTTCCAATATTCAAAATAAAAATTTATTTATTTTCCGAACTAGCCACTACTTCTTTCGCAGCCTCTAAAATTCTACATGCATAGTATTAGATGTACACATTCATAAGGTGTTAAATTTACCTCCATATACATAGTGCATCCAAATATGCTAACATAAGACTAATGCAGACTACAAAGTTCCTTGTATTTCATAATGGCACGTGCAAAGCAGACATCCAAAGGACCAGTGAGAAGGTTGAGAAGCAACTTGCAAAGAAGGGCAAAGTTTACAAATCTGTCTTTTGATGAAGATAAAATTGCTGGGACACAAGCTCAAAAAACCACCTCTTCCAACAGAAAGAATAATCCTTCAAGAGCCAAATCACAAGATTCAGGCATGGATAACGCTGCTCAATTACAACCTCAGAAAAATATGTCTTCCACTCAAAGGAGTAATTCATCAAAAGGAAAAGAACAATTTGTTGATGAGAATATCACAATTACACATGAACCTGAATTCAACACTAGTATGAACCCAAATGTTGAAGTAACTGGAGGGTCTGCTATAACAAAGAAAGTATACATAAGAGGACAATGGACAGAAGCAGACATGAAGGCTGCCATGAGGGATGTGGAGGAGAATGGAATGTCAACAAGAAAAGCAACATCTAAGTGGGGTATCCCTGCCACAAACGTGACTGATTGGTTGTATGGAAAAAGAACCACTAAGAGGCTGGGACCTCCAACAGTTCTGACAGAGAATGAAGAGCAGGAAATTGTGACATGGTGCAAAGATATGGCTGAACTTGGCCATGGTCTTGAAGTCATTCACTTAAAGGCCTATGTAGCTCATATATGTCAAAGCAGACCAAATCCATTCAATGATGGTCTACCAGGAAAATCATGGTGGTATGGGTTCCGTAGGCGCCATCCCGATTTGACAATAAGAACTGCGGAGGGCCTTGATAGAGATAGAGCAGTCATGTTACGACCAAGAATCGTTGTTGCTTTCTATGATAACTTGCAAAAAATGTATACAACAAATCAATATGGGCCCAATAAAATATGGAATTGTGATGAAACTGGTGTACAAGCAGGAAGGAATTGTGGCATGCGTGTGATTGCTAAATTAGGTTGTAGAAGTGTTCCACACATTATGTCAAAAAGTAGAGAATGGATTACTGTATTATGTTGTGTTAATGCAGCAGGACAAAGCATTCCTGGATTTTATCTTTTTAAGGCAAAGAGACAACTTAAAAACTATATAGCTGGATGTGAACCTGGAGCATGCATGGCAGCGCAACCACATGCGTGGATGACAAAGGAGTTGTTTTTGAATTGGCTGCATCATTTTGCAAGATCTGTGCCTGGCGGAGTTTCACCAACAAATAGGCATCTTCTAATATTTGATGGTCATGGCAGCCATGTAGCTTTTGGCACAATCCAAGAAGCTAGAAATCTAGGAATTGACCTTGTGACTTTGCCAGCTCATACCAGTCACAAACTTCAGCCATTAGATGTTAGTGTTTTCTCTCCATTCAAGAACTACTTCAAATCAATGAGGTCCAAATGGATGGCAAAGAACTCAGGTCTTGAAATCAGGAGGACAGAATTGGCAACACTTAGCAGTCAAGCTTTCCAACTCGCACTTACTCCTAAAAACATCAAAGCAGGTTTTCATAGGACAGGTATATGGCCACTTGATCGTAATGTTGTTTCTAATGATATGAGGCCAAGTGAAGCCTTTCATGTTGAAGAAGACGAGGTGGCAGCTGTTGAAAACATATTGAGGATGGCAGGAATAGAAGATGGAGATGTAGAACGATGTTTAGAAGAAATTAGGAATAATGTGTCAGATAATGAGGATGCACAGAAAACAAAGGAAGTGCATGTTGAGACAGAATTTTTTGGCATGCCTAAAGATTTAAATCAGCCACATACAATCAATGAAGAAGATGATCATGTTAGTTCAACAACTCATGTGAGCCAAACACAAGAAGCCACAGATGTTGATGATATCTTGACTTTGCCAACACAGCTCAGCCCACCTCAATGGGTTAAAGAAGGGGCCATAAATCTCAACATGCAAATTGATTTCAACAATGAGGAAGTTTCTCTTTCAATGCCATCCCCTCCCCCGCCTCTTCCAAGTGAGGTGGTACACTATTATGCTGATAATTTGGAGTGGGAGGCACGTGATGCATCCCAATTAGATGCCCCAAATTTATCCACACAACATATGGATAAAGGTAACTTCGAAGTTGCTGATTTCATAGCCACACAAGACACTGAAGAGGTGGTCTTGCACCCAAAATGACAACCAATCAGTAAGTAAATTCTTAAAGCTACCAATTGAGAGGGTTCACAACAACCCTGTGCGGCTAAGTGATGGTGCAATTAGAATTGGTAGGCAATCCCAAATACTTACCTCTGATGAATACTTGCATTTACTTCAAGATCAAGAAGCAAGAAAAAGAGAAATTGAAGATTTGAAGGCAAAGAGAAGGGAGCAGGCAGAAGAAAGGAAAGCCCACATGTTGGTAGAAAAAGAAAAGAAGGGGCAACTTAAAATTGAAAGAGAATTGAAAAGGCAGAAAAAAGAAGAAGACAAGTTGCAGCGAAAAAATGAGGAGTTGAAAAGGGAACAAGCCAGACTGTCAAAAGAACATGATAAAAGGATGAAGGAATGGCAACAAGCACAGAAGGAGCCTGATCGACAAAATAGACGTTTGAGTAGTCCCTCTAATCCCCTTCCTGATCAGCATCACATTTTGTTGGACATGTATAACACATTCATGCCTGCTTTTTCTTCCATTATCAATAACCAATCCAGTTGCCCATCTTCTCCTTCAAACAAAGAGACATATTCAGGAAAATTAGAGCAAGCATTGTTTGGTCAAATTGGCCAACTTTCAAGAACTTTGACAGATGTTCCAGGTAAGCCTCCTACTATGCTACCTCATGTTCTCCAATCTATGAATGCTAGCACATCAGAGAGTCATGAGGAAGAGCAGTCTCAAGCATTTCCAGGATTTTGGTCCAGCGGTTAAGTTTGGCTTTACAAATTTTGTCCAATATTAGAAAGAATTTCTAAAAATCTGCCCATTTAGTAAGTTTTGGCAGATTTTGTCGAATATGTATATATGATTTTGATAAATGTTAGACTGACTTTAATCCTTTGGAAGTCGGATTTAACGTAAATTTTTGTAAGTCTATCGAAATGAATATAAAACAATATATGTTTTCTTGTGTGTGAAATAAGGACTATCCATTTATGTATTTTTTATGTTGTCTCCCATTTTATGGGTCCTTGCCAGCATTTGTAAACATAATTAAGGCATGCAAATAAAATATACCATATAAAACTGGAATATAACTCAATCATCTCACAGACAAACAATTGTAGACAAAACATTTTGGATTAAGATAAACAGATCATTGCCTTAGTAAGGTCACAGATGACCTTACCTGTCCAATAAATTTGTGGTCTTCATTCTCATTCACGTATCACTGGCATTGTTATTCTTTTCTACCCTGCAACAAGAACATTACATGAAAAACAAGAACTTATCACTGGCATTGTGGTCTGTGTTGCAGGCTAAAACATTACACGAAAAACAAGAACTCAATAGACCCTGGCACACATTCACAACAGTTTCAAAAGTTCAGAATATGATCACAGATCTCTAAATCTTCCAAGTAAACACTGTTAGGCAAAATAATAATGAAATCAAAGGATTTTTTATGCATGCTATAATACCTAGTTCAGAAAGGAAAAACTCCTTCCGCTTCCATTCCAGCAGGTATGTGTTCACCATTATAATAGACTAGCTCTCCTTCAACTGTTGTGAGGCATTTGATTTGGGTACTATCGTTCCTCTCCACACGACCAGCGTACCCAGTTCCAAGTATCCATCTAACAATTACTCCATCATAGCTGCTTGAGTAAACCTCACTTTGTCCACCGTGAAGAGAAAATGTAATTGCAGTTATACTCTTGATATGACCAGAAATTGGTTTTGGTGGTTTATCTGGATTGCTTGCAGACAGTAAGCTAATCATGCCCTGTGTAATTAATCTCCCATATTTTTGTAGACTTGGATGTTGACACAGTAAGTACCTGCAAGTATATAACACAAGGATAGTATATCATACACTAAGCTAACTTAAATTGAGTTAACATATTCTCAAACCGAAGAAGATTGAAGATTGGAAAGCAAATCCAAGAACTAAAAGGAAATTCAATCTATTTGCTTGAACAAGATTGTGTAGAAGAAGCGCAAAGTGAATACCTGCAACCTGAGCGACAAGGTTCAGGTTCAAGTTCCATGTTCGATGACACCAAACACGTACATGATTTCTTGAGAAAAGCACAGATATAGTAGAAAACTAGACCTGCCTGCAAAGCCCTGTGAAAGCTATGCGTGAATGCACAGTTATGGGGGTCGAATGCACAGTTTCTGGGAGGATGAATGCACAGATACAGGGTCGGCGGTGGAAAATAATGGTGAGTCAGTGGAGGTATTAAACCACTTGTTACCGCTTTAATTAAACAACTGTACATTACTGTCACCAAAAAATGTGCGGCGTCCCACTCAACTACGTGTTGTCATCAGGTGTTAAAAGCAAGCGGTGATGGGTCTGTGCAAATATTCGGTCATTTTTAATGAAGTGCATGGAATTCACATTACACGTGTCATTCATCTATGTGAACAGGTTTAAAAATTAGATTTTAAGATTCATAAGACAAACATGAATCCACCGTGCTGATTTGGAGTGCTGATTAGCAGTCTACGTGGCTGTGTAACCTGCGGAACTTATGGTGCTCGGAGATGGGGTCCTTTCCCTTAAATATACTCATTTTACTCATTTTATTATACAATTATCTTAAGCAACTTTAAATTATAAAGACAATTGACAAATATTATTCATCCAATTTAGGTTTTATCTTTAACCTTTTATTTAGTGGGTTTAGTATTTGAAGTATATATTGCCTAATAAATTATCCCTCACAATTATTATCAATATGGAATCAACCCAATTACAACCTAATCATGTATTTTATGTTAAATTATTGGCTTCAGCACGAGTAATTTAGTCTAATAAATTACTCCTCAATTATTACCAATGTGGAATTAACCCAACTACAACCCAAGCAATGTATTTTATGTTAAATTGATGGCTTCCACTAGCAATTTAGTTAGATTGTTTATTTATGTGGGAATTTTACTACTCTTTGTGATTCTCGTCATTATGCAAATGTCCTCTATGAATAATCATTACTCTAGTTTGACACTTTATTTCATATTATTTTTGCAATACTCACAAGGAAATGAGAGCCATCAGAACATACAAACACCCTAGTCATTGGTTAGTAAGGGGGAAATGGTTAATACATGTCACCAATTTTGCTCTACATTTTCTAGAAACTTGACTTTGGTAGAGCACATAACTTGAGTTTATCCTAGGGTACATTTGTTTATAGAATATTGATTCAAATTAAAAATTATTAAGCTATGGTCCAATGAAGGGGGCTTACTAAATATTTTGACATGCACCGCGTAAAAATATTGTGTACCCTTTTCAAGTATATAGCGGTCCCAAAAATTTGTAATTATGTTATACCGAGAAATTTCAGGTGAGAATTTTGTGGAATTATATATAAACAAGTGATTCATATTTTTATCAAATTATAGAAATCTAAAAACAAATACTATTCATAGTGCCATAAGTCCTGAAACTAAGGGGGAATTTTCATCCGCACCTTTTAACAAAGATAGTTGAAAGTTTTCTACATAAAATTATGGAGCTCATTTTTATAGTAAAGGTTCATTTTATTTTTTTTGTGGGACCTATCTTCAAGTAAAAATAGGAGTTCAACCCCCTACAAAGGATGCATCCTTATTGACGTGTTTTCTTATCATTTTACCTTATCTTTCCCTCCTCTTCTTTTGCATCTCTTCCTTAGGTTTTTATTTCTACATTTTTGTATTTCAACCATAATTGTATTGTTATAATTTTGAGTATGCTTATAGTGGTGTTTGTCGAGTAGGTCCTTCTAATCTTTATTTATTTCCCTAGTTTTTGGCCTTCTTTTTCTAGTTTCCCTCATGTTGTTTGTTGACTTGCACACCAATAGGATTCTAATTGAAATTTATAAATATATAGGTGTATTTAGATCATGAGGTAATGCATAAAATTAAGATATGTAAATTTTCATTATAGATTCAAAGGAGTTAGTGTGGGAGCATACATAAAGCACTTGTTTCATTTGTAAAGCATTCATACTAATGAAAATTTATATAGAGTAAATATTGCAACACATTGGATTTCCTAGTTGAATTACATTGTACTTTACATATTGTTTTTTTAATATTGTGAATAGTTGAGATGTTGGAGAAGTAGAGGTGTTAATCAAAACCCTACCGAAATTGATCACATGCCCTAAAAAATCCTTTCCTTATTGGGTACGTGCATGTAGATGGTGGGTCAAAAGAGGGATATAAGATGCCACACTTTTTCATGAAAATAAAGCAATTTGAACTTGAACCTATGATTTGAGATGTATATTGTAGTCATAATTAAATAATTCCTTAATAACATGAAATTTAGTATTTGGAGTCTAGTTTCTAAGATACTAAGTTTTCATATGGTGGATTTTAAGTGGGAGAACCAATTAATTTTAGAAGAAACACACAAAATTTTAGAGTAAACATATTAGATAAACGACTATGCTTATGCCATTTTAGAGCTTGATGACATGTATTTTTGATAGCCTTTGGTAGATAGTTTAGTAGGACATCACATAACTTGATTTCAATAGTTTTTGTAAATCTTAATAAATATTTTAAAATAAAAGTGAATATTGCCTAAAAATGATAGCCAGTCATTCTCCCCATTAAATAAATCATTTTTAAAAATCTATATAGAATTACGCATAGGATAATGCATGTTTTTAAACAATGGATCAACATATCAAAAATTATAGTACAAAAGTTAAACATATAATTTTTTGATATGTAAGACATGCTTATACAATATAAGGTATAAATACTAAGCCATGTCATACACATGGAATTTTTTTATATAAAGAAGAAGACAAGATGAACATGCATATCACATTTTTGTGCAATATTAAGATAATATTTGTGATGGAATTCATGGTGGAAGTTATTATTGTTTAATGAGTATGAAATATATATTTCATTAATTAATTAATTTATTTTGCAGGTGTCTAAGCCTTATACTCAAAAAATTGAGCCATTTATGAGCCTAACACTTATTTCAAAATGTAGTTTAAAGTGTCTTGTATGTTTTAGTTCAGATACATTAATTTTTTTGTGCACATAGTCCCGTAACGCTATTTTGGATCGATGCTTCAAAATGGGGCGCTTCATTACATTGTCAAATTTTTAGTTTTTTTATCAAGTGTCATTATTTAGTGTGTGTATCATTATTAGACACATGCAATGCGTTAGGTGTGACTGAAAAATTGAATTAATAAATTTCTATCTATGCATCCTATATTAATCCCAACATGTCACCATATATGTTTGGAAGCGAGTTAATAGATTGAATTTCACAAACTAAAGTATGGTTTAATTGGTATTTTTTCTCAAATAACAACATTCAATCATGAAATAATGATAAAAAGGCATTGAAATATGATTGATTTCCCATATATAGTTTTATGTATCTCATCCATCATAATTATCATAAATATTAGTCAAAAATTATAGCCAATAGTGCTCCCCATAGAAAAATCTTTTTTTATAATTGTGTATACGATAGTGCCTTGTTTGAGTGGGAAGAAGAGAAGGTGGACTTCTTAAAATAACCTCATGACAATACACAAATTTTCATATTGGATTGTTGGGAAAATAATGTAAGAGGCATTGTATTTTGTATTTATTTTCTTCAAGGAATTATGGAGGCGTACTCACTAGGTCTTTTGCTCTTTATTTCTCTTCTGGGGATGATTTAGATTCATTGGTGGTTATGAAAGGTTTGCTAGAACTTTTGAGGATATTTTGGGATCAATTTTTGAGTTTGGAAAGACAAGTTTTGTCATAAAGGTAAGGTGGAATATATTTAGTCTTTGAACAAGGGATTTTTATTTTTCGTAGGTTTCCTTGACATTGTTTCAAAGGAATACAAAGATATGCTAGCTCTACACTTGATTCTCAAAAACATGGGTAAGGAAGTGATAATATTGGGATTGCCCCATGTGGTTTCGTCAAAATCTTACAAGTAGAGGGTCAATTGGAGAAATGATGCATGGCCTAACCGAGAGTAGATTTGCATTGATTGCTAAGTCAAGTATAGGGTCCTTTTGGTTCTCCCCAAGTAGTTTGGGGAGTAAATATTTGAAGTATATAAATCTTCACAAAAAGGCCATATTGTTCCTAGGAAAAGATGTGAAGATGGATCAAATATTGAAGCCGACAAATAAAAATTTGATTAGATGCTTTTTGGGAGAAAAATCGTATATAATTTTTTGGAAGAATGGATTAGTTGTGTGTGGAACCATGTGCTTGGATATTCTCATGTTTTTCACATTTTGGTTAAGGGATTGCTTTAATCTTTAAATATAAAGATGATGTTAGTAAGAATTTTCTTTCGAGATGGTTCGGGGGTCACCTCTATTATCTTAAAAATGTGGACTCCTTGTTTTGATCCTTACTAAGACAAATGCTTGACTATTGTTGTCTAGGTTAAGATACCAAGTTTTACTCTTTGGATTTTAGTCATGAGAGGTTTTTAAGGAAATAAAAGAGAGTATAGGGACCTTCTTAGAGGTAGATGAAAGTTACCAAAGGTTTTCTTCTAGGAGAGTGGCCAAAATATTAGTGGATTTGGATCTAAAACAAGATATATATGAGGAAATAGAGTTTGAGTCTGGATTTTGGAAGCATATTAAATATTTGGACTATGTTGGAAGTCCTTTCATGTGTGCTAAATGTTACATTTATGGTCATTTATCCTTGTATTGTTTTCTTAAATTATCCCATAATGAGTGGAGGAGGAAGATGAGCCCAAAAATTAGAGGGTGAAGGAGAACAATATCATTCCATCACTAATTATTGGTATGCTGTTTGAGCTAGCCAATGGAGATGCATTTTTAGAGAAGTGGTGTCTTCCCACAATTTGATGAATATTGTGGTTCCTAGAGTATTTGAAAAATTGTATGTTAAAGGTATGGAAAAAGAGTTTTATTTTTCCCATGTGACTATGGATGTGTTGAATTAATATATGAATGCCTCCACTCAATTTTTTTTTAGATTGGGTAAAATTTAGATTTTGAAGGGATAAAAAAACCCTGTACAACCAAAATACAAGCGTTAGAGCTCATAAGAGAAACAAAGTGGAATGGGCCATTCAAGACCATTAAAGAAACAAGCCAACAACCTAAATCCTGAAGCGAGAATAAAATACACAAAAGAGAAAGAAACCTCCCATAGCAAGAAGGTCAAAGCCTCTTGACCACCCACTAAAAGTATTCCTTTCTTCCATGGGCCTTCACCCTTTGAGACCTAAGGTTCATCTTTAGAGGAGTATTAAAGGTTTTTCCTTTACTTTTTGTTCACAACCATCCATCCTTCACCCTTATTTGGATTTGCATTCTCATCTGGATGAACTAGTAGAATAATTTCAAAAATCTCCTTATTTTTTGGACTATGAATCTTCGTGGGTCTAGGAGGCTGAGGCATAGTGGCTTCCTCCTTCTCTCGCAATGTGTCGTATCAACCTTAGTTTGAACAAATTGCTAAACTAGGCTTGAGGAAAAGAGGTTTCCTCACATTTTTGCTCTTCATGAAACATGGAAGTATCCTCTTGACTAACTGATTCATTTTCGGTGTCACTATCCATAAGGCCTTTGACAACTAAATGATTTGGATTAAAATATTTCCACTAGAGACTCCACCCTTAATTTGTTTTATCAATATGACACTTAGAGGCCAAATTTTCGAGAGAAAAACGGGTTACGCATATAAAAGGAAAGCCTTCGTAATCTATATTTTGTGTCCAAGTTCTATCCTTGACTTTAAGCTCTAATATAGCTGGAAATTCCATAGTCGTGTCCATATCCACTAGTATACGAACATATGTAGTATGGTAAAAAAATTCGATTTTGGGATCTATAGCTAAGAATTTTCCCAAAGCATTACCAATAGCAAGTAAACATATCTTCCCCCCAAAATTGTAGAGGAAAAAAGGTAACCTTATCCAAAAAGGTATGGTATTAAATGTTTCTATTAAGGGGTTGAAAAGAGGGAACCATGGCTTCACCAAAAGGAGATGAGACAAGGATTCCCATATTTTTCCAAATAATTCCTCCTTATCATTAAGGGTTTGTCAAAGACAATTATGAACATGCCACGGGATGAGGGATAAATATTGACTTTAACTTCTATGAGAGGGTGTCAATGTTCCGATATCCACTTATGAAGAGCAGGAAGGCACAGGTAGAATTTATTGAACCCGTGGATCAAGTCATGGCTTTGGAAGAAGTCTTGATTGATAACTTCGTCCCCAAAATAAACTTATGGCGTTGACTTAGCATAAGCCATGGGTTTTGTTTGTGGACTCCCATAGATATAGATGCATCCAAGAAAGATATGTTCTCTCCCTCGAAGCGACCCTACATTTTTGCTCCAAAGCCCCTCTGTTTAGGCAAATCCATGTCAACAAATACTTGTATCGAGTTTTCCTACCACAGGAGTCAGGGGTTTTCATGTGTAGCAAGGTCAACATCTAACGCCTTTGAAATAGCCCCCTCTGATGGTGAGCCAACCTCGCATTAGATTCTGACGCAGGGTTGGCTCGGACCGCCACTGCACAATAACGATGCATCATGGCACGTGTTCACCCCCGTATTCTTAACGGTGCCAAGATCTACCAATCGCCAATAGTCTCTATGAGAGAGCCACCCCCTTCACCAATGAATCCATTATTCTAGGAAGGTGCCATGAAATTCCTCCGCCTATCGCACATGTCCTCCATAAGAGATGAAGTCATCGCCATCACTAAGGGGATTAGGGTTAGGGCACACATAATCGGGAGCCATTATTCTACCTTTTCGAGAAAATAGTGTAACATTCGATTTCCTCGAGCAAGGTTGATAGGTCCACTATTGGTTCTGTAGGTAAAGACAACCCATATCCCTATATTTTTATATTAATGGCTTGAATTAGGGATTTGTAAGGAATGATTGGTTATAAATTTAGGAATAGAAAAGAGGGTTTTTATGGACTTTACTAGGAATTACAGGGTGGACATGGAACTATAGTTGCATCCATACTAACTTGGTATCCTTCCATGCATACACATTTTTTTAGGGGGTCCTTCATGAATGTAAACTTATTTTAGACATATCATTGAAGTGTAATTCATTTTATCCGAATAAAGCATATATCCTTTGAGATCTAAGATGGTAAAATTGAGGTTGTTGATGTGGCATTGAAAGGAGTCTATACATAGGTTTGATTAGGAGGTGTAAAATCTAAGAAGGGGAAGGATTTCTATTTTGTATAAAGAAAAAATAAATTAGTGAGAGAAATATTACAAGGAAAACAAAACTTTAATCAGAATCCTTAAAGCTGGGAAATCCCTAAATTCTTGACCTAATTATGATTTTTTTCCTTCAATATTATATGGTTTGGAAATCCATAAAAAATATGGCCTAAGGAGGTTAGTGGATTCTCACAAGCCTAACATTGTAATGATCTAGGAGACTAAGGGGAAGGAAAAAGGTTATTGCAGATTTGTCTAAATTTTTGAAGGAGTGTGATGTTCTTGTTTTTATTCCAATGAGTGTTTTGGGGTTTTATCTCTAGATGTAAAAATCATCTTTGAGTAATATGGTTGGGTTTTTCATCCTTATTTCAAGTATTGATGTTGAATTCTTTTTTATGGAGTTGGGGAACAATTTCTTTGTGGTTAATATTTATGGTTCGTATGAGTGGAAGGTAACCTTTTGGCATTATAGGTGGATATTGAACCAACAAAGTTGGTTCTGAATTGGAGGAAAATAAGGACTAATGTAGAAATATTGGCTAAGAGACTGGATAAGTTCTTTTTCTTAAAACCTTTATTGATTGGCTTCAATAGGATCAAATCCTAGGTGGAAATTGGAGGAGAGTTTGACCATCTACCTATTATGTTTCATATAAAAAGAATGATTGTAAACCTTTGAATCCTTTTATATTCAATCCCACTTGAATGATGGAAGAATATTAAATCAACTCGGTGGAACATGTATTCACAATCTTCAAGGCTTCATCTAAAAATTCATCTATTCTTCAATTTTTTGTTAATTTTAAAAGGTTAAGAAATGTGTTATAAGGAGGGATTATAATATGCACAAGGAGTATGAAGAGGAACTTATTTATGTGGAACCCAATCATTTTTAATAATAAAACTTTGATAAATATTTCAATGACGTGTCAAATATTTTTCTTAAAGGTTTGGAACAAAAGAAGAGGAAATTGTTAGAGAATAATGAAGCTCATTGGAGACTGAAACATAGATACTTATGGTTGGAAAATGGTGAGAAACATACAAAATATTTCCATAACTATGCCAATCATAGGAAAAATAAAAATACTAATAAGGAAATTCCAAAGTAGGATGGTTCTAAAGTTAGGACTTTGAAGGAGATTACAAAAATTGGGGCTTTCTAACTTTGAGAAGTTATATAAGGAACATGACATAGTCAATATAGTAGATATTGTGAGCATATATACACACTTTATAATATAGTTTAATGTTAGGTTAATGGAGGAATTAAACAAGGAAGAGTTGAAGTTAGTTTTATCATCATTCCAAAAGGATAAAAACATGGGGTTGATAAATAGATTACAAAATTCTTTCTCAATTTTTTACCATAATCTTAAAGGGATTTCTTAGGGTGGTGCAGTATTCTATGAGATTAGGGAAGGTTCTTGGTTCTTTCTCTACCTTCACTACTCTTATTCCCAATTTCGACAATTCAAGATCATTTGAAAAATTCAGAACTATTTCTCTTTGCAGTTGTATCTATTAGATCATTGCTAAAATTATTTCCATTAAAGTGAAGAAGATATTGTCTAAGACTATTTGTCTTGACAAATTTAGTTTTTTTGCATGGGTTGTAGATTCATGATTCTATAGGAATGGGTGGTTAAGGAAGGGCTTCACTCCATAAAAACTAAGAGATTATTGGATATAGTAATGAAGTTGCACTTGTTGAGAGCATATGATAGAAATAACATGATCTATTTTTGTTTATTGATGATCCATATTGATTTTTGTATGCATATGGTACTAGAGTATAGTTTTGGTCATTTTCATCACCCGATATTATCACCTTTATTTCATGTCTAGTGGATTTTTTTTTGTTTTTTTCTTTGTCATCTTTGTTTTCCCATTATGTATTGATGTATGAGCTAGTAGGGTCTTAATTTTTATTCAATGATTCTATAAATACATAAGAACAATTAGGGACAAATATAACCATATAAGGAATTTGTTTATTTCAATAGTATCCCATGCCAAAATTAAATTTCAAACATTTAGAGAAAAAAATAGAGTATTTCTCGGTTGTATTGATTATCTAAATTATTGAAAATATAAGGTTTTCTATACTTAGATCACAATTCAATGCCTTCTAAACATCATTATACTAGGTGCGATGTTTTTCAAATTATTCAAAATTCCGAGTTTTGATAACAATGGAGGGATAATAAATGCTCCATCAATTCTTGATGGTTTTCAAGGTTATAAGATGTGTCACTATAAAATTAGGGTTTTAAGGAAGGAAAATGGTTTCCCAATGAATCATAGTGAATTTTGGAAAAGGAATGATGTTTTGAATCCTAAAAGCGAATTACGATGTCATAAAATCAAACTTTCAATATTGAATAGTTTTTCAAACTTTACTTATACCTAATTTAACTTGTGCCACTAAAAAGTACTACTATTATAGTCCTTTTCATTTATTTTCATTTTAGTTTTGGTTCTACTTTGCTTCATTGTTTGGAGATGTCGGTAGTTTTGTTCTCACAATTTCCAGGGAATCACACGTAAAAATATCTTGATCCAAAATCTAATTTCTCCAAAACAGTTCACTTACTTCAAATTATTTATGTTTTAAAATATTTTAATTATTTTAATTTATGTAATTAGACTAACTTCATGCTTAATCTACGATTAAATCTAGTTACAAATGGATACTCCTAATTGTTGTGCATTATTAATATAAAACTACTTTCCACATTTACCTAATTGTGAAAATAATGTGTGCATAAAACCATACCAAATTAGTCATGCAAATGCAAATGAAATAAGTGACACTTCAATCAACATTAATAAAATGGACTATCGATAGAAGTTACTTCGTAATATGTCTTCCAAGAGAGATAAAAAAGTTGGAAATAAAATTAAGGAAATAAAATTTTAAATTCCATTTCGACAACAAGTCTAGCTACCATAAAAGAAATTCCATAATTTTTAATCACAATTTAAAGGTTTTATTATAAATATGGTCTTGTAGAGAAAATCCATGAGATAGAACTTGCATAAAAGACCTAATAATAGGTTCTAGGTGATATAATTTTTTTAGATGTATGAAAAAATGCATATAATATCAAATGACATTCAATCAATGGTGAAAGATAATTGTCTCTTAAAAAGATCCCACCGGGTGGTTCAATTATCGTTGAAAGCAAATCCTGGAGATACCTGTAATAAGGGATGAGGTCGGGATCGTGCCCCGGTCGAATTTGTGGGATATAAACCCCTAATTCCTTGGCCGCTTAGCTGAAGAAGTCTTCCCACCTCAACCATGGGATATGGCGTCACATGATGACTGCTAGGTTTCAAAAAACAAATGCATATAAATATTAGGTTAAGTGTATGTTCGATGGAGTGATTAAAGATGATATTGATATAAAAAGAGGATGGATTTTAATTCGAGATGATATAGGATATTTCTATTAATATTGTTAGATCATTTAATATCAAAAATTAATATTATTAAATGGGTTATACGTTTACAATGTGGATGATGGTATAAATTATGTTGCCTCACTATGTTTTAAAGCGTAAATTCAAGAATATAAAAGGGGTTGAAATTAGATTCAAGTCCCATATGAATTTTATTGAATGAACACCCTCAATCCTTAAAACTAAATCGATAAAGATCAATTATTCATCCCTCACTCCTTAACTCTAAACCAAAGAAAATGAATTATTCAAATATCTCAATATTTTCAATCTTCAATAAAAATCAAACAAATACTAAAATAATTAAAATAATATTTAAATATAAAAAACAACAAAATACTAAATAATACTAAACCAACTATTTAACAATGTCTCTCTTAAAAGAAATACATGACTACTTAAGGAAATAGAGAAAGAATCTTCATGTGGAAGAAGACTCGATACCAATTATTAAAATAATGAAAAAGGGGTATTCATAATATCAAAATTTCTACGTTTGAAGGCGTGACTACCATTCACTCAAGCTTGACAATGTTGTACATTAGCTTCACCTACTTCTTTATAGATGACTCTACCACATGTACCCGACAACGTGAATGGCCAAAATTTTGTTGGGAAGCATGGAAGTGAAAAAGGATTTGAAAATCATTGCTGGAGAAGATGGCTTGGGTGCTCGGTAAAAGACTACCCTGGTTCACCTGAAGTGGAGGATGTGGGGCACTAGTGATGAAGTAAAGGGTGCAGTGGCACTCGTAATAGGGGTGGGTGTTTCGGTGTTCACCAACAAGTTCCATGACGTGTACAAGGTGACATGTGACATAGTAGATGATGCCCAACACTACAGATCCATCAACAACCTGTAATATTTTAGTTGTGGGAGGAATATTCAACACGCCCCAAGAGGGAAAGTAGATAGTTGACACATGGTGGAAATGCCCTTTAAGGTTCCTGCCCAGCCTAGTAAGGGGGAACCCTACCACCCTAGTATTGATATCTTTTAGAGAATTCCATCCATGAGATGCCCAAAATATATTTTCTTCATCTTATTCATGTGCGCTCTATTCTCTAAGAAAAATAGGGATTTTGAAGCGAGTGGATATCATGTTATAGACACAAATATTACACATTAGACAATATTCAGCCCGATCTTATATTATTATTTAGAAGGTTCTCTAGTGTCCAAAGTACTAATTAATCCCACCTTTTTGCCACCATTTTCTTATCTTTTGTTTCGTCTTTCCCGCGTGTTTCTCGATACTTATCAGCCCATTTCATGACCTTTCAGACATTTTAGCTTCGAAATCGTGGCACCACCTATCTTTGGAGCACCCGATGCACCTTGGTCCCATTCCGTGTGCCCAAGTCTACATATAACCTCTTCCGCTCCTTTTTGGGTCATTTTCTAGTTGTTGGTCATCCTTATCTTTTTCTCAATCAGCCTTGTCGGGATTAATTATGAAATTGAGATTGAGAGCCCTATAAATATAAATTTATAAGACCATAATGAGGGTCCTAGCTCTTTGCATCATATCACTACTATCACTCCATCTATGGTTGCATTCATTTCATCACTTGCATCCACATAGTGACATACATTCAAGCTAGAGATATGCATCACACACATTGCATTGGGGGAGGGATTTCAGTCTATTTCATGCACACATGTTATTTACCTTTCTATAGCTACTATCGCTCACTACTTCACAAAGTGCGATTGACACGAGATAACCTAGGGCACAACATGCACAAATACACACCAAAACTACATTCGAATATGAAATGTAGTGCAACACTCAACGATAAGACCACTAGTTTGGCAATTGAGGTAAGTTTGACCCATTCATATGCATCTTTCATTTTTCTAGGGTTTGATACTTCTCCTTATATTGTGGTTCACTCTCTAGTTCATCCGGAAGATCCATCGCAACAAATAAGAAGCATTCAAAGATACTTAACAACCATACCATATTCAAAATAAGAGGATTTACAAGTGTTCTAAGTGCCCAGATTGCAAACCAGGGCACCCGGGTGCCCTAGTACACTCCCAAGTGCCTGTGTCATCTCAGATCTACCAAATCTACCCTTCACAGTGGTCTACGAGGGCTCATCTTCACTTCTAGATTTTATTTCTAGATCGCGACCTTGCGTGCAACAATGTATTTTGTTACTAGCTATGCCATTTCCTTCCTTTATCTTGCATATTAGGTTTTATTTCATTTAGAATAATTTATTTACATTTATTTCATACTTCTTTAGTTCATTTACAACATTTTAGTCCTCCTAACTAGATTAACATTAATACCCTAGATATCCCTTTAGGCCTCTAGGAAATCATTATTTTTGTTAATCACATGCCGCGTGGTTTATGGAATATTGTGAGGCAAAGCCCCACCGCTGCCATTGTGAAATTCAGGGTTACCAATATTGGACAGGGGTCATCACCACACATTTTGGGCACAATCTTATCATTATATTCATACAACGTACTCCCAAACCATGGCCAATGTCTTGTCCTCGTTGTTGAAATTCATGTAATATTAGTTCAACATGATAAGTATCCCATAAAGAAAAGGAAAGAAACTAAATCTAATATTAAACAAGGCCATGATATGGCAAATCATGACGAAGAAGTTTGCATGAACTATTAATGGTTCCCTAAGGGCATCAAGTTTTGGCCAGAAATATTGATAATTATGATATTCTCTATTTGCAGGGATTGGTATGTGCTCGTTTTGCAAAAATGGTACTATGTATTCTTTATATATGGAACCTTTTTGTCGGGGTAAATATTAAGCAAGATATGGAATTTTTGAAATATATTTTAAGTAATGGCTTAAAGGAAGATATGCATGCGTAATTTTGGGCTTATTTGGCTTACAAATTCCTACACTTTACCACTTTGTGGTATCCCTGGGAAAAGTGGGACCGAAAGTCATGATGTCCAGCGGGTTTGTCACGAGGGAAAGAGAACATAGCAGTTTTAAGGAAGATGAGGTTACATCTGCTAATTTTTTTATCTTCCCATCAGGTAGAACCCAAGAAGAAACCAAAATTAAATCCAAATCGAATTTATAAAATGTGAAGTCAGTGGACAAACTTGAAGAATGGTATTGAGATGTTTTTTTAATCAAACTTTCTTGGATTCTAGACGACGGAAAAGGTGTCTGATTACCTACTGAAATGAAGACTATGATAGGCCTCAAGACCTTTAGAAGTAGTTGAGGTTTTGGACATATCAACAGTAGAGAAGAGGAAACTAGAGGGCTAAGTTGTTACCAAAAAGCAACAAGTTTGTGGAAACCAAACTGTGTGCGGATCATTTTTGAATCGACCTCGTAGCGGTGTGATCTTTTTGCTCGAGTTCTACATGGAGACCTCCAACCATGGCTTTTGGGTGTGCAGATGAGCCCATCGAGGGTCGGGTGGTGGCTCCCGAGCTTGTCTTGGACCTTTTTGATCGCTTGGAGGTGTTTTTCTTCAGAAGGTGACCCGTACAGGACCCACCACATGAACGCCCACCATCGGATCCACTAGTAGAAGAAGGAGAGGCAACAGGACGGGCACTATTAAAACCAACAACGTAATTAAGAGAACTAAATAAACTAGCAATTGCACTATAAGTCTGCAATGGAAACACCGATAGGTTGACACAATAAGGGAAGAGCGTTCAACAAATATGTGTTATTAGAATTGTGAGTACAGTCAAAATCAATGTAGTTGCATGAATGTAATTTGTTCTAAATATAACAAAAATAACCAAAACAACAACATTATGCTTCTTTCCTCTTTTGTTATGCCTACGTAAGTTTTATAGAAACCGTAAAGTCCATATTATTTGTATTTATTCTTAATAGCACAAGTAAATTTGTGGTCATACTTGAAAATATGAGTTTGAAACAACCACATTCAAAACAATATGTGATTATGTAAGCATTTTTTAGGCAAAATTTATAATCATAGTCAAATTTGAAACAAACAAACTCAAAACAATTAGATTTGAAATAATATGATATTACTTGTATGGATTTTGGGTGACATTTGTATCCTAGTAGAAATGTCATCTTTGTTATTCAAGATTTTGGAGCCTTGCTAGAAACTATCCACCTGAATACCATCTTCCAAGACAATGTTTTTTTGTCATTTTAAAAACATTGAATATATTAATGGTATGAAATATTTTGTTTATAAAGTTGACTGCTTCTGAGTATAAAATATTAGTTTGATTCGATTCTTTGATAGGAAGGGACATTTGTGAGATGTTTTAGTTGCAAGTGCCCTATCACATATGTGAAAGCAATAACAGAAGGAAGGGAAGTGAGAGAGCTCAAATATCGAATGTGTGAAGCTGGAATAAGTGTTGACCAAACAGATTTTTTTATTGTTATTGATGGTACGAAGTTGGATTCCATTGGGTTCCCACTTTTGTCTAATGCATTCCCTACTTGTTGTTTGCATATAGAATTTCTAAATTTTGGCTCTAATAATGGTTGATGGATTCATGTGTCTAGATGGGTGAAGACAGATGACACCTCATTATCTTATCTTTCCTTGGACTACTCATTCTAGCATGGTTACTATGAACGATAATATGAACCTTCATTTCTATACCCATTGTGTTTACTTTCGAGTCATGTTTTTTCACAAAAGCAATCCAATTTCTAAAAATATATAAACAATTACCTCCTTTACCTATCACAGTTAGAAGGAACAAATCTGGTGCAACCAGAGTTGGAACTTCTAAAATCATGTACATGAAAGATTCGCATACTAATCAACACTTTTAAAAATATCTGTTTCTTTAATCATGGGATACATTCTAGAAGGTCTAAGGAAGTCGAAAAAAATCTGAATCCTCGAGATTCTAATTATTATTTTTAACCATTGAGGCATTGTAAAACATAATTTCAATTTGAAAACTAAAAAATTTACCAGATTTACAGAGCCAAACAAAGCAACTCTCCTTATAGTTTTTGTGCCCTGATGCATTGCAAAATATAATTCGAACTCAAAAAAACTTACAAATCTTCCTATTCTGATTATTATTGTTGTACACTAAGGCATTGTAAAATATAATTTCAAGTTAGCAAAAAAATTACCACATTTGCAGATCAAAAAATCAATTCCATTATTATGTTCTGCAGTGATGCATTATAAAAGATATAATTCTAATCATTATTGTTGTCTGCTAAAGCATTGAAATATATAATTTCGAGTTTGAAAAATTTGCAAAGAATAATAAATCGGCTCCATTATTATTGTTCTGCCCTGATGCATTAACAAATATACATTTCAAGTTTTTAAAACAAAAAATTCTTAAACCTGTCAACGGAAATTCGGTATTTACCAAACCAAGAGATTAAAAAAAGCATTCCAGCATTCAGATTTGAAATTAAAATAATAATAAAAATAAAACAGAATATGTCAAAGCTCTCTTGCTTAGCCCATACAGGGAATTTAACAAATCCAGAAATAAAATAAAAAACAAAACAAAAAAATAATTTTACAAAAAAAATTAAAATTAGTCTTCCTTGAATTTATATAGATTCGAAATTAATATAAATGAGAGGGAAAAAAATCCAGCATTTAAATTTAAAACTTAAAATTAAAAAAATATCTCCTCAATTTTTTTCCGTACAGAGGATTTCCGAATTACCACATCAAAAACAGAAGACAAAAATAAATAAAAAAATTATAGAAACAAAATAAATATCGAGAAATAAAATCTTATTTCCATAACCCTCACAAGTAAGGCGAATATACAAAATCAAAAACACGAAATAGGAATTCTAATTTTCAAATTTAAAAATAAAAAGGACTAAGCGCTAACCTCCTTAACTTTGTCATTGTTGGAAAGAAACAAATCTGGTACAGCTGCCATTGTTGAGCTTGTAATGTCTTGTACGGTAAAATTATTTGGTACAGGCAGCTGCGCAGCACTCTCTTCCCATGAACAAATGCCGTAAAGGTGAAAGAGCGTAAACGCTAATATTATGATTAAATGTACCTACGAGGGCACCAGAATTTCCACGGCCGTTTGCGCTCTCTCCGTTTTATATTATTTATTTACTTCTTTGACCTGCATAATATTCATTGTTGAAGAGAAGGTTCGAAGGTTTGGTTCAGAAAAATGTGCAAAATTCAAAGGGGCAGATGCTATGATCTGGCGTTGGCGAAGGGCGGAGGAAAGGCTGTGGGAATCGACCTGGGACTACATACAGTTGCGTAGGCATGATGGCAGCATGATCATTGCGAATGACCAGGGCAACCGAGTGACGCCCTCCTTTCGTGACTCAAACTCGTGACCTTCTCAGTTGCCTTGCGTAAAACCTGTTCCATTGCATTTTATTGCAACCTTATCGCAGGCCCTGAAACACCATCGCCTTTTTTATTTATTACTCTCTCTGAACCAATTTACATTTCAAATAAAACTAACATTTCAAGACAGTAAATTTCACCTTGCAGCTTCTACTTTGCTGTTGAATAAATCAGGGTAAATGTACCTGCATCTTACAATAAAATTACCTCGTACGTTTAAGTCAGGCAACCATTAAAATGAATCTCTGGAATGAAAACCAGAACCCATTACTGTATAGAAATGGAGAGACCTAAATCTGTAAAGCAATGTCTGAAAGGAACTTCAAACATTGAAAGATCTAATAAAACAATTTACAAACTGAAAGATGCCTTAATTTTTTCCAAGGAACTGTCCCATCCTGGCATACCATTTGCCACATCTGTGCAAAGAAACACCTATGAATTTCGAACTTCCTCTGCAGAAACCAGTACAGAAACGAGTGCTTTGGTGCCTCAGAATGTTTACAATTTCTTCCTTTGAAAGATGGCCCATCTGCAGAAATCATAGCTGACTGCGACTGAGATATACATTCAACCACAGTCGGAATAACAAATACCATATGATTTTATGATTTTTAAAATAAAATGAAGATTACCTGTTAATTCATATGTTTCATAGTCACTGAGGTTGAAATTTATGTCGGTGAACCCTCTTTAACTTGATACCTAGCAGTAAAAAAGAGACTAAAAGATCCGAAAGAGATTTACCTGGCCGCGGCATGGGCTGTGTCAAATCCACCTGCAAGTGGCACATCTAACAGTCCTTTCTAATAAATAGAGTAAGGACTTTAATAATTATACTGCATAGACTTTTTTGTCTTGATTTTTGCAACAAATAAAGGGAAATGTTGACCACCCAATCAAATAAAAGATAAATGATATTTAAAAATTGTAAGAAAATATTATTTTTACATAAACTATAATATGACAATGAAATATTCCACATGGCAAAGATTGATTGGAAAATAAAGAACAAATTAATAGATGAGTTGAAGACAATATCCATGCATTGGGATAATAACAACATGGCAGGTGACCATTTGAATACCAACATGGTTGTTATACATCCTCTCCTAATATATCCATTTTATTGCAACACACGGATATTGAGTCGTGTTCCATAGCAAACGAAGTGAACGAGGAAGGCGCTGAACTCTTATCTTCGAATCGTTGGAGGACCCATTGATGTCAAAGCCGCAATAGGCATTGGTGGTATTGATTATGCCGCCCCAACACCAAAATTCCCGATCCTATTTGAAATCTGTTTTCATATTCGTACATATTTAGTACATCGGTTTACTCAATTACAAAAGATATAAATGCATTCAAATAGGTAGCATCAAGAGCTTTAAAACAAAAAGCATGATAGCAAGAAAGAAGACATGACAACACGTGTACAAAGAACCCAATGTAGGCGATCTTGAATGTTGGGTAGGTGGGCCACTATGAGAGAAGAAGATCCCTACATTATGCTACTCTATGTCTCCTTTTTCTAGGCACACAAATAATGCTAATGACTACAGGCTACATGCATTAACGAAGCAGTAAAAAGTTGTTACCCGGGCATAAAATTACTCACAAATTTGCCCATGTAATTTTAAGCCACTTGTCCATTTCAAGGATTTTTAATTAATTACAACACCAAAACCTTTGACTGAAAGAGTGGTATAGAAATATACAAATTAATTTTCATCTTACGAGAGGGATACATAGTTGATGAAGTTTGCATTATGCATGTCTAGCATTATGATCAACTTATGAGCTAATGGTGGGGTAATTCCATTTGTAACCTAATTATTCTCTTCCCCTCTTGGGATTTATCATGGGATGATATTTTTGCATGTACGACATACAATTTGTATGGCATGAATCCTCTATATTTCTTTGCATTTGAATGAAATGAAGTGGATTATGATACCAATGAATGGCCTCCTTAAAAAATAATGTAATTCCAACATTTCTTGTTTTCTTGCAAATTGTGTACAATTCTATTGTGTGGGTGTATTATAGGTGATCCATGTCAAATAACATATCTATGTTTTAGGTGTCTATATATCAATGCTACATGAGTATTGTACATATTACATATTCAAATGAGTTGGTATGGAATTGTATGGAATCATGTCGAGCATATATGAATAATGTAATGTATATGAAAAGACATTTACTGAGATCCCTAAAACAACGTTGTTGTATAGTTGTCTATCTAAAGATTACTTTGATCCCAAATGATATAAGAAAGAGGATTTTTGATTTTATTAAACTCAATAATGAACTTGCAAAATATGTTTGCATGTCTAATAAAATTTTCAATCAGATGCCATTGTTAAAATAAGGATAATATTTGATCAACTAGATTTTTAGGGTCTATATTAATATAAAAAATGTTAATGATTTAGTCTAGCTAACTGATGTTTGTAGTTTAAAATTCACACTTGGCTTAGAAATTAGCATGCAACTTGTCCTTGTGAAAATATTTTAGAATATGGGAGATGTTCTCTAAGTGCTTCTTTGATGTCTTATTTTAGACGATTATATCATCAAGGTAGATGATGGTAAAGGAGTTGAGAAAAATTAAAGTTTGTCAACTATCAGGAGTAGATAAATGGTTGAATTATGCTTTTGGGAGTTTTACCTAATCAGGAGAATGTAATCAACATGCATTGTGGAAATTTCTAAAACAAATGACAGAAATTAGTGTTAGAATTTTTTTTCTTCAAATTATTTTTATAAAAATCAATTATATACAAGTGGTGTTTTTAGAGTACATCAAATTCTACAATAATTGAATTATAAAACTCAAATGAATATGACTTATTAACAAGTGTAAGTGGATCTCAAGAATCAAATTAATAATGATCAACTTAAACTAATATTTAAGCGAAGTTATGTGGGTACTTCCATTAACCTACATGTCATGAATGACACATGAACCATCACGTGCTATATATATCAATATTAAATGTTTTATTAATTATCTTTTATTTAGATTATTATATATAAGAAGGCCAATATTATATATAACAACTCTCTTTGCATCTCAAGTGACATGACCCAGTGTTTAACTAGACACAACGCAATCAATCCTTTTGCTCCAAATCCATACTCGCCCTCTGCACGACAATCACAACAGTCGGTGGTCAAATACATAAAAAGCTCGAAAGCTCCTTCAAAGAGGTGACGGGTATGAAAAGTGTTCTTTTAATTTTAATGAAAACAAACCAAAGTGATTTTAACTTTAAATGCAACTTCCACCTCCATTAACAGTGATCTATATGGTTGGCTTGGTTAGTGAAGCATTGTGCTGGAGGATTACATATCAACCCCACCCACTACAAATTAGTTAGAATTATTAATTACACAATCCTTCTTTGTAAATCGAAATAGATGGTGCAGATTTGTTTGAATGTCGTTGTACATAATGATCATTATTTGGGTTTCGAACATGGGATGTATTGATAGTTTCCTCTTTTATATTTGCACTCTTAAGTGTAAAGTACACTTACGTGAATAATGTGAACTCGATTATCAATGATTGTTCACACGTCATCTATTTCCCTACATTTATTCGAGCTTAGAATTATAAAGGGGGCTATACCGTGCTCACAAAAACAAGCATTTCAGTTGGGTTTCGAACTTGAAACTTATTGGATTTTTCCCATTATTTATTTTGTCTCTTTTAAGCATAAATTGCACTCGCATGAATAATGTGACCGAGATTGATTCAATAAATTGTAACATTAGTAACATAAATTATTTAAGTGCTACAATTTAAACCATGGAAAAGGTGTAGAACATGTAGGTATTTATTTCTCACTTTTTATTTCCAACTTTCCAATAATGTCTACGTCTTATCTAAAAATAAATGTTGTCTCTCTTAGAGCTTGCCATGCATCTAAAAGGATCGGATCATGTGGCGCATATTGAGGCTAAGAAACAAGCATTTTGATTAGGTTTCAAATAGTTGAGTTGTACCAAGAGATAACATATACCTACGTTGCTCATATGACTAATCACTGGAGGGGTTCAATTATTAATGTTTCTTTGTGAATTGCCTATTTACTCAGGATTAGAACTAAAAAAATTGACTACAAAGTTTTAATGGAAAGAGCAATGTGGATGGGTTTTGACCTACTAACATATTGAGTTTTTGGTATTTTTTTATTTTCGGCACTTTAGGCTCAAATTGCACTCACGTGATTAATGGAGTCTCAATATACAATATTCACACACCATACATGTTTGGCCTACCATTGCAGGAACTCAATTATTGATGACTATTCGTGCATCTCCTATTTCATGACAATTACACCATCTTTAAATTAAAAAGGGAAGCTACAAAGTGCTCCAACAAGCAATCATTTCAGTTGGGTCTCGAACATGTAACCTTTTCAAATTTCCCCATTTTGTAGTTTGTCCTCTTCAAACGCATATTGCACCACTGTGAACAATACGTGCAAGATAAAGACCATACACTGGAACATAATGTCCTCCCTCTCCATCAAACCCCCTCCTGATCTCCCTTCATCCTTTCCCTCTATTTCACTTCCTCATTTTTTCATTCTTCATTTCATCCCTTTCGCTGCTTTCCATCATACACTTCACGACGATTACTAGTTAATATTGATTAAATGACTTATTTTACAACTTCTTTTACTAATTCTAATACATTTTCCATTGCCAAATTCATATTATCCATATTCCTTTTAAGACATTTGATATTTAATGAATAGTCTCATTTATTGTTAGGTTTTTTTTTCGAATTTTTTAGTCTTTTTTTTATCTTATTGTTTAGACATGTATTTTGAGTTACTTACAGTTATTTGTGAAATACAATAAAATTATATTATTCTAAAATATTATTTTTAAAAATATTTTAATTACTATAACTTTCTTTCACTTTAAAAATATTTTAGATATATTAATTTTTATAATCAAATTAATTTCATTCTTTATATATGTTTAAAATTAATTATAAAAATATGTACCATATTATTAATGTGAAACCACTTTCAATATATAAATAAAACCAAAACAAACTAATTATGAAAATTGAAATACATGATTGTTTTACCATATTAGATTGGATAGAAGAAATGAATTTTGAGATGATAATTGAAACCCTCTATTAATATTTTTAAGTTATTTAAGGTTAAAAGGAAATACTCCAATACAATAATAACTAATTCAATATATTATTTTTTTAAGATTAATGTTGTATTTTTAAATATTATTAAAAAATAAATTAAAATCATGAAGCAATTTCTCTTTCAAATGAAAAATTGACGATTAGCTAGATAAAATGGCCGATAACAAAATATTCATGTAGAAAGAGACTGAATACTAATTAGTGAAATAATAATAAAATGAATGGAACATCTCAAGATACAAAAATACCATGACAAATCTAGTGATTAAGTGGCAGGGAAAGAGTCCGGAAAGTTAGTTTATTCTTATCCTTTCCTTCCAAAAATTCAACGTAATATAACACAACCATGTGAACATTGAAGATATGAATTACAGTTTAAAAATTAAGTGATATGAATTAATGTAATATTGATATATTATTGAAAAAGAGCATGACAGATAATCACATGATAAAATTGTATAACTAAATAATCTGTATTTTATTAGATTTGGATGCTTTTTTCATTTTCAAAAGATATTAAGAAGTCAATTTGTAATATTTCTTCTAATTAATTACGTTCATACGTTTATTTGTGCTTTATTTAAGGAGTAGGATGAGCCCCTCCCCTCCCCTCCCCCAAAAAAATCATATTGCAGAATATATTTGATCGTTCTGATATTTTAAATTTAGAAATAAGATATGATTTATCATTAATTATATTTGTAGGCGTTACTTCATAGTCAGGAATATTTTGCTGCACTTGTTCACATCCATGTCCCATGTTTGCTACTAGGTATTGCAAGACCATGGGATAACCTACATCGTTGATCACCTATTTCATTGTGGGGATGATTTTTAAAGCAACGTGAAAATTTGAGTTGAGAGAAGTGGTTGAAATTTATTGTTGAAAGACTTGGACCATTTTCAATAGAATTAATTGTATACAATGAAAAACTTACCTAGAGACAACTGTGAATATAAGAAAGAATTTTTTTTTCCTAGCTAGGTGTATTTGTGTGTCATCTGTTAAAAGGCGTAGGTCACCATGCAACCATTAAAATAGTTGTTGTTTATGCACGAAAAGTTATGCTTAAATATGTTGTTTGGGTTACAAGTGCCCTGATTTTGTTTCACAGGGGGCTATCTCTATATGGCGAAAAGAAACCGTGACACAAGGCCGACCACTAGCCAATACACTCTAAAGGTAGGGGTAGGGGACTCAACCGATGTAGATGGACACTCCTCTCTCGGACATAATCACACTTGATTTGTGCAACAACAATGATGAGTCATACCATAGAGAATATAAGGGGTCACCATTCGCATAATGTAATATCCCTTTCCTAGTCGAAGACACTTAGCCTATTTTGTGCGCTTGATGGCTAAGGGGTGAACACAAGGGTTACTTGAGTTCTAATATTTTATTATAAAGTGCAAAAATAAATAAAATATTATAAAAACACTTATAATAAATTATTATGGACTTAATCATAAAATAAAAATAGAAAAAGAAAACAAAGGGGGAAATTACTTGGTAAAAATGTCGGATTTATGGAAACGTGTGACTTACAATAGAAGGAAAAAGTAAGTTATAAAGAAGGGAAACATAAAGCACAACATACGGGCCAAATGATTATTTCTAGGAGAAAATGCGACTTGTATGAGGAAGAAAAGTTGGTGGTAAAAATATTAAATGAAAACAAGGGAAAATATTAAATAATGTAAGTGGAAAACATTAAATGAGGCAAGTGAGCTGATTGGATGTTGAGGGAGGTTAGTTGGGTCATTTTTTCTATATAAGCAAGTCAACTTGCTTAGGAGAGGCATCACTCTGTTTATTATCAAATTTCATATTTTTGTGTTAAGCTTTTGGCTTGCATTTTTACTCTTGAGGACGAAAAACCTCCAAGAGCCCTAGAGAAGGATGAAAACCTTCCTCTAGTTTGTGAGGATTCTCTACACAAGGGTTTCCATTGTGCTTCAGTGGATTAGCAGTGTTTTCAGTTTATTTCCAGCAATTGAATAAAGGGGAAGTTGCAGATTTTTGGCAAGGGTTTGGGAGAGAAAGTTGTTATTATTTTCTATGCCCTTCATCCATGTGGAGCGACCCACTTTTATGGCATATCTGATGTATTTGAAGGTATTTCAGATCTGATTTGAGTGCAACATTTTATTCTGATTTTTATAAATCAAATCAGCTTGTTTTCAGAATTTTTGGGGATTCAAAGATATTATTTTTATCTATTTTTATGGGAAGCAAATATGTAAATTTTATAAATTAATTTCAGCCTTCTTGTGCATCAAAATATGCATGTTCTTTAATAATTTGGTTTTATAAAATTGGTAGATCAGATTGGAGTGGAGAATTTGTATTTTATTGAATGATTTTTTTGGTTTCCCACTTTACCCTAGTTGTACTTTTTAGGTTAAATTCGGACACTGCATTAAATAAATTTCCATATTTTCTCTTATATGCAATTTGAGTTTGGGATTTGGCTAAAATCCAACTGGGAAAAACAGTCCCATTGGGGACACTACACATAATCTCTACTATAGAAGGAGAGGAAGGGTTCTCTTTAGACTAGATTATATCGACTCGTCTCTACGCCTAGACATGAGAGGTCTACAGAGGAGGGAAAGTTCTTTACTCTATAGACTATATCGACTTTGTCTCTATAGTATATACAGATCTATAAAGAGATAGATGTTTCAGTGGCCATTTTTTTCAGGAGTATGTGAGTTTTTCATTTTTTTTTATTTTTTTATCCATACATTGTTGATTCACCTTGTTTTGTCAATTTGACTGAAACTCTCTACACTACCTATGCATTTGTTATCAACCATCAACATTGAAGCATTAAAAATAATCAAGGAAAAAAGAATCACTTTTTATGAGTTGTGGTCATTTCGAATCTTATTTATATATCTAATGACAGCTTTGGGATGCCACTCAATCCCTAAGAAGCAACAGAAAACACTCCACTTCCACTGTAATGATAGTAAATCTATTCTTTTTACACATCATGCCATCATTGCAATCCATAAGTTGACTCATTTTTAAAGAATTTTGTCAAACAAATCACATGTATTTTACATACCTAAAATCTATTTAAATGAGTTGGTTTATTTCTTTATACTAATCAATTGATTTTATTTTGATGGGCTATAAGGAAGGTATAAAAGGTTTTTTTCCTATACTCAGCCTAAACATTCTTTCTCTTGTCTAGGAAATTACTATTTACCCTCCCATTTATAAAAATATTGATTTTTTTAATATATGTTTAGTTCGTTGAAGGTTCATGTATATTGTATACATGAGTTGAATTGAGTTTTTTAATGATTTTTCTGCACATTTGTTGTGACGGGTTAGTTTTATCAAGAGGTTTAAATTTTGTTTCAGCTTTTGTTTGGTATATGCTAATATGTTTTGTTTTTCTATAATTCTTTGTGTATGAATCCTAGGCTAACATTTTTTGGGGTTTTAGGGAAGATATTTGCAAAAGGAAATTATACTAGGGATGGTGATGCACCAAATAAAAGGATATGTTGAATCTCTAGTGAAGGGTTAATTAGGAGAGTTTTGACGCGAACACATCACCAGTTAATCACCTTCAATGCAACAACCTAGAAAGGGGACAAAGTACCACAAACTAGAAGCATACGTTCCTTTGTTAAAACTTGAATCATACAAAATAGAGAGATCAAATTTGATTGAACACACAATTAACTAACCATGAGGATAATCACATGCACATGTCAAACATTCATTTCACTGATCATGGTTAATGATAACATAACTTTTAATAACATAAGGAAAACACTTTTTTCACAAATGACATAAAATATGGTTATATCACTTTTCCATAATATGAAACGAGATAATCTGAAATAAAGGTAAGCTAATTATCTATACTAAGGAATCAATCATTCACAAAGCATATACCAATCAACCATTTAGCACAATAAATCTAGGTTCTTCAAGGCAAGATATCTCTCTGAATATAATTAAAAGGTTTTAAATCTCTGAAGCACTCTTCCAAGCTTGAAGAAAAATTCACCAAAATATGATCTATCTATCCCAAATGACTCCATAAACCTAACTATTTATAAGTTCTTTAGGCTGAGCCATCACAGCTGGGCCTTCAACTAACATTTTACTAAAAATAGAAATGTCATTAATTCAAGGGAACAAGCTCCCATGAAAATAGAAAATTTTTTGCAAGGGTTTGACTCAGTCAACCCTACAACTCTGACCGATCCAAAGCTTAGATCTTTCCTTTCATGGCCACTCATCTTTGTCCAAGTTCTGCAATGCCTTCTTCTTCGTAGAGTTTTTGTTGTGTTTCCTCCCACGCATCCATTCAATGTTTATATTCGATGAAGCGTTTAATGATTCCTTGAATTTCCTCATCCCCTGGCCCACATGTGTAGTGATTCACCACATATTTTGTCTCAATTTCCCTCGTGATTTTAGCTGGAACTCTTATAAGTTTACTCAAAACTTTCTTCAATCTTCCTGTGAAATTTTGGCATAAAACTAACTGTCAATAGATTCACTACAAAAATTTTTGGTAACCTCATCATCACGCTTCACCAAATCTCTGAAATTATTCTTGATCTGCTCCTATGGAAGGGCATCAATGTTTTTGTTGAAGAATTTGTAGTTAACAATATCAAATTCCACTGATATGTCATTCAAAGCATCTGTAATTTCCACTCATTTATCATCCAACTTCTTAATTAAATCTTGTAAGACCTGACACCGAATTCCATGGCCTTTTGATATTCGAACAAATTTGCAGCATCATCGATTACATCCTCCTAGAGGAGTAGATCTAGAATCTTCCTCTCTAATCTCACTCCATGTTGCCAAATTCAAATTCAGGTTGTTATTGTCCTCCAAAAAAGTTTCATCCATTTTTACAAATATTAGTTTTTCCAACCTACAAATCATTATATATCTCAACAAATTCTTTAATTAAAGGATTAGCTTCCTACAGTATATGTTCCATCCATCCATCTACTAATCTCCCTTTCTAGCCTATCTTTTCGATCTCATGATAAGAAATATCATCAATGGTAGATGAAATTGTCATAGCCGTAGTAGTTGAGACTTTAGTAGATGGAGTTGGCTTTGTTACTTTTTTCCGTAGCAATGCAGTGAGCTGCTCGACCTTGGCCTTAAGCTCATCCTTAGAAGCTTTATCCTTATCATATTTTTCCAGTAGATTTCCAAGAGCAAGTGTGTACATCTTGTTTTGCTCCTTCATGAGTGGATTTTCCCAATGAGAATATAGAAATCTCATAATCTGCAGCTTGTAATTGTTTCCTTAGTTTTTCCCTCAACGGGAGTGGCAACCTCTACAACATCTCATTCCCAGATGCATTCACTATTAGGCTTGAAACAATATTTGGTCTATTGGCTTGTCTCTTTGGGGTATGTTCCAATATGCTCAAATCTATTACATCCCCTAGAGGCACTTTCTTCTTTTTCTTTGGAGTCTACCAAAACAACCATTCTAGAATGGTTGATGCTGATGAAGATAGAATAGTTGATTTGGTACATGAAACATTAGCCAAACAAGGGTACCAACAAAATTAGTTGGCATTTGAATGGTAATGGTAGTAATGGATGGGGTGGATGTGAGGATGGCCATAGGAGTTGATACAATGATGTTAGGAGATGAGACAAAAGGAAATGGAAGTGTCAAGGGAAGTGAAGAAGAAAGGGGTGACCCAATAGTTTCTCCTAGCTGAGAGAACTAGAAGGGATGAGAATAATTGGGCCATGGAAGGAGATGGGAAAGAAGAAATGATCGAAGAAGTGGAAGGAACTGATGTAGGAAGTGACAATGGAAGAGAAAAGGGAAATAATGGGTCTTGTGGGACACTAGGAGAATCAATGACTTCAACTATTTCTATCACAGAGTGGTATAGGAGGCACAAATTTGGGGAAAAGAGCCTTAGAGAGAGATGAGCTCCCAAAACAAATGAAATATTTTTTGGAACTATATGGGTCTTTTGGGTCGACCTTTTCCCCTTTGTGGGTGTTGATTGTCTCATGGTTGATGGGGCTCCTATATTTGTAGGTTTCTCTAACCCCTTGGGTGAGATTCCCAAGGTAACCAACCAACTATGAGTTCTTTGCAAAATGGGCCCCACCCTTCCTTTGTGTTGCAACATTCTTCCACATACCAATCAATCCATGACAATGGCTGATTGGAAATATTATTATTTTTATACACTTCATCCAAAACCTCATCATCATCCCATGCATGTCTTTTGGGACGTCGGTTATTCAAATTACCGAACCTCATCCAAATTTATCCTTTCATAGTCTCTCTATCAGATGATGAATTCATCCCGACAATGAATCTAGATATATTTCAAATTGGGGCACATGGGAACTGGACCGACCTGTTTCGTTGAATTTACCCCAATAGTCAAAATTAGTTCGTGGATGGAAAGTCCTACAAAGTTACCTCTACCATTTCTGCATCCACATTCTTAGCCTTGTAAATATTTGGGCAAGTGTATCTACCAATTGAAATAGGGAATTGAACTCCCACTTTGTGGCATTTGTTATGGATCTTATTCTAGTCCAAAGCAGTTGTCAAACCAATTCTAGTAGAACCCATTTATCGGTGGGACATCTTGGCAACTTGAGGGACACCTATGAAGCTAGGAATCGAATGTAAGTAAATGTGGGGAACTAAAGGTAGATAGCTCCCCACTCATGCACTTCCTTGAAGGATTCATCAGAAATCCTCCGATTATACAACTCCTTATCAAAATGGTAGAGAATAACAACAAAGAAGGCATCATTGATCCTACGGAAGTGCTTGCTTCCCTCATCTAGTGTGAGTTGAGGATAGAAATCATAGATTTGAGAGGTGCTTCAATACCCTTGGTATTCAACCCGATGAAATCTCCCATAGCAATGTGGCATAAACCAAGAAGGATGTCATATAGAAACTCTTTGAAGAATGCACTCTACTCAATTGATAGCAAATGGAGCTACTGATATGCTCCCCCATATGATAAATTCCTTATTCTTTTTTATGGTAGTGATATATAAGAACATCCACTCTGGAATTCCTTCACATAGAGGGAAGACCTAAGACTCTACTAGTAGCACAATGATGTCATTGACCTCCTGAATGAAGTCTGACCGATACATGGTCTTTGGCAATTTGGCAAAACTCTTGGCCAGATAACTTTTCAACATGACCTTTGTGCACAATTCCACTTCTTTGTCCCAATGTTCCACCACTGACTCTAGTGAAATTGTGGCATAATCTTCAACGTCAGGGAGTTTAAGAAAATCTTCTAAGAAATTTGGGTCCAAGCAGATCACAACTTTGCCATCGACATCTTTAACTGTCATAGATTCTTCATCATAGTGGCTATTGCAGCCAAAAATAATTCAAGGTAATGCATGGATGTGGGAAAACCAAGCAGCAAGAACAAGCCCACTATCATATATGGCTTGCATCCAAGGTTTCTTATTTGGGGCCTTCACCCTTGCCCAGAAGTTTGGAAAATCAATTTGTCCAAGGTTGGTGTCCCCTATGTTTCCCAAGTCGGAAGATAAGTAAGAGTGAGGGGAAACCCCGAGGAATGAATATTTCATCTTTTCCTTGCCCTTAGATGTGGAAGTAGACATCAAATTCTAAGTTCCAAAATGCCAAAGAAGAGAATTCCAAAAACCTGAAAATATACAACCTTCGAAAACCCAAAAATTAGAAACCCGAAGTGGAAACCTCCAAAAACCTGAATTGGAGAAGTCTGAAAAACTGAATTGGAGAAGTTTGAAAACCTGAATTGGAGAAGTCCAAAATGACAGGTTTCAAAAACCCGAAGTCCAAACCTCCAAAATGGAGAAGTCTGAAATCCCGAAATGAAAACCTCCAAAACCAAATTGGAGACCTCCAAAATGAAGAAGTTTGAAATCCTAAAAAAGAGAACTCTGAAGTGACAGGTTCCAAAACCAAATTGAAGAACTCCGAGGTCTGAATGGCACAATTCCCAAAAGAGAAAACTTCAAACAACCAAAGATCAGAATTCCAAAAAGAGAGTTCTCTGAAAATGCCAACCTCCAAACTTTGAAAAATAAGAGGTGTTGAGAGGGTGAATTGAAGAACTTGAGAGGATCCATGCAAAATTTGAATGCCTATAGAAACTTAAATCATGAAAATATGGTGGGAAATGAGTTTTTCATTTTCCAAGGTATGTAGAGGAGGAACAAAAGAAATGAAAAAGGAGAAAATAAAGCAAAAGATATTAAACCAAAAAGAAAATGACCAAAATAAAAATACATTGAGAATGACGTCGAAAAGTACAAGATACAATAAAAATCAGGTCATCAAAGAAAAGTGTCAGGTGAAAATGACACGTAAAATATGATTTAAATAGAAAAAACCCGATATTAATGGCAAAATTTCAATCACGGAAGTAGGTAAGGATTAAATGCACAGAGAGCCCCGACAATTTGAAACCTGAAAGCTGAAATTCTAAAATTTTAGAATTTCGGGGTTTTGACTTCAAAGATTAAGGGATGAAAATCATGGAATGGTTCAGAAGAGTTCCAAAACCTGAAATCCTGAAAGTTTGAAATTTCAGACTTTTGGACTTTGGACTTCAGAAGTCCAAAAGAAATGGACTCAAAAATGATCGAGAGAGTTCTGAAACCCAAAAGCGTGAAAGTCCAAAATTTCATACTTTGGGTTTTCAAGACTTCGGAACTCTAAAAGGAATTTCCTAAAAATCCTGACTTAGAGTTATGAAACCCGAAAGCCTGAAAGTCTAAAATTTCAGACTTTCGAGGTTTTGGACTTCAGAACTTGAAAAACACAATTTCAAAATTAAGTCATTTAAACCTCGAAAGGAAAAATCCCTAAAATCTGAAGTCTGAATCACCGAACTTTAGGATTTGGAGAATTTTCAAGATGCAGAGATCTTCTATGTGAAGTTTTTTTCAAAATTTGTTTGATTGATTTCAAAGTCAGCTTCTCAAGGTAAATAAAATCGGTAAAATTTTGGTGACCTCTAGGGAATGATTGCCTGCTAAGCTTTTAGATCAATAGCCTTATACAAACCATTGGGAAAAAAGGATTTTTGAAAGAAAACAACATTCAGAGGACACCTAAAAACAAAAAGAAAGAAAAACAAAACAAAACAATGTGCAAAGCACTTGGAGGAAAAGAAAATGAACACTATACAAGGGTGAGACAATCTCAAAAGAAAGCTTTGAGATGTATCCCATTCACGTGAATGGGAAGTTCTTCTCCATTGAGTCAAGATAGATGAAATGAATTTTCCTCTTTGCAACTTGAGATAATATATGGTCCACTCTAGAGAGCGTCAAACTTAGCATGCCTTCCTGGTTTGGCTCTATCTTCATCCCACTTGAGAACCAAATCTCCTTCTTGAAAATGCCTATCAAAAGCTTTCTTGTTGAAGGATTTCTTAACTTGAGCTTGATGTTGGCTTAAATTTTTCATAGCCTTGTCTCAAACTTCTTCCAACTCCATGAGTTTAGCAAACCTCACTATTAAGGAGTCATTTTCCATAACTTCGAGCTGATGAGCCAATTCCAAAGAAGGTAATTCCAAGGAGAGTGGAAGCTTTTCCTCCCTCCCATATACCAGCATAAAAGGTGAACTTCCAATGGAATTTTAGGTGTGATTTTCAATCCACCCATAAGGTAGTCTTAATTTGTGTATGTCAGTCCTTTTGTTAGCTTCATCATTCATTTGATGATCCTTATGAGATTCTTGTTACTAGATTCAGCCAATCCATTTCCATGTGGATAGTAATTGGATGAAGTCTTGAGATAGACCCCATTCGTAACCACCCACTCACTCAACTTTAAACCAAGGAAGGCCATTGCATTATCGGAGATAATGGTAAATGGAACTCGAACCTTATCATTATATTTTCCAGGAAATCAAGGACCGCCTATTCATTACTTTCCTTTAAAGCCACCACCTTTGTCCATCGAGTGAAATAATCTATCATAGTAAGAAACCATTTGTGTCCATCAATGGAAGGAGGGTTGATCATCCGATAAAATCTAACCCCCATTGAATGAAAGGTTGATCTACCTGAATGGGGTGCAGGGGAAGAGCTGCCGTTTTTGTTTACCTGCAAACAAGGCACATTATTTACATTTCCTCACCCAGAGATGGGAATATTTGAAAAATCTAGCCAATAGTAACCTGCTCACATAATCTTGGTAGTAGTTGTTCATGCAGAGTAATGCCCTCTAGACAAACCATTGTGGAATTCTTCTAGAATTCTACTTACTTGCTCTAGTTTGATATACATAGAAGAACACCATTTAAGTCTTTTCAGAAAAGAACATTATTGATCGAGACATATGGAATAGATTGAAGGAGAAAAGTACATCTTTGGAATTTATCCATATTTGAAGGATATGCCCCGAGAGGAGGAAATTTTACATCTTTGTTAACCAATCAACTTGACAGTCACTTTTGTCGCATTTAGGAGCATAACATCTTCTACATCCTTGGTCTCCATGTCTGCAGCCAACCTACTAGCATAACCCTTTACCCCGACAAGTTTAGTTAATTTAATGTGTACATCATACTCCATTACTTTCATGATCCACCCTACACGCTTCTCGTTCATTTATTTGTTCAACAAAAATCCTTGACGCCAAGATGAGAGACCATCAAGTGAACTTTGTTGTTGGACAACATGTGCCTAAACTTCTTTAGAGCTCGAATGACTACAAAGACCTATTTCTCAATGAAGGAATATTTGAGCTCATATTCTTTGAGAGACTGACTAAAGAAGGCAATTGGTTGTTCCATCAGATTGTCATTTTGCTGGGTGAGAATCCCCAAAATACTTTCCTGACTTTCAAAAGCATAGAGAATGAAATATTTGTCAAACCTAGGGTTTACCAGTGTGGGAGCTTGGGAAATGGCCATTTTGATAGCCTTAAAACTCTCCCTCCCATCTTTCATCCATGAGAATGGAATGTTCTTTTTCATCATGGCTATGAGCATTTTAGCCAATGTTGCAAATTGAGGAATGAATCTCCACATGAAATTTATGGTTCCTAGGAAACCCTGGAGACCTTTCTTGTGACTTGGAAGAGATAAGGACATAATTGAATGAATTCTATGGTTTGATCAATAAAAATTCCTTCCATGGAAACAACATTTCCTAACAATTTTCCTTCTTGAACCACAAAAATGCACTTCTTAGGATTTAGTGACACCCAAATTCTCTACATCTTCAAAAAAACTTTTCTTAGATGTGTGATATGGTCCTCAGCATGTTTGGAATACATAGTTATATCATCAAGGTAAACTAAGATGATATCATTAATGAGTCCTTTGAATGCCATGTCCATGGCTCTTTGGAAAGTAGCCCCTACATTGGACAACCCAAATGGAATTTTGTTATAAGCATACGTGCCCCACTTAGTAGTGAAATCCATTTTGAATTGATTAGATTCTTGGACCAAAATCTAATTGTATCCCGAATATCCATCGAGCAAAGAAAACCTTTGAGCCCCTGCCACTGTTTGGAGGATTTTCTCCATTGATGGAAGAGGGTAGTGATATTTCAATGAGGTGTGGTTCAAATCCCTAAAGTCCACACACAGCCAAATCTCTCTGTTCTTCTTCCTCATGGGCACCAAGTTGGCTACCCACGAGGAATGCTTGATGGGAAAAATTATGCAAGCCTCAATAAGCTTGGTTAGATCCTTCCTCATTAGTGGCTCGATTTTAGGATTAATTGGCCTTTGTTTTTGATGAACTGGATTAGAATTTGGATCCATCTCAATGGTGTGTTGAGCTAGGCCGGATCGAAACCACGTAGATCTTAGTAACTCCATGCAAAAATATCATGATATTCTTGACATAGTTCAATGAAAGCTTTCTTCTCTTGAGCAGTGCATACCTTACCGATTTTTAAAAGTTTTTCACTTGCCACCGCGACTTATTCAAAATCCTCTTCCTTGACCACCATATTAGTGCTCATTTGTTTGGCTTGATCATTTGAATTGAAGATGGATTCAAGTGTAACCAGGCCTTTTGGCAAGCTTATTTCCTTTTAATTATATAATTTGATCACCGTAAGAGTTTTGAAGTTTATCCTGATGTTTGGCAAATGAACTCCGCTTCTTTTTGTAGGAAGAGGACAATCTGTTGGTCACTATCAAACACCTGCCAACTACTTACGTTATCTGGTACTGTGGGATGGACCACCATTTTGACCATCTGCTTGCCCTTCTTTCATAATGTCTACAGGTACATCATACTGTGAGCCAATAGTAGAAAGTATGTCAGCATCTTGATTTTCTTTCTAGGAATTGCGTGAATTCCAAAAGCTTTGAAATCTTGTATCAGGTCCCAAACCTGATTTTTATATGATCTCAATAGATCATTTTTTGATGCACTACGGGTTGTTAATTGATGCACAACCAATTCACTATCACCAAAGATAGTCAAGGTTTGGATTCCTTTTTTGGGCCAATTGAATTCCTTGTATGAGAGCCTCATATTCGGTGACATTATTAGTACAACTAAACTGCAACCAAAAGGAAGAGAAATATTTATCTCCTTCCAAAGAAATCAACATAACTCCTGCACCGGATCCATTTTTACTCCTCAAACCATCAAAGAATAGTTTCCATAGTCCTCAAAACTGCTAGATGTTTTAACCAATTGAGGTATGGATTATACCTTCTTCGTGTATGCAATATGTTCTTAATCTAGTCTCTTCCAAAAACAACAAACCTGATTCTTCATCCACCAATAAATCAACATAGGGATCATATTGGTGATTGATACTTACCTCATCAAGCATTGTGTAATGAACTTCTTCCATGAGAGTAGTTGGCTTGTGATCTACGCATCATCCTCATCTGGATCACAAATGGCATAATTCCCATTTATGGGTTTAGTGGTGTAAGGCTCCACATGATTGTGACAAATAGGTTTTGCTCTTATAGTCACCTTCATCCCGTACTCGAGTTCTAAGGATCATATGCGACTAGTCTGATGAAAAATAACCACCCATCTTGGCAGTGAAATCATGTGACAAGCAAATGGAAAAGAGGGAGGGATATCAATAATAGATATGTCTTGTGTGAATGCAAAGCTAGGACAGGCATGGATAATAAGTTAAAGCCCCTTAATGACTCCCACAGTTTGGACTGTAGTACCATCTAACTAGACAACTCCTCTTGAGATTGGAGTATATGGAATTCTTAACACATCTGCAATTTACTTGGGCATCATGGAACTACTGGCTCTAGAATCGATCATACAATTGTGCACCAAATGATCGCCGATGATCAACGAGATATAGAATGGTGGAGGTTTTTTGGTCTTAGAAAACACTTTTGTTTCTGGTTGGCACAAGCTGGTTGCCACTATTACTTCATGACCTAATGATCTATTGGTAGTACCAAAACTATTCAAAGCCTCTGTAGCAAGTTCCTCTGAGAAGGAATTGAGAGTGCATCCCACATCGTGACGCTCAAATTGGTCTTCTTCATTTTCTCCACAATGCTAAATGGAATTGCCCCAAATTTTCTAATACCTTTTTGGGCGTTAGAGTCTTCTTTTGGAAAATGCCTATTGGGCACTGTGATACTTGAAGTTCCACCCTTCTTTGTAGACTGATCCGTGGATACTTCTGGTGATTTCTTTCCTGCCCTTATCATCTGATATTTGTGTTTGAGGCTATGAAATAGATGCATGATTAGTTTTGGGAGATTGCGGTTCTATTGCCCTCTTCTTGGAACATGTGTTTGATGCTACAGTAGAGGCATCAGTATTCAAACCACAAAAGTCTTATGTTTTCCAATTTAGTAGCATAGTTTCATCAAAAGGCTAGTCTTGGCTCTCTTGGGTGGATGGTCCAACTGATGATTTAGGTGGGGCGGATATGCTTTGGACCATAAGGGCCTGACTCAAAACTCCATTTGGGAAAAGATTCTGGTTGTGAGGTGTAATCTTCAAAGATCGGGAGTTTGAGCAAATCTTCAAAGAAATCGGGTCCAAGTAGATCACAACTTTTCCATTGGCATCTTTAATCTGTCATAGATTCTTCATCGTAGTGGGTTTCGCAACCAAAACAAACTATGGGTAATGCATGGACACGAGAAAATAGCGGCAAAAAAATTCCACTTTGTCATATATGGCTTGCATCCGTGGTTTCTTATTTGGGGTCTTCACCCTTTCTTAGAAACTGGAAAATCAATTTGTCCGAGGTCGATGTCCCCTATGTTTCGAGGTTGGAAGATAAGCAAGAGTGAGGGGCAACCCCGAGGAATGAATATTTCATTTTTTTATTTCCTTGGATGTGGAAGTAGACATCAAATTCTAAGTTCGAAATGTCAAGAAGAGAAGTCCGAAAACCTAAAGTGGAGAAGTCCGAAAACCCGAAGTGAAAATCTTTGAAATGGAGAAGTCTGAAATCTTGAAATGAAAACTCTCGAAAACCCAAAGTCCAAACCTCGAAATGGATAATTCTAAAACCTCGAAAAATATTCAACCTTCAAAACCCAAAAATTAAAAAGTCAAGTCTAAATGGCACACTTAAAAAGAGAGAACTCGAACAACCAAAGCTTCAATTCCAAAAGAGAGTTATCTGAAAATGCCAATCTCCAAACATTAAAGAACAAGAGGTCTTTGAGAGGGATAATTGATAAACTCGAGAGGATCTTTGCAAACACCGAATGCATGTATAAACTCAAATCATGAAAACATGGTGGGAAATGAGTTTGTCATTTTCCAAGGTATGCAGAGGAGGAACAAAAGAAACAAACAAGGAGGAAACAAAACAAAAGATCTTAAACCAAAAATAAAATGACCAAAATAAAAATACCTTGAGAATGACGTCAAAAAGTACAAGATATAGTAAAAGAATCAAAGTCGTCGGTGATAACAGGAGCAGGAGATAGATACATAATTATTCAATGTATTATATTTAATGTGTGTATTTTTCAAACAAGAGTGCAGAGCCTTATAAAGGCTGCAGGAGGAGAGAAGGAGAGAGGACAGTTATAACTGTCCATTAACTATCCATTAACAACAATGGATTAAACTAATGCTAACATTCCCCCCTTAATACATTGTTCGTACAAAGATACATTTCCGATGATAGGTCCCCCTTAATGAGAACACCACAAAGAGGGTCTTCACACGAGCATGTGCCTACATGGTCTCGATACACATGGTTTTTCTAAGGTTGACCATAAACCTAGAGGGACAGGAGCACTTTCCGACTGTTCACCTTGGTGGTTTTATAGGCTTACCACGAACCAAGAGGATTTTACCTCGATGGTTTTACAGGCTTACCACAAACCCAAGAGGATTTTACCTTGGTGGTTTTATAGGATTACCACGAACCTAGTGTGAGTACCATGCGCTGCTTTCAGTGCTTTTCTATTCCCCACGACATTCTTTAGTTAGGAGGTCCCACATAGAAAATTCGTATCATCTATACTTTATTTAAAAACAACTGAACAACCAAGACAAAACTGAAATAAACAAACCAAAATTGAGGAATTGGTCCTCAATACCTTATTCAACACAATATCTGTTCTACGGCGGCCTCGCTTGCGGCTTCGCAAGAGGTCGTTGGATTTCCTCCAGCCTTCCTTTTTCCTCCATCCTCCGTATTGCTACTACTAGAGATGATGTGAAGCCAATCTCATCAACAACTTCCTCACTCTCATCAGAATCTTGTGGATCTTCTATATGAGTAGTATTAGCTCCGTTGTGTTTTATATTTCCTCGTAGAACATCTCTTGCTTGGCTATGATAGTTCCACATTATATGACCTTTCTTCCGACAATAGTGGCATTTAATCTCTTGTTTAGGCCCTTGTTTATTTTTATCGATCTCTTGTGAAATTTTCTATTTGTGGAATAAAGTGCACTTACTTGTTGAGTATCACCTTCGTAACATTGTCGAGGGGTTATGCATTTTTCCTCCGCGAGAAGAGCACGGGGTTCATTAGCTAGGCAATATCCTAGCACGTGGGTTCATATTGAGGTAATTAAAATTAATAAAATTAAATTCAATATACCGGTAGACATGAGGGGGTGAAAGGGTTTAATTTATTAATGTTTTGAATCAGGTATTGGGGGCAGGTTAGATAGATGAGCCAAAGGAAATAGAGGTTTACTTTTAATATAAAACTAAAACGTTTGAACCCTAGTTTTAAAAAGTAAATACCTTAAAATTGCAAAAGGAGTGTGGTCATAAATTAAATTATAATCTCTTTTTAATAAATAAATCTAGATTCTTAACCAAGAAATAATAAGATGGTAGAAAACTAGGATTGAGTATGCTTTTCAACACAAGTGATATTATTTCACCATCTTAATTATTTGAAGAACTATTGATAAATGAATAAAGCTTAACATATATAAGGTGACTTGTAATATGTATTCAATGGCTTCAAACTATCTTTTGAAAGGAAATGCATATTAAAAAAATTGAGTGAGAAATATAATATATTTTTGTCTAATATATTGGGGTAGAAATAAAAAGGGGTAAATAAAATTGTAATTGAAAAATGGGTAAGTAAGGTACATGGAAAAAATAGGGGTATTTTCATTCTAATAATATAATAGGAGGGGTATTATCAATTTAATAATTAGAGGTAGAAACTAGAATTAAGGGTATTCTTTAATACCATTTGAACGCACGTGCTATACCATACTTTTACTAAGTTAATCCCCGTGGAGAAGAGCCATGATCATGTCATCTAGAGATTTAGACCGAATTTGACTAGAGTAAAAACAACATTGTTGTATTTGGAAGATAGACTATGTAATAGGATAGCTTTGGCATCCTCGTCTTCTATCACATCTTTGACTTCGCTAGTTGTTTTTTTTTATTATAGGCAAATAGTTTTTGAAAGGGACTATACCCTTGTACAACAAGGCTCTGTAAACCATATTTAAACATTTAAGGCCCACACGGCGAAAAGAAACCAATTTACCAAGAGAAGTACCAAAAACAACAGAACAACACCAAAAATAGCAGAAGAACAAAGAAACAAACGGTATGTTGTCGGCCTAAGAGATAGCCAAACAGATTGGAGAACTATCTCGAAGGATAGGCAGTTTTCCTGGAGAAGGAATTTTTCTTTTTCCTAACTGTGATCCAAGCATCTGAAATTTCCTGCAAAGGAATAAGAACCTCAAGGTCAGTAATCGGTTGATAATTATTGCTTGAACCAGGGGGGACCACAGTCGCTAAAGACACATTTGGTTCAATGTTTCTGGACCTTTTAGCTTCATCCCCGGGTGTCTTTTCATGCAAAGGGGTCATTTCCCGCCTGTCATCCATGTCAGTATCAATATTAGTATCAGGGACAATAGCCACCTCCTCATCCGCATCAGGAATGTCATTTGGTTCAAACACCATATGTTCCGGGAGGGCATTTTTCCACCAGTTGGCCTTGTCATTTTTCTGTTTTACTATCTCGCAATTAGTGGCCGAATGTCCTAAAGAGAAACATCTCCTGCATCTAAAAGGCAGGCCTTCATAGTCCGTAGTCCGAGTCCAAGATCTATCTTGCACTTTCACTCAATATGAGTGGAAGATCCTTTCAAGTATCAATCTCAACAAGAATTCTTGCATAGGTTGTATGGGTAAAATCGAGCAGGTTTGGGAGTCAATGTTAATGATCTTCGCCAAGGCATTACCTATGGATATCGGCAGCTTTTAATCCCAGAATTGTAGAGGAAGGTGGGGTAATCGAATCCAGATCGGTTTACGGGAGAAGGATTCAGTGAGTGGGTTAAATGATGGGAACCATGGTTTTAAAATAAGGTATTTTTGCTGACAGGTCTAGAGTTTCTTAGCAATGATATTCTTATCAGCAATGGATTCAAAAGCAATAATAAAAATTCCCTTAGCACAAGGGTAAAGATCTAACCTTCCTTCTAGGAGTGGGATCCAATGTTTGGAGATCCATGCATGTAAGATAGGTAGACTAGGCCAGAGTCCAACAAATCGACAAATCAAGGCATGAGCTTGATAAAATGCTTCTGTTTCGAGGACTTCATCTCCAAAGCTTATACATGGGTTGGTCTCAGAAGGCTTCATGCTTGCAAACTCTGGCTTTTTTTGTACAACCTCCCGAATGATCTCTTATCTGCAGCTTCTATCATTGAAATAGGGGATGAAGTTACAAATGGCGCCTCCAGTGGAATCTCAGGAAATAGGTCTGCAAACCTTCTCTGTTTAGGGTTCGATGCATCTTGTTTTAGATTAAATCCATGGCCATGCAAAAGATTTAGATCAATATTCTCCCGGTGATCCGTGGTAGCCCCTAGGATTACATTCGGTGATACCGGTGGATCCATGTCCCCCAAAGTTGTTTCCCCTCTCGAAAAACTACGGCCTCCATTATTCACGCAGCTCAGAGATTTGTTTGGGTTTTGAAGCTTAGTCGCCCCGAAATCCCGGAAAAAGATCTACAGATCCCTACACATTCCTGCAACTGTGGCCGCTTCCAAAGTATGATTTATCATTTTTTTATGAGATTCTGCATTTTCATGTGGATCTCTCCCACCCGATGCCTTGTTGTCACCCTGCATGTTTGGAGGAGAGCGCCGAGGACTTCGCTAGTTGTTGGAGTAGAGACCGAAGATTATTAATGTGACTAGACATAAAAATGCTTTCTTCCATTTTGAATGCGTATAACTGAAGTTTTAAGGAAAACTTCACGTTCACTACTTTAAACTCCAAGTAATTGATTTAAATTATCCTACATGTCCTTGGAAGATTTATTGAGATCAACATGATGGAGTTTAGAATCGAAGAGAAGCAAGGCCAATAATGTCTTTTGCTTTATCATCTCTACATTGCCATTCTCGCTAATTTGGCGGCATCTATGGGCTTTTTCTCTTTCCCATCTACTATACCCCATAAGTTACATTTGAATCTTCACCTTCCATGTATGAAAGTTTAACCCGATAATTTTTCCAAGTGAATGTCCATAATAACTACTAAAGAAATGAAAAACTCGGTGAAGTAGGAAGTAAATTACTAAATCACCAAACACGAGACAAATTTGTCACGGTCTAAGATAAAATATATTCAGCACACAAGCATACACCACTTGCCAATCATCAATTACTCCAGCCAAGAAAGAACAACATAAAAATGCTTGTCATGTACAGCCAAAGATAAATGTATTCTCCACATCAAATCTCCTACACAGCTTTTGAAGCAGGGTAAAATGCATTTGGATTTTTTTCTCCGCGTTTTGCCAATTGTGCTATCCTCTGGACACCTTTTTGGTGGCTGGATTTGTAATGCTTGTCACTTTGCTCTGAATGGATCGAGCCCAAACAATGCAGGTCATTTTCCCACGTACCAACAAGAAAGAAATATATATGTTTTATATCCTCCTCACGCAGATCTCTATGCTAGTGAACTCCTCAAATTGCTTTCCTCTTACACACAAGTCCAGACATGTAAGAACGCCCGATACCAATGATAGCGGGATCGGGAGATAGATACAAAATTATTCAATATATTCTATTCAATGCGTGTATTTTTCAAACAAGAGTCTAGAGCCTTATAAAGGTCAAGGGAGGAGAGAAGGAGAGAGGACAATTAAAAGCTGTTCATTAACTATCCATTAACAATAATGGATTAAACTAATCTTTGCTAACAATGAGCAAAGTGTCAGGTGAAAATTTGATTTAAATAGAAAAAACTGATATTAATGGTGAAATTCTAATCCGTACGGAAGTAGGTATGGATTAAATGCATAGAGAGCTCCGAAAGTCCAAAACTTGAAAGCCTGAAATTCTGAAATTTCAGAATTTCAGGATTTCGGACTTTGGAGATCAAGGGATGAAAATCGTGGAATGGCACGAAAGAGTTTCAAAACCCAAAATCCCGAAAGTTTGAAATTTTAGACTTTCAGACTTTGGAAGTCTGAAAGAGATTATCTCGAAATGATTAGAAGAGTTCGAAACCCAAAAGCCCAAAAGTTTGAAATTTTGGACTTTCGGACTTTCAACTTCGGAAGTCTAAATTTTTTTCCAAAAAGTGCGACCTAGAGTTCCGAAACCCGAAAGTTTGAAATTTTGGACTTTCAGGGTTTCGGACTTCGGAACTTTAAAAACACAATTTCAAATTTAAGTCAATTAAACCCTGAAAGGGAAAATCCCCGAAGTTCGAAGTCTGAATATTCGACTTGGAGAATTTTCAAGATGTAGAGATCTTCCATGTGAATATTTTTTCAAAATTTGTCTGATCAATTTCAAAGTTTGCTTCTCAAGGTAGATTAAAACGGAAACACCGATATCCGTGCTTTTGTATTTTTAGCTTTAATACGAAATTACTCAAAGCATGGAAGGCTCAAGCCACTCAAGCTATGACTTTTCTATAATTATACTCATAATAAATGTATTACCAAGATTGCATGTTTAGAATGATGCAAATTGCCTTCTTTTCTCAATCCATAGACTAAATAGTCAAATTCAAAGTATAGTGGTTATAATTTGATCTAATGTTCTTTATAATTTTACATAGTTTTCATTAAAGAAAAGTATAATTGTTGATATCTTGTGAACATGTTCTTCGGCACTCCTCCAAATTTGGATTGGGAGACAAAAAAGAGAATCTTCCTTGAGTGAGCAAGGAGGCTTTGAAAACTTGCATGAGTATGTGGATCCTCTAGTGATTCCCAAGGGCTTCATAGGATTAGCAATATTCTCCTAGAAAAAAATACCATGCCAAAGTTTTTAGGAACATAGGGATATGTTGCACCAAAGTAAGTGGAATCTCGCATTTTTAGCATTTCGAGTAAATTATAGGTTTTTCTCAAAAAATCTAGACCAATGTCTACTCTATTTGGGCTTTCCAAATGCTTAAAACTATGGAGGTTTATTTTCATTTTGTCTTGTTTCTTTATTCGATTATTTAGTTTTTTCTACTATAATATTGGAGATAAAGTGGGATTACAAAATTCCTAATGATCTCCATTGGGTATGGTCCCAAATTTAAGGATACTAAAACCTAATCAAGTCTTAGGCTCAAATTATACATGTAGGCATTTTGGTATTTTAGTTGGCATTGTAAGTGTATCAATTTCTTTGATCAGAGACTTTTCAATTGACTATTAGGTGTTTAAATATATTTTATTTGACATTTTGTACATTAAATGTAGGCATGCATTGAAAGGAAACTTTCCTCCAATATCAAATGTGTATAACTACGTATTTGTACTACTAAAAGTACTATTACTTGGAAGATTTCGAATGGCTATGAAAATGCCACCTAGTCAAAGTGTCCTCATCTCATGGGAATTTTTGTGGGGAAAATATGGAATTTGTTTTCTAACTATTTTATTTTCTAGATTTAAAAACAAGGGTCTCTAAACATAAATTTCTCATTGTTATATTCACGAAGCCCAACTTGTAGTGATGTATCAAAATATGTGTTTTGGTAATAGGAACATGCAATTATAACTTATGGTTACCAATGTCTCATAGCGACATATTGTCTTATTGCTAAAATGATGTGAAGAATGGCAAGATTTAATTTGTATGTTCGTAAAAATTAAAAGAAAGGTATAATTTTATGAACCCCAATAAGGATTATTTCAATTCGAAGTAGCTACCTTAATGCCATGTTCCAAAAAATCCCTCTAAGATCAAGTTTTCTTATAGGTGTGACATGCTATTCAATAGACCCATGTTTGTAAGCTCTACATCGGTTAATGTATTGCATTCCACACATATGATGGAAGTACAATTATGTGCATTTGTTTGTAAAGAGTGAAGTATTGATTGGTCACATACACCCCATCTTTTAAATACATATTATTTACTATTATTGGCAGTTATGAATTTTGTTGGTGACATACATTTTGCTATTGTGGAGGACTGTCATATTGAATTGCAAACTAAAATCATCATATTTCAAATTGCTAAGTACAAGATTTCAACTATTAAATCATATATACTTATTGATCTTGATTGAAAAATTGATAATATCATTTTAATGTATTACTTGATATGCACTTAACGCATTTAAAGACATCATTTTCATTTCATTTAGTCTCTCTTATACTTCAATTAACTTCACATAGCACTATCCTGATACACTCTTGTTTTCTATTCTTTTGTCTTTACAAACCTATAGATACAAAATTACTAGTAATTAATTACATCTCTGCACATACTATGCCAAAGCACACCACAAACATTTCTTTTAATTAACAAACACGTTTTTGCACAAACTTACTTCCCAACCTTCCATATATATGGGCAGTCCCCTATATCACGTCCATCAAATTGCTTATCTTTGCAGCTTCATTCACCAGCTCCGCCAAATTTTCCATGGCCAAATTCATGTTATCCTTGCCAATTTTATCAACATTCCTCTTAATCCATCTGCTACTCAATGAACAGTCCCATTTATTGCTAAGCCTGTTACTCCTATTCGCTTGCCTAAACTCCGCAATGCGAAATTTCCAATCCACGGTGACATAATTGTCTGAATCCTTATAGCAAATGTTGGTAACCAGAAATCTGCCAGGAGGATCAAAGACGAGCAACCCGTCAGGGTTCGATTCCTCCAAGCTTTGCGAATCCACTCAACCATTTCCCTGTCGGGATACAGGTCGGTAGCGTGGGTCACAACCCCAATTCTGAAATCCGTCTTACCGAACCCTTCACGGCAAAGGTCACGAATCCGTGCCGCTTCGGCTCGTTTCGCTCCCTACTTATCGCAATCCGCTCGCCCAAACCCTCGCAGCTTTCACAGCGAACAGAAACGTTAAATTGAAGCTGCCCGGACTGAAGATCTGCAACATGGATAGTAATTTTTTACGGCTGGACATTTTTTGATATCCTAGGGTTTGGAGGTGTAGAAGCTTGAGATCTTTGACGGCGGAGTCCGAACAGGCAGTGGAAAATCTGTGGTCCAAAAGCTCACGCCTGCAGAGATCTTGCAGGCGGTCCACCGGCATGAAACCCCGTGGAGCAGCTCGCTCCAGTTGGCGCCGTGGAAGATCGCCTTTCCAAAACTAATGAATATTTTTACCGGCCTCGTCGACTGCGTTTCGAACAGGGGTTCGAGACACGACTGTAGCTCGGCTTTGTAGGCCGAAAGGTTCCAGTGTGACTTCATAAATACTTTGGAGGTTTTGTCGGCAAGCTCGTCCGATAAAATATCCACCTCATCTTGAGCTGTAGCCGTCGAATTCTCGCGGAGTTCTGCAGATTTCACACAGAAGAATGATTTCTCGGATGCAGCTTCCTGCGCTGAAAGGTTGGAAATGTTGCTGGGAACTCTTCGAAGCAAACTTTATCGACGGCGAGCAGCGGGTGTTCGACAGATTTACAGAAACAGAATGTGAAGAAGTCGGGAGAGTAACCGCCATTTTTCTCGAAGAAGAAACTCACTAGCTGCTCGACTGCGGACACAACGGTATCCAGGGCTTGCTGTGATTTGCCGAGGAAATGCAGTTTTCCATGGGATATAAACTTCACAGAGACAATCCCTGGTATTTCTTTGAAACTTTTGATCGTATTTCCGCGCTTTCCAATGACTATTCCGACGGCTCTGCCATCAATTTGCATCTCCCTTTCGAAGAGTGATGATTTGCTCTTTGAATTTGTTGCCATATTTGATATCTTGTATTAGAATTTAGTGCCTCTGCGCTCTGAGCAGCGATAGAATCCAGTGGAGAAAATAAGCAAAGAAATTGTCATTTTTGTAGCAGTACTGTCCCTGTCATCAGAGGATTCCTCGTACTAAAAAGGCAACATGTACAGAACGGGTTAAGAATAGCTTCGAGTCTAAGGTAAATGAATACCTTCAGAATCCAGATTTTTATGCGTAATGATAGCGACGGGAAGAACATTTTGAGAAAATTGTTACAGATGGTAAAGGAATCCAACCCCTAAAAATATATATTTGCAAACTTTTTCCCCCTTAAACGAAGTGTAACATGCAAGCGTAATTTCCTAAAAAAATTAATTTTGCATGATCCAATCAAAAAACGCCAAGTATGATTTGATGCTTTATATTAAAGTTTGACAGTGCAAAAAGGTACAGATTTTTAAAAGAGCTTTTTTCAGATTGTATTCGGTGACAGATTTTTTTTTGGTAAAAAAACTTGTAATCGCGAAACGTGCCGAAAGTCATGTTTTATGTCATGTTGGGAGGAGAAAATAACGAGATTTAGAGGGGATGAAGTTCTTTTACTACATACATATTTGAATTAAAAGTAGTTTGTTGAGATGATTACACATTTTTAATGTTTTTTTGGTGGGAAACATTTGTAAAATTTAAATAAAGTTAATTACAATTTAAGAGTTGAAACAACACAATAAGAGTGTATGACTTTGATATATAGTTTTCAAAGGAAGATGCATTCTGAATTAATTGATAGAAGTTTTTACATGAATAATTTTGAATAAGTCCGAAACAATGCATATCCACCAAATTCAAGGCCGTATAAGGCACAACACAAAGAAAACAAGATTTGTCAATTTGTAGGCGAAATATTCCATAAATTTATAATTCCTTTTAGATAACAATAGAGCCTAAAGTAGAACAAAAGTAAGCAAATAATTACAACTTCAAAATCCAATTGCATGACAAGGTGAACCCTACAAGCTAGTGTATTGTGCATTCAGTTAAGCAATCCATAGTTCATTTCCTATCTAATTTTAGAGCAAAATGAAATTGTTTTATAGAAAATGACAAGAAGCATTAAAAAGAGATTTCATATGGCAACATGAGAAGAGTTTATGGCTCAAATCCTAAGGAGTGAAATCGATAAATTTCTATTATCTTTTTCATATTGTATTGTTTGACGAATTTTCCCACACTTGTTTCAAGTTAATGGAATGGTGGTAAGAAAATAGGAAACTCCAAATTAAGAGAGGGTTTAAGGCTACCTCATGATATGCGATGACGATGAAGATAACGATATGGGCGCAAAGATCCTCTCCGCGGAAAACTCGATAACCTACACAACAAAGAGAAGCTAAACAAGAAAAAGAATTAGTAGATAAGATGGTGGGTTTCTTGACGAAGTTAGTCCCAAAAAGTGATAAGCTCGCTTAGGGATGGATGTCAACCCACTTTGATTAAAAGTTTGATAAAAGATAAGGGCCGGATAACATGTAGAATAATAACAACAATCGACTATTAGAGATATGCTAGATGTGCTAAGATAAGGATTTGATAATGATAAACTGAAATAAGAAAAACCAAACCTGATCGGGTTAACAAAGACCCGAGATTCGACAGGATAGTCGATGACAACTATAGCGTAGTAGATCAGAAAATGTAGAAAACAAATTTGAAACAGCTCTATAAAGTTGGAGATATCATGGATGTGATGTTGGGATGCCGAGGAGACAGAAGGATGCAATACAATTGAAAAATATGATGGGAATGTGAGGGATCTGATTAGGTCGATAAAGAAATGGGATGGATCAATGATGACTAGGGATAATGAAGATGAGATTGAAAATGTTAGGTTCATAGAACATAAGAGTTGGGAGATTTGGGATACTTTGTAGGGGCTAGAAAACAAATGGTAGAGAAGGTAGAAGACAGAAAGTAAGGTAGATATGACCGATTCGACGACAAATGGGCATAGTCAAAGGTGATCATGGGTAGATTTAGGGTTTGAGGGGGTTGATAGACGGAAAAATGGGTATGCGAAAGGACAGAAGGATGATGATGTTGCAAATCTCCAAGATGTCAAGAAGATCTACAAGACTGATGCAAAGGATGATAAAACTTATGGTGGGACTCCAAGAAAACTTTAACTCTCTAAAATCTCCAAGGATGGCATGTAAAATCTCTAAGATCACTCCAAGTTAATGTCTATAACACTTAAGAAGAAAGAGAAACAAGAGAAGCTCGCAAGAAGGCCGAATATGTAAAATTTCATCCTCTTGAAGAGGAGGGGTAGGGGTATACTTATAGGGTCGAAGGCAACCCACGACCTGCTAGGGTCACCGCTGACTGATGTTGACCATTGATTTGGGTAGTGGAGATGATGCTCAACTCATTACAAAGGGACCTAGTGAGGTAGAATTAGGATTTCAAGATGTTTAGATGGGTTAGGGTTGCGAGTAAAGATGAAAAAGGTGGTTAGAGGGTGAAAAGGCATTGAATGAGGGTAAATGGGAGTTTAGGGATGATAAATGGTGTGTTTAGGGATGTGATAGGATAATATATGGGCTTAAGGATTAATTAAATGTGGTTAGGGGTAGATTATGAGAGATAAAATTAATGGCAAGATTAGGATAGGATTAAGATAATAAAGTCGAAATTAGATTAAATAAATGGGATGCGGGAGGGACACATGAATTTCAATAGTAAGAGAGGTGTGTATGCACAAGATGATGATGAAGGGGAGAAAACATGGGATGAGGGACAAGCATACAAAAATTTGGTGTCTACATTTGTGATTTAACAAAAATTGAATTAAGCTAAACCCTAGGATATTTTAGAGTCACAATGCAATACTAAGCAATTAATTACATATTTAACACAAACATTATAAGAAAAGATAAAAAATAAAACCCTAAGTGCATGAGAGAAGATGAGATACTTAGTTGATTTCACAATAAATCTCGAAGTGTGTTGGACTAGAAAATTGTTGAACTGGAGAAGGAATCATTGTGCAACGCATTACTCAAAAAATTGCAGGAATGTTGGAATAGGGCGGAGGGGGACTAGGCACCTATATTTGATCAGGCGTGCAGGCATCGTTACACTAATTTCGAGTGCCAGACTGCAAAAATACTCGTAAATTGATTTTTTCCGTAGTGTTGCTAGCGTTTTCTTTTACTCGCCTTTATGTCACACTCGATTAAGAAAAATGTTGAGAAATGAATAAAGTGCATAATCTAAATAAGTAACATCACTTTAAATTAAATATACAATGAAGTACGTAATTAACCCGGAAAATTAATCTAGAAAGTATGAAACCGTAGTTGCAAATGGGTAACTCGCAGCAAGTTGGTGGACAAAAAAGGGGACATAAGTGGACGTCATATTGTAAAAAATAGCGAAATCTCAACTTGTAGGGATTATTAGCAATATGCGCACTCAAAGTTAGAAAATTTTATATAAATATGAATCGTAGCATCCGAATCTAGTTTCTAAACTACTATTTTTTTAAAAAACGAACAAGTTTAGCTATATTAAACACTTAAAATTATATGACCCTGTTTTAAAAAAAAACCCTATAAGATTGTAGCTCGTGTGCCCGCGATTTGGATGACCAAATCTTGTTATTTTTTTTTCATTTGGTGAAAAGTTAGATGTAGTTGTCTATCTTGGAATGGATTTTATTTTGTATGTTTTTGAGCAATATTTTTTATGATTTTTTCCATGAAAGTGGTCTGAAAATATTTAGAAAACGGAGCACTTTTTGTTTGCCCACCATAACTATATCAAAAATATTGAAATCATATATATATTAACGTGTATAGAATTTCTCCATGCTTAGGATGGTATAAGTTTTATCATATTTTGATAAGTGAAACAAAAGTTTGTAGTCTTAAACGTAGACATGAACATTCGTGGGAAAAAATGTCTTAAAGACCTATTGTTAGTAAAAAAATATAAAATGATATTTATCTTATTCTACTCACTTTAAAATCAATATTTCTAAGAAGCTAACAGCTCTCCCTATGTAATGGCATCATTTTTGTGAAATGTTTTCGCTTTTTTAGCATGGTTCAAGTCCGTGGAAGAGAAAATTTAAAGTTTTTGACCTACTACACTTCATAATGACCTTCCATAGCTTTGGTTGGGGAAAAAAAAAAGATTTCCCGAGCCTAAGGGTTGGATTTGATGATAAATAGAACCGCGATCATAGTTTATAAACCATGATTGCTTTATAAAGCATGGTCGTTGCGTTCTTAAATCATATTTACACACATCCCAATGTTCTAATTACCATGTGATTTTATTGTTTGAATTTATCGTATCTGATTACTATGAAATTCTGTCATTTTTACAAATTTTTCTTATCATCGGAAGAAAAACATCATGGGAGACAAGAAACGAAGTCAAAAAAGGAAGTCACTAAGTAAAAACTACCAAACGAATTAGAGGCAAACGGATTTCAAAATGTTGAGAGAATGCGGAATCTTAGAGCACCACGTAAGGAAAAAGATAATTCGGATGCTATAAGAGAAGTTGTTATTCAATTTTGGCATGATAACACTAGAGTTTCACGCAATACAAGAGATGTTGTAAAACGGAGAGTTGGTTCTACTAATGCAAAACCACATCCAAACTATTTCTTAGATATGATTCGAACTCAATTTTTCGTAAATTTGAACAAGAGTATCCTCGGAAATTAAAATTAGTCAATTTTTTTGAAATGTTGAAACCATTCTATGTGAAAATCAACGAAACTCGCACCACTTATTGTGAGGCAAACATGATGAATTTGCGATGTATTATGCTAAATTTTTACATATTCATTCTAATTTTCATTCGAAACTATGTTATCGAATGTGGTGTTCAAGTTCCACCAATATCTTCCAGAGGATTTTTGTTCTACGATATTTGTGAAAAGAAGTTGAACAATTTTTTATAGTCGAGGATTGTTTAGATGGAAGTTATGGTACATGCGGATTACTTAAATTGGAAAGTGGCATCCATGAGCAAATTAAAGGTGCAATAGAACATAATTTAGTTGAGTTTGATAAATATAAATCAGTTACATACCAATTGAAAGATGGAAAAGAGTCTAAATGGTGTGAGCTAGTTACTGAAAACATATGCCTGTTTTTCAATTTATGAGAAAATTCAAGGATGAAATTGTTTATGAGTATGCTAGGCATACACACGAGCTCGATGGTTTGATGAAAAATTCAAGATATGCAAGGACACATTTTCTATTGGTACTATTATTTTGGTGGTTGATTTTACAGAGAATTACACATTACTGAACCACAAATGGAGGTTTAATCACAATATTACAACTCAGTACAAGTTGTCATTTTTGTGCATATAAAATTTATACATTCTCCTAACAGTAGAAAGAATGATTGAAAATTTTTAAGAGACTACCACTTTTATATCAATGATGATCATACTCATTCCCATCGAATTTGTGCAATGGTATTTCCAGTTATTTTATGGAAACTTGTCCGATAGGGACATCCACTTCAAACAACATTATATATGGTCGAGATAATTGCATGTCCTAGTTCAAGAATGCATGAATGTTTTATCGATGAGTAGGATGCACATCAAGATGGGTGTGCAGCACATTTGGAGTTTCACCGAGGTTGGACATGGAAAATGAGAGCATCACGGTGCAGCGACATGTGTGAAAAGAGCTCTTGCAAGAGAAGAGTTGAAGTACAAAGATGGTGCTAAATTGAAAGATGCAAAGAGCATAGTGGAATGATGTATTGACAACATGGCCCAAGTTTCTTAAGAAAATTCCATAGTTCGCAGATATTTTTGGTTGATAGAGGAACAACAAATTGCTAACTACGAGGATTGTATGACACTCACTAGGTCAGTGATATGCACTCATTTTTTGCTTAGACACTACTTCGTGGGCCACATGGATAAGAAATTTGACATGTTTTTGTGTATCTTGTATCAAATTTGTCACTGCTGAGTGTGATTCAAAAGAATGGGTGGATGGATGGATGTGTAGGCCTCTAACTCGCTTCTTAGTTATCAACCTCCACAAGCATTACGATTTTTTTTATAGATGAAGTTACAACATCTAAGGACTTTTACAAAATTTCAATTTTGGTACGACAAGGTATTTATGGTTTTTTACAATTTTTGTATTGAGTTATGTCCATTAAAATTTTAATATGTACAATTTAGATTTGAGTTGAAACCTTTGTTTTTTTATAGCACATGTGTTTGCGCAGTTATTGCAACAGAAGACAATGAAGAAGGAACATACTATTTCTTATGTTGTTGCATCAAAGAAAGAAAGAATTTTACTTCCCTGTTATAGATGGCGAAGATATTGAGTACCCTACGAGTCGAGTGGTAGTTCTTTGGAACTTGGCTTTGACGGTATCCATTAAAAAACCTTTGTTTGGGTGTTTGAAGAGTTTGAGACACATAGGAAAATACTCTTATATTTGCATCTAGTTCTAGCGACAAATATTCAAATTTTGTATAGATATCGAGGAAGACCTAATAACAAGATTCTTTGGAAGGTTCGAGAGTCGAGATCATGAAGCAATCCTATCCACTATTCATAGTAGATTTGGTCCCTGATGGTTCATTAGAATGAATTTACAATGCTCATGTCCGGTATGTATTTTGTATATATCTAGTATGGTTTTGATTTGAAACTTAAATTTCTTTGACTAACACTTTTATGTGCATGAGTTAGTGGTGCGAGAAAAAATTCCACCTTCACGTGGTTGACATCAGTTAGTAGAGAATTGTAAATTCTCAAAGCTAACTGAAGCTTTCATTGTTTTGCAAGAAAAGAAAAGCAATTAACAATGATTTATGTACTGTGGAGGGGGTCTTGGCTCTAGAGGAGGTAGCCGAGAATCACCCTGGAGCTTAGAGAATCGAAATGACACCACCCCAAGTGTTTATAAGACCATCTCTATGTGTTTGCATAGTTGGTTTGGTGGCACGACCCACCGTTTGCAAAATATACCGGTTTTGACAACCTTACACCGGCTCAAATTGCACTATTTCATGCGTTTGCAAACAATAGGGAAGCGAGAGTATCCATTGGAGAAGGAAAAAACTAAGATAGAATATTGTAGAGGGTCCCTACATCAAGGTGTAGGATTAGATGAGACATCTCTAGGTGCCATGGAGTGTGCGTAGTCACCCATTGAAATTGAACGATGTTTTGGTCTCGGGGCTCTTAAGGGACTACGCTCGAATGAGGTAGCCTGAAAGCAACGATGTTGTCTCGCATCAAAATGATGCCTCCTCTAGCATTCTCTTGGCCACCCAGATGTGTCGGTGTAGTTGGTTTGGTGCCACGACCCACCGTTTGTAAAATATACCGTTTGTGATTTACACTATCTCAAACTACACTATCTGTCACGTTTACAAAAAATAGGGTAACAAGAGCACCGATTGAAGAAGGAAAAAACTGAGATAGGATATTGTAGAGGGTCCCTATGCCAAGGTGTAGGATCAGACGAGATGTCTTTAGGTTCCATAGAGTGCACGTAGTCACCCGTTGAAGTTGAAAGATGTTTTGGTCTCGAGGGGCTCTTAAGAGACTACACTCGAACGAGGTAGCTTGAAGTAATGACATTGTCGCACACAAAAACAATGCATCCTATAGCATTCTCCTGGCCACCCATATGTGTCGGTGTAATCGGTTTGGTGCCACGACCCACCATTTGCAAAATATACCATTTGATAGCCCTTACATTGTCTTAAACCGCACTATTTATCGCGTTTGCAAACAATAGGGTAACAAGAGCACCGATTGGAGAAGGAAAAAAATGAGAAAGGATATTGTAGAGGGTCCTATGCTAAGGTTTAGGATTAGACAAGACGTCTCTAGGTTCCATGGAGTGCGCGTAGTCACCGTCAAAGTTGAATGATGTTTTGGTCTCAGGGCTCTTAAGAGACTATGCCCGAATGAGGTAGCCCGGAAGGAAAGACGTTGTTGCGCACCAAAATGACACCTCCTCTAGCATTCATGTAGCCACCTAGACATGTTGAGGTAGTCGGTTTGGTGCCATGATCCACCGTTTGCAAAATATACCATTTTGACAACCTTACATTGTCTCAAACTGCACTATTTCATTCGCGTTTGCAAACAATTGGGTAACAGAGCACCGATTGGAGAAGGAAAACCAAGACAGGATATTGTAGAGAGGTACCTACATTGAGGTGTAAGATTAGATGAGATGTATCTAGGTTCCATAGAGTGTGCGTAGTCACTGTCGAAGTTGAACGATGGTTTGGTCTTAGGGCTCTTAAGAGACTACGCCGAACGAGGTAGCTCGAAAGTAAAGACATTGTCACTCACCAATATGATGCCTCCTCTAGCACTCACCTGGCCACTGAACATATCAGCATAGTCGGTTGGGTGACATGACCCACCGTTTGTAAAATATAGCATTTGACAACCTTAAACTGTCTCAAACTACATTATTTTGCGCATTTGCAAATAATAGGGCAGCGAGAGCACCAATTGGAGAAGGAAAAAACCAAGAAAGGATATTGTATAGGGTCCCTACATCTAGGTTTAGGATTTGACGAGACATCTCTAGGTTCCACGGAGTGCATGTAGTCAACCGTCGAAGTTGAACAATTTTTTGGTCTCAGGGCTCTTAAGGGACTACGCCCGATCAAGGTAGCTTGGAAGCAACAACATTATCACACACCAAAACAATACCTCTTGTAGTGTTCACTGGCCACTCATATGTGTCAAAAATTTGGTTTGGTGCCATGACCCACCATTTGCAAAATATACCGTTTGACACCTTATAATGTCTCAATTGCACTATTTTGTGCATTTGCAAACAATAATAGGCGGTGAGAGCACCGATTGGAGAAGAAAAAAACTAAGACAAGATATTGTAGAGGGTCCCTATGTAGAGGTGTAGGATCATACAAGATGTCTCTAGGTGCTATGGAGTGCGTGTAGTCACCCGTCAAGTTGATCGATGTTTGGTATCAAGGCTCTTAAGGGACTACGCCCAATGAGGTAGCCCGAAATCAAAGACGTTGTCGTGCACTAAAAAATTCCTCCTATAGCATTCACCTAGCCACACAGATGTGTCAAAGCATAGTCGATTTGGTGCCATGACCCACCGTTTGTAAAATATACCGTTTGATGACCTTACACTATCTTAAATTGCACTATTTGTCACGTTTGCAAATAATATGGTAACGAGATCACCGATTGGAGAAGGAAAAACTGAGATAGGATATTGTATAGGGTCCCTAAATTGAGGTTTAGGATCGGAAAAGATGTCTCTAGGTCCACGGAGTGCACGTAGTCACCGTCAAAGTTGAACGATGTTTTGGTCTCAGGGCTCTTAAGGGACTACGCCCGAATGAGGTAGCCTAGAAGAAATGACGTTGTCACACACCAAAATGTGCCTCTCTAGTATTCACCTAGCCACCTTAACATCTTGGCATATTCGGTTTGGTGCCACGAACCACCGTTTACAAAATATAACGTTTTGACACCTTTATAATGTCTCAAACTCGCACTATTTCACGCGTTTGCAAACAATACGACAAAGTGAGAGCACCGATTGGAGAAGGAAAAAACAAGACATGATATTGTAGGGTCCCTATGCCAAGGTTTAGGATCACACGAGACATCTCTAGGTGCCACGGAGTGCACGTAGTCACCGTCGAAGTTGAATGATGTTTTGGTCTCTGAGGCTCTTAAGGGACTACGAATGAACAAGGTAGCCAGGAAACGACGTTGTCATGCACCAAAATTACACCTCTTATAGTGTTCACCTAGCCACCCAAACATGTTGGCGAATTCAGTTTGGTGCCGCAACCCACCATTTGCAAAATATAGCATTAGATAACCTTACAATGTCTCAAATCGCACTATTTCACGCCAAGCCAGAAACAATAGGCAGCGAGCACCGATTGGACAAGGAAAAAAATGAGACACACTATTATAGATGGTTCCTACACCAAGTTTTAGGATTAGATGAGACATCTCTAGGTGCCATAGAGTGCTTGTAGTCACTTGTCGAAGTTCAATGATGTTTTGGTCTTAGGGTCTAAAGGGACTACACCCGAACGATGTAGCCCGTAAGCAACGACGTTGTCACTCACCAAAATGATGCCTCCTCTAGTGTTATCCTAGCCACCGGACATTTCATGCAGTCATTTGTGCCACGACCCACCGTTTCTAAAATATACCGTTTGATAGCCTTACATTGTCTCAAATTGCAATATTTTGTGCGTTTGCAAACAATAGGGCAACGAGAGCACCGATTAGAGAAGAAAAAACTGATACAGGATATTAGTTTTTTTTTAGGGTCCCTACGCTGAGGTATAAGATTAGATGAAACATCTCTAGGTGCCATGGAGTGCGTGTAGTCACCTATCGAAGTTGAACGATTTTTTGGTCTCAGGGCTCTTAAGGGACTACACCTGAACGAGGTATCCTGGAAGCAAAAACGTTGCAATGCATTGAAATGAAACCTCCTCTAATGTTCACCTAGCCACCTCGATGTGTCAAGATAGTCGGTTTGGTGGCATGACCCACTATTTGAAAAATATATCGTTTTAATAGTCTTACACTGTCTCAAATTGTACTATTTCGCACGTTTGTAAATAATAGGGCAGCGAGAGCACCGATTGGAGAAGGAAAAAAAAAAGAAAATATATTGTAGAAGTTATGTATGCTAAGGTGTAGGATCAAACGAGATGTCTCTAGGTGCCACGGAGTGCACGTAGTCACCCGTAGAAGTTGAGCAATTTTTTGGTCTCAAAGCTCTTAAGGGACTACGCTCGAACGAGGTAACCTAGAAGTAACGACATTGTCACGCACATAAAGGAATCCTCCTCTAGCATTCACTTGGCCATCTGGACATGTTGGCATAGTCGCTTTTGGTGCCATGACCCACCGTTTGCAAAATATAGCTTTTGACAACCTTACATTGTCTCAAACTGTACTATTTCACGGGTTTGCAAACAATAGAGGAGCGTGAGAGCACCAATGGAGAAGGAAAAACTAAAACAAAGCTATTGTATAGGGTCCCTATGTCTAGGTTTAGGATTAGACTAGATTCTCTAGGTTCCACGGAGTGCACGTAGGCACCCGTCAAAGTTGAATAATTTTTTGGTCTCAGGGCTCTTAAGGGACTACGCCCGAACGAAGTAGCCCAGAAGAAATGACATTGTCGCACACCAAAATGATGCCTCCTCTAGCATTCACCTGGCCACCCAGATGTGTTGGCATAGTCAGTTCGGTGCCACGACCCACCGTTTACAAAATATATCGTTTGTGACCTTACACTATCTCAAACTGCGTTATTTCACGCGTTTGTAAATAATAGGTCAACGAGAGCACCGATTGGAGAAGGAAAAACCAAGACAAGCTATTGCAGAGGGTTTTTACACCAAGGTGTAGAATAAGACAAGACGTCCTTAGGTGCAATGGAGTCCACATAGTGACTGTCGAAATTCAATGAATTTTTGGTCTTAGGGCTCTTAATTGACTATGCCCGAACGAAGTAGCCCGGAAGCAACAACGTTGTCGCGCACCAAAACGACGCCTCCTCTAGCATTCACCTAGCCACTCAAACATGTTAGCGTAGTTGGTTTGGTGCCACAATGTCCCGAGGCATGACTTCTCACTACTCGCCTCCGTTCATTTCCTAGGACTGCCTAGAAAAGGTAGTTTGTAAACATTTATGCCATGAAGGCTCAAGGAATGCCAGGAAGGCTCCGGATCGGGTGGTTTAACACCAATCTAGGCCTCCCTAGAGCCTGCCATGATGTGAATTATTTGACAATATACATTACATACATATTTATTTGTTCCTATCTAGATTGATATGTCGTAACATATGTACTGAAACATCCTAAATAAATATGTAACGAATGTTCACAAATTCCAAGTGATATATCATTTTAAAATTCATTCAAGAACCTTGAAATTTTTCAAATACCTTGGAATGGTAAGGATGTGAATTATTTGACAAACCCCTCACATAAATGTGTATTTTTGGACTAGAAGGATTGTAGGGTATACAAAAAATGGGGTTTTTAAAGTGTGTGCTTAAATACAAAAACATATAGGACTTAATAGGGAAGTGAATCTACTTACGATAATCAAATCATGTGTAACTTCTTAGTTGATTGGCATAGCACCAAATTATAAAGAGATATGAAGGTGTATCTATTGATCAATGGGATAAGCCCTATTAATGGGATAATCTCTAAAACAATACATAAATGCTTCCCTTAATTTCTTAACAATTGTACCATGCAATGTTGCACCATAGTAACATTATATTCATATAGTTCAATATGAAATCTACCTCGCTTATTTCTAAAAATGTTCGTATTAGTTGATATGCAACAAATGAGTGTTATCTCTATAAGAAAAAATGTTAGTTATAGAAATTCCCTCACAACCATTCTTTCAAAGATGTGGACATTGTTAGGAGGCGGGAAAATAATTAGAGTTACACATACACCCTATGTAATTACTGTGAAAAAATTAATTACGTATTGCCCTTTTGTAGTTCACCTAACATGGTTATCATAGGTTTTGCTTAATGGAATAGGTTTGCTTAACAATTGTACCATGTAGAGCTTCGGGACATGGTTTTTAATTGAATCAAACATACATATAAAACTAATATACATAGAACATACATTCATAGAAGGATATCATGTGCAATGAAATCGAATCAAACATAGAAGTAATATCGTTATGAAAACCAACACATGGATATATAATGTATTAAACTAAGTGTGATGGACGCACGTCTCTCGAAAATATAAGTATATACAATGGACTATATGAAGAATCATGAACTAGGACTAGATGGCCCATATATATATCTAGGTCCTATGAATCTAATCATGAAACATCTTCCCTTTCTTCGCCCTGCTATAAGTAGCATGTCCACGACACAGGGATGCAAGTGAAGGAGATGCCACTACTGATTTCATCCATGTGGTCCTAGGAGTCTCTAATCGGCCTACAACCTAATCGCACATTCATAAATAACAAGTTTTTAACACCTAGATTTTTAAAATACATTCAAAATTTAGAAACTTAGAATTTAGTTAAAATGCATGTGAAATCTTACCGTAATGTCATGATCCCTATCAATTTGTTGTTGACGCATCGCAAGGACAACAATAGACTCATGAGGGGTAAGCTACATACAAATAATTAAATTTCAAATTAAATATTTCATGTACAAAATTTGATATTGTAGATTTAAGTAATAAGAAATAATTCCTCCAAAATTTAACAAATTTGAAAAATTGTACCTCAGTTAGTGGATCTGCAGATGCTATGGCAATATCTACAACAACCTCCATAGTCTGCATATATGGAGGAGTCTCTCTGGCAGTCATAAGCTATACAAAAAACATGTACAAATCAATATTAATCTACATGACTGCCACATAACAGACCCAAAGCATAATCCACGTGAACTTCCACAATTAGAAATAAAGTGTAAAGAGAAACTAACCTACGTAAAAGTCACGTGAGGCGTGCCAGTAGCCTCAGTTCCTAGAGCAAATGATGACCCACCAGGCTCCTACATATAAAAGACAAACATATATTAATATGTACATGTATAGGTGAAACATTATAATAATAAAAGTGCATAATCAAATGAAATTTGAAATTTAAGTACAACTTGAAACTTATGTTTGAACATGTCCAACTCAAAGAATTCAAAGCATGTCGACACACCGAGATGTTTCCTTCACCGGCTCTTGCTATTTAAAATAAAATAAAAAATTAGTTTTTACATGTATGTACATGACATACAATCAAATACATATATATTAAAATCTCAAACATGAATTAAACTATTGTATATATATATTAAATATTTATTTGACATTTACCTGTGAAAGACCAAGATCCTTTGCACTAGTTCCAAAAACATCCACCATCATCTCATCTAGAGAAAAGAAATCATGTGATCCAGCAAATGATGTCTTGCCCACAAAGTGCATACTGAGTAACCACATGATCCATGTAGTGTGGTGCGCTAGAACCCAGCACCTCCACCAACATCACTAGATGCAATCTGGTCACTATGCTAGGTCAGAGTGTTAGTGAGCTCCCTCAATGCATGTAGTGTGTCAATCTCCACAACCTCCTTCACTATAGGAGGGATAACTAAAGGCAGTGGGGGTTTTGGGGCATGGGGGATCCTTGGTTGACCTACGCGTGCACCAGGTCTACTCTGTGCAAAGCCACCTCCTCGCCCATAAAACTCAGAAAAGTTAAAATAATTTGGGACCTCATTAAGCACGAACTCGCAATATAATTTATTCAAAAAATAAAGAGGAACCTCATTGTTGTTGCATGGTGGATAATAAAAAACCATCCACCATCGGTCCCAAAAATTGTTCTTGATTTGGTCATCATGGCACCAATGGATTGGGAACCATTTACAAGTAGCTATGGGGGGCATTGGTTCTTGGGTCTAGTAAATAATGCACAAATGTGGTCTTTTCCATTTTTTTTGTCTTTTACAGCCACATGGGATAATTTATCTACATACCACTACCTACAATCACCTCTAAAGGTATTCAATTTGTCTATTTAGCTGGTTATGGAGTCGACTTCACCAATCAATGTTTGCAATGTGTTGGCTAAAGTCATGCGGGACGAATTTGTGGCATGATTTTGTCTTATAGTTTGAATAAGGTTCTCAATGACAATTTTATTTTGTCGGATTCTTCCAACGATATCAACTTGTGTTCCCGCTGGTTCCGTGGGGACAAAAGGAGCCATAAGAGGAAGATCTATGTTTGGAGGAGGGTTTTGAGGAATGTTTGGAGGGTTTTGAGGAATTTTTGGAGGGTTTTGAGGAATATTTTGATGGTTTGTAGGATTACGAGCTTGCCTGAGCAACTGACAAAACAAAAAATTGTATTCATAAACAAAAAATTGAAAAACCCATGAAAATCACAAAAATTGAAAAACCCATGAAAATCACAAAAAAACCTAAAATGCAAAAAAATTGATCAAAATTGAGGGCTTACCTCTTTGTCTTAGTAGCATGCTTGAAACTATTGTGATCCAGAAGTCCAAGAGCAATTTTTAGGGGGTATTCAAAGCATGAGTGCCAAAGGTCTAAGAGAAATCTGTTTGGAAAGGAAAAATGAGGGAAAATGAGGAGTCACAGTCTATTTTTTTGGTCTCGGAGGACTGCAATCACGGTTTTAAACCTTGCTCTCAATTTCAAACCATGATCATGGTTTTAGGTTCATAAATCACCAAACCTATAAAAATAATTACGCGAGTGCGGTACCTAAATTTTGGGTTTTTATGTCCACTTAATTGTCCACCAACTTGCTGCACTTACCCAAAGAGGAAATAAGAAGACTTAGTTGATTCACAATTAATCTGGACTATGCCAAAGTGACAAATTGATGAACAGATAAGGAGAAGTGTCACACTGTGGCCTCATAAAATTTTGTGAACATAGGATTTTCCTAGACTGGGCACCACGCGAGTGGTCCATACCTACTATGGGTCCATGTGGATTTGCCAAATCTTATAAAACATCTTTAAATACATTACAATATTTTTGGTGTCCTTTTATTCTTGTTGTTATTATGTCAAGCAATGATCATCAATGTCATTGATAACCCGCAATAAATAAATGACCTTCAAAACCCTCAAAAGAGCATCAAATCGTAAAAAGAGAATTCTACAAGTGAGGGGTCGAAATATCCTCAATCGTCAAACAAGTGATCTTATGACTAACTATTGCACTATATTTCACACCCAATGTAGTTTTGTGTGTGTGTGTGTGTGTGTGTGTGTGTGTGTGTGTGTGTGAAGAGATTGTGCCATAGGTGACTCTTGTTCGTGTCACATTTAAATAACAAGCAATCGCTCGATGTAGAAGTGTAAATATATGTGTGGCTATCAACAACGAGCTCCCCTCCTATGAATTCTATGCAAAAATGTCATCCCTTACCCTTGAATGGATGCTAGATGGATGCTTGAATGCTCTTAAGATGCCTTTGGATGCAACCTTAGGTGGTGGTAGTAGATTCTTAGTGCTTGGTCCTTTATTATGATCACATAAATTTATATTTATATGATTCCCTTGCTTGAATTTTTAAATTAACACCGAAAAGGACTACTACTAAAAAGATAAGATTCCCAAACAGCTAGAAAAGACCCAAAATATGTGAACAAAGTACAAAGAGGTCAGGGGCGCCCATAGGAGACAGGGGCACTGACGCTGGCGTCTAGTTAAGCACCGGTGTCCAGGATGGGAAATGTCGAGGTATGAAAAGAGAGACTCGGCTAGAAAGAGTGTAAGACCAAAAGTGGCAACAGAAAGCAAACAAAGACTCCCAAAGAAATGGGTTAATTAGTACTTTTCTTACTTAGGAATCCTATGAATAATAGTATGTAACCAAGACTAGATATATACCAAAAGTGTACGATTTAATGTCTACATTTACCCCCATTTTATTTTTTTGAGTGAAGTATCGATAACATAAAGTAGGTAAAGGATGCATACCTAATAACCATGTAGATTGATGACAAAAAGCATGTCGAGAGAGAATAGAAAGTATGGAATGATAAAAATGTGAAGCGTGAAAACTATAGAAGAGAAAGTGCAAAAAGTGGTGATGATGATGATCCTAAGGTAGAAACACATGTTTAGATGTTGTGATTATACCGTTGTCAATGCCAATGTTGATGTGATCGATGTTTTTGATGTGGGATGATGTGACTATGAATTCTCATAAGGATGGACTTGCAAAAGAGAAGAACAAGCAAGTAGTCAAATACGTGTGTATATGAGTAAAAATTATGTAAAATGTGAAAAAGGAACATTTGAACCTAATCTATGATGAGGAAAAGGATCATATGGATGATGTAGAAAAGCACATTTTAGGCGATCTCACACTAGCTGCGTTGAATGCGAGTTTTTCATGTGATATCATGCCATAAAATGGAAGAAGTGCAAGCCATCCTTAAACATTTAACCGCATCCAGAGATGTGAACACCATTGTAGATGGTGTGTAAAAATATGATCTGTTTTAAACAATTATGATCCAATGCAAAAGTAAAACATGTTGTGTACTACATGTATGCTCGCAGTGTTAGGACTGTGTGCAATGTAAAATATGTTGTGTGAAGTGTTGTAGACTATGTTGAATTGACAAATGTTGTGTAACCAACCCTTGGTCACATGCATCTAGGAAGGGTTAGGGGTGTTTAGGAGCTACTATTTGATTCTAGGCACTAGTGATTGTAAGGCGTTGAGGACCCAAGTTAGGAGCCGGGCCTGTCCGAGACCGAAAATATGTTATACCTGGAAATCGAATCGCATGCTTTGTGTGGTGACTATGAACTATTTAATGGGGTGACTGACTCACCAAAATGATTCCCCCCTTGTTTTGGGTGCATACAATGTCACTGAGGAGTATGTGGCCCAAAGGAAAATTGATCATTACGCTAAAACCAAGGCACATATAAATAAAGTGGATGGGATACAAGTGTTTGTAGAAGCAAGAAAAACACACATGTAAGATGCAAACTAGAAAACAAGCAAATAATGTGTAAGTTAAGATGCAAGAAGAAAATGTAGACCATGAGAAGTGGGTTTCAAACATGGGATACCATCACGATGTTGCAAGACAATCAAGACCGTAGTGGTCGCAAGTATAGATACAATCAGAGAATAAGCAAGACATGGGAAGATCCTAAAAATAATGGCATACAACTAAAGCGTAAGAGAACAAATAGTAGCAGAAAACCATGATAACAAGTAGACTTGCAAGACAAATGTTGCACATGAAGCACCCGTTAGCATGTTATAGAGATAAAAGGCATGTCAAAGAGTGTATAATGCGATACTAATGTGCTATGAAAAATTAAACAATAACACCTATAGTATACAAAATTAGATTCCCCAGAGTCGTCATGGGATTGGTAAGAGTTATTGCACTGTGCATTTATGGTACATGTATCGATCTATAGAATCTGTGATCACATCTAGAAATCAAGTGAACGCACATGTGTATATGATAAAATAACAACATACAAGATGTCTATCTAGCATGTGTAACAAAGCATACATGTAAGCCTAAGTAAGTAAGAGTAAATACGAACAAGATATGTAGTATTCTTTGATAAGTGAGATGGAATGGAATGCAGAGTGAGTGTGATAGGAGACACATACCCACTAAGTGAGTGTGAATGTGTATACATTAGATGAGGTCCATTTATACATTCCCCATCAGCAATTGAGAATGAACCGTAGGACAAGATTGTGTCATCGGGGAAATGGTTTGAGTTACGTGCGCTAGAAGTATTTGATTGATAAAGCGTAAAACATAGAGTGTGATTTTGGTTAGGTCCATATGAGATGTAGACCCTCAAAGAATCGAGTATGGACCATTGAACTAGAGTTCTTCATAGGGTAATGACCGTATCCTATAGAAGTAGATGCCAAAAAGATATGTTGTGAATGCATAGAGTAGATATTATGTAGAAAGAGATGAATGTGTGAAATCTGAAGTTTGTGTTGTGTAATGTGTATGTATGTAGTGTGTAGTGTGTGAGGTTTATGTGTATAGTATGCCCTCAAAAGTCAAGTGTGAACCGTAACACGAGAGTGCGTCATCGGGTAATGACGATACCAAAGTGTATTGAGATGTGTAAGATGTGTGTGAGAGAGACCAAATGAAAAATTTAGAGTGAGCAAGTAAGAATGCAAGATAGCTGAGAGTGTTAGGGGGAGAGATAAGTAGGATTCCACCTAAAAGGATGCGAATAATCAAGTGACATTGTCTAAGAGATCATCATTGTCTTGATCGAAGCCAAATGGTGATGCATCAGAAACTTGATAAGCGATTGAATGTGGTGGATCATATAAAGAGTCATTGTGGCGTAAGTTGTACATGGTCATTACGTATTCTTCATCAGTGAAAGGTGTTGGTGGACACCCATGTGCATACCAATGAGTGATATTTTGTGAATAGTTGAGAGATGAATCATTGCAGATAGAAACATGGTTGAATGACATAGGGAACGTGATACAAGTATGACTAGGGTCTAAAGTGCCCCCAATATAATCAAGCCAAGATTTCCCAAGTTTCAGTGGAGAAACACGAGGGTGCATGTATCAAGACTATTAAATGGAAGACACGAAGACCATAGGTGGCCATAATATGAACACATCCATGATAGAGATGGGGTGAGTGAGGTGGCGGTAAGATATCATTGAGTTTCAAGCCAAGCCGAGTCAAGCCATCATATGTGCAAATAATATCAAAGCAAGTACGATCCAACAGAATATGATGCCAATAAGAGTTATTGATGAAAATTATGCATGTGAAAGGAAGTGGTATGGACGTAGATTGCCTATGAGAAGGTGAAACGACGTCCAAAGTATGGATAGACCCTCGATAAAGTACCATAACATTAGTAGAAGGAGGAGGGGTTTTGAATTTGTATTCACCAGGGCCATTAGAAATGAAAGTATCATTGAAATATGAGTCATCTACATCGATAAGAGTGAAATTAAGATTGCACAATTTGTCATCAGAAGTTCAATAAGTATCAACTTCATCATCATAATCATTAGAATCATCTGTGTTAGCATCGTCATCCCGGATAGCCGTGTCAAGGATATTGGTAGGAGTTCTACTAGATGTAGGAGAAAGAGGATCCTCAATAAGTGGAGTAGTATTGTTTATAGGATCATAAATTGTGGGTGAAATGATTGCAGTAGTATGGGTAGAAATAACCGGAGTGCTCGGAGTAGCAGAAGAAGACCGTGAAGCATTAGATTGATTGTCATATGTATTAACACTACTATATCAAATTTGGATGGAGGAATATGAATAGCAAAGAATAGGGTCTATCTCGATATAATTTGAATGGATCGTGGTCCACAACAATGGTATTTTCATAACCATCATTTAAGAATTTAATGCATTGACGAACAATAGATGGTACTAACTACATTGTATGATTTCAAGGTTTTCCCAACAAAATATTGAATTGAAACGAGGTATCAATAATGAAGAATTATGTGGGGACAGTCTTAGTCCCGACTTTATTATGTAATGTGATAGCTCCTAAACATGTACGAGTACTTGAATCATAGCCACAAATAAGAGTGGAATTCTTAGAAATTTTATTCTCTGCAATGCCGAGTTGGTTTAGAAGAGAATGAGATCAAAAATTAATGACCAAGCCATTGTCAATGAGTACACGCTTGATATAAGTGGTGCCAATAATAATAGTGATAAAAAAGGTGCACATGGATTTTCAAGAGCAAATGATGATATGTCCTCATTAGTAAATGATATAGCACGTGGAATTTTTTTGAGAGACTTGAATGATGTATGTGAATTCCATAGAAGAATTATCACTTTCAATGTGAATAGAGCAAAGGGAGGCCTCTAATGTGTGATGAAAATCAGGTGCATTGTGCAATAAGTCATAGAGATATATTTTAAGTTTCTTAATGATATAATCTCCCTAGAAGTAGTAGGAGGATCCGTAGAAGTGATAGGTGGTGAAATATAAATGGTGTAGATGTAGGAGGATGAGTGTGGCAAGTAGTTACTACATTGATATAAGGATCAGCCATAGGCATAATAAAGTGAGGAGGATGTTGAGTATAAACTTGTGCCACATGAAATCAATAATGGTAGTAGTTTATGTCGAAACCCTAGTGGGATTAAAAGAAGGATAAGACGATTGATTCGTGACTTGATAAGATGAAGAAATATTCAGAAGGAAGGGTTTGAACATTTGGGTTCACCAAAATGATTAAGAAAAATATTGACAAATGAATATAATTCCTAATCAAAATATGTAACAAAACTATAAATTAAATATGAAATGAAGTACAAATTGACCCAAGAAAATTAAGCTAGAAAGTGTGAAACCCTAGTTGCAAAGAAGAGATAAGAAGACTTAGTTGATTAAAAATTAATCCTGGATTGTGTCAAGTAACGAATGATGAACATATATAAGGAGAAGTTTCACACAGAGCTTTAAAAAATTATGCAACAACAAGATTTACCTTTATTGGGGCACCTAAAAGGGTGCCTCGCAGCACTCTAGACCTTCTCTGGACGTCTTTGTCTACTCAAATCCTCATTAAACCTCCTTTGTAGGGTCATAATATGTTATTTATCCTTATATTCTTGTTGGTAGTATGCCACGCAATGATATTCAATTTCACCGATAACCTAGAGTAAAGAAATGACCCGAAAACCCTAAAAGTGCATCAAATCCTAAAAAGAAAATAGTGCATGTGAGGTGTCGATTGTCCTCATTTGTCAAACAAGTGATCTTATGATTGAGCACGCACTAAATTTTAGACCCAATGTAGTTCTCTCTCTCTCTCTCTCTCTCTCTCTCTCTCTCTCTTTGTGTGTGTGTGTTCCCTAAAGTGACGCTTAACATGCGTGTTGCACTTAAACAATAAAAATAGCTAGATGTAGAAATGTAAATAGATGTGTGGATGTCAACAATGAACTCCCCTCCTATGAAGTGTATGTAGAAATGTAGACCCTTTCCTTGAAAGGATCCTAGATGGATTCTTGAATTCTCTTAAGATGCCTTTAGATGCAATGTTAGGTGGTCGTAGTAGATGCTTAGTGTTTGGTCCTTTATTATGATCACATAACTTTATATTTATATGATTCTCTTTCTTGAATTCGTAATCAACCCCGAAAAGGCTGACTACCAAAAAGATAAGATACCCAAATAGATAGAAAGGACCCAAAATATGTGAACAAAGGACAAAATGTTGGGGGTGCCTAGAGGGGACAAGGGCGCTTGGTATTGGCGTCTTTTTGAGTCTTTAGTGTCTAGGATTATAAATCCCAAGGTATGAAAAGAAAGGCTAGGATAGAAATATTGTAACACCAAAAGTGGAAACAAAAAGTAAACAAAGATGGCCAAAGACATGGGGTAGCAGATGTAATCGAGACTAGATATATACCCAAAGTGCATGATTTAATGTCTACAAATCTAGGTCTCAGATTCTCATGTAACTTGCAAAATAAATAATCCCGCAAAACATCAAAACACATCAAATCATAAAAGAAAAAATATGCAAATGGGGATTTGGATTGACCCTGAGGTCACTCGGCAGCAGTGAACTTATGACCAAGTGTTGCACTACATCGCAAACTCCATTTAGCTCTATGTGCATGTGTGTAGAATTCATGCCCTAGGTGGCTCTTATGCAAGATGCAATTGATAACGATAAGTAATTAAATTTATTAATGTAAGAAGATGTGTGGATGGAAAATGGACTTCCTCCTATGCGTGGATGCAAATAATGCAGTCCCTTGTTCCTTGAGTGAAGCTAGATGGATGTTTTGATGCTCTTTAAATGCCTTTGGATGCAACCTTAGGTGGTCATAATAGATGCTTACAACTTGTTCCTTTATTATGATCACATATATTTGTATTTATATGATTCCCTTGTTTTAATTTCGTAATTAAAAACTAAAAGGCAAACCACCAAGAAAACAAGATTCCCAAAAAGATAAAAGAGGTCAAAGAAACCCAAAGGGGACAAGGGTGCATGGGTGTTGGCATCCTGGTCAAGGCGCTACGGTGTCCAGAGTCAATAAAGATAAACACGTAAAACATTGAATGGGTTGTGGGCGTGTAAGACCAAAAAGACAATAAAGAAGCCAAAGACAGATGTTAATTACTAGTTTTCTCGCTTAGGAATCATATGAATAGTGGTATGTGATTAGGACCTAGAAATGTACCCAAGTGCATGATTTAGTGTCTACATTTTCCCCCACTTTATGTTGTTGAGTGAATAATCAATAACATAAAGTAGATAAGATATGTGTACCTGATAACCATGTAGATCAATGGCGAAAGCATTCAAGAGACAAGAAAAATCATGGAGTGATAAAAATGAAGCGTGGAAGCTAAAGAAGAGGAAGTGAACTTAGGGGTGAAGTGTATGTGTTGTGTCGTGTACATGTTCTTGTTGTTTCTTGATGAAGGGTTTCTTCTTGTTGCGTATTGAGGACGCACCGCAAAATAAGAGTGAAATAGTACTCAAAGTCATGTATACGTGAAAATTTAATCCAAGTCTGTAAAAAGTATGTAATAATGTGAAAAATTAGTTAAAGAAACACGTGCACCTAATCCTGTGATGAGTGAAACAATAGAAAGTGTCCTAAAAAATGTTGTATAAGAACAATTTTTTTGGTTATCTCACACAAAGAGTGAGTTTTGGGGCGATCTCACACCAAGAATGCATTTTGGACTATCTCATGCCAAGTGTGAGTTTTTGGGCGATCTCTCACCACAACAGAAGAAGTGCTTTGGGGAGAAAGGTCTAGTATTATTCTCCAAACCTGATCTACTTCTTGAAATTTATACACCACTATAGATGGTGTGATCCTTCTTTGTTCCAGTTCAATCAAGTTCTATCTAAGTAAAAATAGAAGAAAATGGAGATATAAAGCATTCTAATATTTGGAGGAGTGTACCTGTGATCTTGTGAAAACTATTCTTTGAAATGCTTAAAATTGTGTTGATCTAAGAAATTTTTTGTAATTGCCCCTTGTCATAGGCTCCCAAGAAAGGTCAGAATTTCCCAGTGCTAGTGTCTTTATCTCGGGCACTAGTGTTTGTGTTGCATCGAGGACCCAAGTCGATTATGGGCCGTTTTTATGAATCAAGATTACTCGCTCCTTTATTGTGTAGGTCTCGAATCTGTGACTATGTAGTGCTGAATTGGAGACTCATTCACCCAATGTATTCCCCCTCATTTGGGTACATGTGATGCCACTAGGAGTATGCGACCCGAAGGATAGTACCAGATGCTGATATGAAACTCTAACCCCAGAGGGGAGAGGGAATGTTCTTGCTAGAAACCAAGGCACGTGCACACAAAGTGGTTGGAAACATGTGTTAGTTTAAACAAGACCAATACACACATATAAGAAAAAGTGTAATCCAGCAAGAAAGAAGACAATATGGACTATGAAAAGTGGGTTACAAACACGAGACATCACTCACAATGTCACAAGACCATCAAGATGAAGCTGAAAAAAACATAAAGAAATGAACATGCAAGACATAGGAAAATCCCACAAACAATGGCATATAATGAAAAACAATGGAAAATAGTAGAAAGAAAAGTATCGACAACATTGGTAACAAATAGATCTTGTAAGGAAAATGTTGTACATGAAGCACCGTTAGCATGTTAGAAAGATAAAAAGTATTTTAAAGCATGTATGTTCCTATATAAAGTAATGTGCTAGGAAGAATAGAAAGTAGTATAAAATGAGACAATAACACATGTAGTATATATGAAAGTATATGTCCACATAAGCCTCAATGGGACTGGTAAGAGGTACAATGACAAACATCCATGTTGCATGTAAAGATATGTGTAAATTATGCATCCACAACTAGAGAACAAGTGAACGTGCATGTGTATATAGAAAATATAATGACATACTAGATATTCAGCTAGCATAGTAAGGAAAGTGTAACATGTGAGTATAAGTAAACAAGATTAAGTACAACCAAGATATGTAACATGTTGTGAATGAGTGAGATGGAGTGGTATGCTATGTGAATGTGATAGAGACATCATGCCCCCAAAGAGTGTGTGTGGATGAAATATGAGATGAGGTTCATTTATAAATGACCCCTTGGCATTCAAGAATGAACCATAGAGTAAGAGTGTTTCATCAAGAGATAGTTTGAACTATGCACTAGATAGATGTGATCAATTAAGCATAGAGCATAGAGAGTGAGTGATTGTGATGAGGTTCATTTCAGATTTAGACCCTTAGCATTCGAGTATGAACCATGTAGCTAAAGTGCGTCATAGGAAGTATGATGTGTGAAAATAGAATGCTAGAGTGATGTAACATGAAGCACATAACATGATATGTGTAGTGTGTATGGTTCATTAATGTAGTAGGCCATCAAGATTCAAGTATGAAACATAGAACAAGAGATCATCATCGTGAAGTATGATGTGTGAGAATACGATGCCCGAGATATGTGTCGTGAATGTGCAGAGTATTGAAATGTATCGAGTGTATGATGTGAGGTTCATAAATGTAGTGATCCTTCAAAACTCAAGTGTGAACCTTAGCACAATAGTGTGTCATAGGTTAATGATGATACAAGTGTATTAAGATGTGTAATATGTGTGTGAAAGACTAGATGCGAAGCGTAAAGTGAAATACCATAAATGCGAGACACCTAATGTGCTAGGAGGGGGAGCGTAAGAATGATTCCCCCAAAGTGTATAATGCAAATAAAAATCAAGTAACATCGTCTAGAAGATCATCATTGTCATGGTCAAATCCAAATGGAGATGCATTAGAGACCTGGTAAGTAATAATATGCATTTGATCATATAGGGATCCATGGCGGTGTAAATTGTACATGCCTATTGCGTATTCTTCATCAATGAAAGGTGTTTGTGGATAACCATGTCCATACCAACGAGTAATATGTTTTTCATAGCCAAGAAATGAATCATTGCAAATAAAAGTGCAACCGAAAGGAATTGGAAATGTGATATCGGTATGGTTAGGGTCCAAAGTGCCCCTAATTTAGTCAAGACAAGACCTGCCCAAGCATGAGTGGAGAAGCATGATAAGTGCATGCAACAAATACCGATGGATGGAAGACATGAAGACCATAAGAATTTGTGATGCAAATATAGCAAATATATGATAGATATGAGAGGAATGAGGCAAAAGTATCATTGAAGTATGACTCATCTATCTCGATAAGATTAAAATTAAGATTGCATAGTTTTTCATCAAGTTAAGCTCAATGGTATTGACCTCATCATCGGTATCATTAGTACGGCATTCCTATTATGGATATCAGTATCAAGGATATTGGCAGGAGGTGAGCTAGATGTGGGAACGAGAGGAGTCTCAACGATGAAGTTGTAGTGAGTATTGAAGTAGACACGGTGGGTGTAATAATATCAGTAGGTTGAGTGGAATTAGATGGCATCTTGTGAGAGGTGGAAGATGGATTTGGAGCACTAGATTGACTAATATCATATGCATCAATATTGTCGTATAGAATGGGTTATGATTGAGGAATAAGCATAACAAAGTAATGAGGTCTATGCGGTAGAACTTGAATGGATCATGATAGGAAAAAATTGTGTGTTCATAACCATCATGTAAGAATTTGATGCACCGATGAAAATTAGATGGTACAACATGAATTACATGAATCCAGGCCTACAAACAAGAGATTAAACTAAAATGAGGCATCCATAACAAATAACAACATAGGAACAATATTAGCCCGACTTGTATAGATAAAGTAATAGTGCCAAAACATGTGTGACGGATGGAATAATAGCCATGAATAAGAGTGGAATTCATAGTAATTTGATCATCCGTAATACCAATTTTCAAGGATAGAGTGAGCATATAGATTTATGGCAGATTCATTATCAATGAGTACATGCTCGATACAAATGGTGCCAATGATAGCAGTGATAAGAAAAGATGCACATGGATTATCACAAGGTGGAAGGATCTCCTCATTAATAAATGATATAGAATGTGGTATATTTTTGAGAGACTAAATGAGATGTGTAAAGGCCACCAATGAATAATTGCTTTTAATGTGGATAGAGTGAAGGGTGACCTCTTATGTGTCCCAAAAATCATACTACTTACACTTTAATGTCCCCAACTCCGAGCAGATGGCCTAAGAGGCTTTTCAATTTTCTTAGCCTTGGTCATACCTAAGGGGCTTATGACATTGGAGGCTATTGGGTATGGATGTCCGATTACCACCTTGCTTTATGTTATATTTTTCGTTGAAATTAAGTTACGCAACTTGGTGGTAATAAATTTTATATTTTTCATTGGGTGATTGTATCATACTTTATTATTCTATTTCTTCATTGGGGATCACCTAAGTTAATTTTGGCACATGGGGAAAAGTAACTTAAATCATATTATTTTATGTGGTTTTCCAAACGGGCATCAATTGGGGTATTTTTAGGCCTCTTGTTGCATGGTGAAGTTATAAAAGGAGTGCTTGAGGAGATTTATTCATTCATTCATACACTCACCTATTTGGATATTGGAGCAACTATTGTTTGCACTTTATTTGTGTGTGGAGTAAGATCCCATATGAACCCTAGCTTTGGTGGTGAAAGATCCACACCTAGATAGTAGATCACTCTTGGGTGGTGAAAGATCCTCCCTAGTTTTATATTTTGGAGGTTTATTTAGATTGTTGGAACAGATTTGGAGAGTAATCAGAAATTCAGTTTTAGAGTAAGAGGACAACCCTTCTTCATCAAGGATTTCGATTCGATTTGGAACAACTATTTTCTAAGGTTTTATCTACTCATTTCTTAATTTGTAGTAGTGTTTTTAGAGTTTCTAGGTGTCCATTTGCATATCCGTAGGCTATGAGTATTTTTATAGATTTAGTAGATGTTATTTCCAAAAATTAGATTTTGATCAGTTGTATTCACATATAGTTATGAATTTTTGAAGTTTTTAGTTGTTTAGGGCTTTTGAAAATTATTGGCGATTATATATTACTCTAAAAATCAAAAATATTTTCTATTCTTTTTTACCACCTCGTGCAAGCCCTCTATAAAGTTTTGTGTGATTTGGGAAAGTATTTTATAAGATATCTATAAATTTGATTCGCTTCCTAGTTGGTTCATTTCTAAAAATTTCAGAATATCATTTGCTACAATTTTTTATTAAATTTTCTCAAATTTCAAGATTATTCCACAAGGGATATTTCAGTGGTATCAAAGCCGACTTTCTTCCAATCTATTGGGTAGTGAAAAGAAGATCAAAATATGGCCGATCGAAAAATCTCAATGTGGATTTAATGAAGAAAATGTTCATCAATATGGTGAAACAACATGATATAACCAAATTCTACTCGAGCCATCTCACACAAAACATGAATCAGATCATATATGGGAATAATGGGGGAAAATGTGAGAATAGTAATAAAGGGCAGCTAGTAGAGGTGATTGATGAGGATTCTTGTTGGAGGAAATACTAATATTTGAGTAAGGGTTTCAAATATAATATGCCATTTCCAGATTATTTCATGATGAAGATTGGTAGCAAGCCCAAGCAAGATCATCATATGCCGGTACACTTGAATTACAAAAGAACTCATTTGAACAACCAATAACAACCCCACATGAGGTAATTTCAGATGGAGTTGATGGAGATAATGCTGATCCAAAGATGATTAAAGACCAATTGAAAATAGAAGAAGAAGCTTCTATAGAAAAAGGTATGACTTTTAATGAGAAAAATATTTGTGGACAAGAGGAACAAACATGGCTAGTTGGTTGTAAAATTGAAAAAAATTTAGTACAAAAGGTTCCTATCAATCCTCCAAAGAATAAGTCATTATCATATGGGATGGATTTACCAAGTAGTAATGAGCATAAATTTGTGAAAGGTGTTGATTCTTGTTCCACTTGTTCTCCATATAAAATCATGAATCACAATAGGGATGGTGTTGTTTTGGAGGTTTCTAAATTAGAAATAGAAGGTGAACCTTTTGATGATATTATTTATAAGTAGTTTAGTAGTAGCATGGATTTATTACATCCTATATCATTAGAACAATTTTATCATGATGGTATTTAGTTTGTTGTGGATAAGAATGCTAAGGATTGGTACATCAAATTCAAGTCATCATGAAGACAAATATTGATGATATTCTTTATGAGGAGATACAAGAGAAAAAAATATGGAATACCTTGCATGATATAAGGGTTCATGGGCATTATAAGGTATGGGATCATGGTAATATGTTGCAATATATCAAAACTATCAATTCTGATTTTGAAAAATTTGTGACTGATTTCATATGAAAAAGAAGGAATTCAAATGTGTCTTTTGGGATTACAAGTGTTGGCAAACATGGTTTCTTCATTGGAGACTGCAGTGCATAAGGAGAGTACCTCTCAAGGTACTAGCACTAATTTTCTTATTACTAAAAAGGGTAAGAGAATATTTTTTAATCATCTTCATCTTGTTGAGCTTTTTATAACAACAATAATAAAGAGATAAGAAAAAGGTATGTTAATAGAAAGCATGGTTGATTTTTATATCAGCTAAAGGATGGAACCCTTGAAAGGGTTAGTGGGAGAATTTGGTCCTCAAAGTGCTCAAAGAATCAAGGCACAATCTGTTGTTAAAAAGAGGAATTGAATTCAAGGGTCATTCATGACTTTAGCATCCTAAGGTATGATAATGGTTACCATTTCCCTAGTTTTTGAGTTCTCCTATGTCCTTGCCATGTTTCTATCATTTGGGACAACATGTACATGCTTGGATGATTGAGGAAGACTATTTCATAATCATGTACCAAGGTATGCTAGATGGGATAAACAAATCTTCCATTCACATTTCTCTTGATTCAAATAATAAGCATATGTTGAAAAGAAAATAATGCAAAATCCCATGATATTGAAAGGACGTGAGGCATGTGGTAGATTTATTGTGGTTTAATTTTCTAGAGGTAATGCTATTTTGGGATGCAATGGTGCATGTTGTTAAGGAAGAAGATGATGCGTGTGTTGAAAAGTAGAAGGAGAATGAATATGTTGATCCTATATCAGAAATTATGAGTTGTAAATGTATGATGAATAACCTCGATTATAGTATTTTAGATGTGTTGTCTTCTCTCAAGTTGGGAATAAATGGGTATAACAAAAGGTATGAAGTTCCTTATGATAAAATTTATGGATGCGTGAGTTCTAATGTTGACTTCTCTTTCTCTTGTATTTACGATGAAATGAAAATATGGGGAGAGAGAATAAAGTGTTATAATGGGGCAGCCATATATATTTCAAAAATAGAAGAAATCAAGTGACCTATGTCCATGGAAAGAAATGCCTTGCACAAAGAAGGTAACTTATTTCTTTAATTTCTTTAAGAGGTTTGATGTACTTGAATGTTTTGTACAATTGGGTTACTTGAAGTGGGGACCATTCATTGGATACATTGGCTGCCATCTTTTGGGATTTTTTTAATTCACCATGTTGACAAACTGAAATTTAGTGGTAAAAATTAAAAAATTAAAATTCAAGGAAAGAGGGAATGGGTGAAATATGAAGTAGAATTTTAGGTACCCCATTGTGGGATGCCATTTCACATAAAAATAGATTGGAAAAAATTTATTACCATGATAGATATCAAAAATCAGTTTGCTATTTATGATGTGAAAGGATTGAATTGGGTTGCACATGCAAGGAAAATAGTCACTAGCCATCTTGGGAGTAGAGAAAAATATTACAACAGCATACAAAGCAGAAGAAGTAAACCTTGGGGATGCCACCTTTGGGGAAGAATTTGTGACATGATCATTAGATAGGATACAAAGATTATTTTACTTCCTTTCCCTTGAGATTTGAGAGTATCCTTAGGAGCAAGGCTTGCTCAGTCCACTTTGTCGGGTGAGACAAGTGGGATATTTGATGACTCCTATTCGACTAATTTTTTGCCGTAGACACAAAAGCACACCATGATGAAATATGTGGAGAGCAATTCGGATGATGTTGAGTCAGGGAATGAGTTAGGTATGATGGAGACTTTGACTCAAGATGAGAGGGTGAGTGGAGTCATGGATGTGGGTGTGACCAGTAGTGTTACACATGAGAGAGTTATAGAGATTGGGGTTACAGGTTCAAATCACCTAAGTCTATCATTATGTTGGTTATCATAGGCTTTAGTAGACTGGAGATATAATTTTATTATTGAGTACTCCAAGAACCGACACACTTGTGATATTTTGGATGTTCATATACGGGATGACAACTATAAATTGGAGGATGAGACGATCTTCTATCGGGAAGATTGTACCTTGTGTCGATTCATGGTTAAGGATTGAGATCTTTTGTGACATGTGCATTGTTCTTCCATGATTGGACACTTGAAATTCGATGACACCTACAGTTCATATGGGAGAGGGTCAGATTGCATGGGTTGAGTGAGGATATCCTTAACTTTATACAAGGATGTTCAATTTTTGCTTTGGAAAATCGAAGCTTACATGTTCATCATTTTTGAGAAAACATGGGATATCACTCCTATGTATTTTATTGCTTCTATGTTTGGTGAGAACTTCACCCATGTGTTAGTCAAGAGAGGGAAAAAAATTGATTGATTACTTGGTTATTCGGTAGTTTTACATTCAATACAAGAGGTATACTATGTAGAGTTGATATTGTTGGTTATTGTTTATTTGGAAGCTTGGGAATTTTTCCCATTGAACACATTGAGACACATTATGAGGAGCCTTTCTCTCACATGAGTTTGGATCACGTGAGAGAGTTGGAACAATTAGTTCTTATACATGATGTTTCACGAGGTTGATACATGTGATGTTATAGGATTTAGAATAAACTTTTGTGCCGTGGGTTGATTGGAGAGGCAATGATGATTGTGAGTGATCACATGATGACAACTTTGCATTGGTAGAGATTGGGACAGATTGGAATTATCGGTGTGGGTACCGATGGAGATTGAGTTTTGGCATCATTCTAATTTAGGGGAAACATTGTTCTCTATACAAAATTGAGGTCGTGATGACTAAATGGGGCCTCTTAGTTACTTCGGATCACACCGATCATTAGTTGGCTCGAGGGTGAGGTGGAGAAACTTACATTGTGGTATTCGGGGTTTCTACAACATGGAAGGATAATGCTTGGGGTCAAGTATTTCTTGGGAGGGAGGGATATAATGTCCCCAATTCCAAGAAGATGGCCTATGAGGCTTTTCATTTGTCTTAGCCTTGGTCATACCCGAGGAGCCACCGACGTTGGAGGCTATGGGTATAGGTGTTTGATTACCACCTTGCTTTATGCTATATTTTGTTGTTGACATTAAGTTGGGTGAATTGGTGGTAATAATTATTATATTTTGTCATTGGGTGACTATATGGAACTTTATTTTCTATTTCTTCATTGGGGTCACTTAAGTTACTTTTGGTGCATGGGGAGGCTGGGGAGTAACTTAAATCATATTATATTTATGTGGTTTTCCCAATGGGCGTCAATTGGGGTCTTTTTTTATGGGCCTCTTGTTGCATGGTGAGGTTATAAAGGAATTCTTGAGGAGAGTTATTCATTCATTTATACACTCACCTATTTGGATATTTGATCAATTATTTTTGCACTTTCTTTACTTGTGGAGTAACATTCCACAGAACCCTAGCTTCGGTTGCCAGAAAGATCTACACCAAGCTAGCTTAGCACTCTTCGATGGTGAAAGATCCTCCCTACTTTGCTATTTTGGAGCTTTATTCATATTTTTGGATCAAATCTCTAGAGTAATCACAAATTTAGTTTCGAGTAAAGAGGACAACCCTTTTTCATCAAGGGTTTCGGTTCAAATTTGGAACAACTATTTTCTAGGGTTTATCTATTCATTTTTTCTGATTTCTGATTGTTTTTTCTAAGGATTCCAGTGTCCATTTTCAGATCTAGAGGTTGGGATAATTTCTATATATTTAGTAGATGTTATTTCTAGAAAATCAGATTTTGATCCATTGTATTCACATAGTTATGAATTTTGAATTTTTAAGCGGTTTAGGGCTTTATGAAAATTCTTGGTAGTTATATATTACTCACGAAAAAAGCAAAACATATTTTTCTAGTCTTTGTTTTCACCTTAGAAATATCTCTATAAAATTTTGTTGGATTTTGGAAAGTATTTTCCAAGATATTTATACATTTCAGTTTCTTTACCCTAGTTGGTTCATTTCAAAAATTGAATTTCATTTCTTTGTAAATTTTTGTTAAATTTTATCAAATTTCTAGATTATCCCACAAGGAATATTTCATATGCAATAGATCATAAAGATATATTTTTATTAGGGTATTCTTAAGTTGTTCCATGGTGTCATAACCCTTAGAAGTGATGATAGGGGTTGCAGTGATAGGTGTGAGAAGAGAAATAAGATGAGCCGTAGGAGGATAAGTGCATCGAGTAGTGACCTCATTGATAGTGGGATCAACCACGGGAGTAATGAAGCAAGGAGGATGTTGAGTATGAACTTTCATAAAATTAGTAGTGGTAGTACGCATTCCAAAACCTTAGTGCAGGTTGAAATAAGGAGAAGAATTTTGATCCATGAGTTGAGAAGAAGAATACATATTCGAGAAGGTAGGGTTTTAAAGGTCATTTTTACTAAATATTTTAACAAAAATTGAATTAAGATAAACCATAGGATATTTCGAGTTAAAACATAATAATAAGCAATGAAGTATAGATCTCGACACAAGAAATAATAAAATATAATAAATAAAACCCTAAGTGCAAAAGAGAGAAGATGAGAGACTTAGCTGATTTTGCAATAAATCCGAAGTGTGCGGTGAAAAGCTGTTGAATAGGAGGAGTAATTTCTCACAACTGTTCTAAAAAATTATAGGACTATCGGAATAGCGCACTGGGGTTCTTGGATTGGGTCAATAGTGCTTGGGTGCCGAGGCGCTCTGGGCACAGCTGAGACTGTGAAAATACTCATAAAATGATTTATATCATGTTCCACAAGTATCACTAGCCTTTTCTATTAGTCACATGTATGTCATATTAGCCTATAACTTGCAAAACAAATGATATCCTACAAAACCCCAAAAAATCAAATAATAAAAAAAAAAAGATGCAAATGAGTATTAGAATGACCCAGACGGTTTCTGACAGAGTGAACTTATGGTAGAGCATTGCACTACATCTTAGAATCCATGTAGTTCTATGTGTGTGTATAGAATTTGTGCCCTAGGTGGCTCTTGTGTAGGATGCACTTGAATAGCGAGAAATAGAAATATGTAGCAATGTAAGTAGATGTGTGGATGGAAAAATGAACTTCCCCTCCTATGTGTCTATGCAGAAAATGTAGTCCCTTGTCCCTTGAGTGAAACTAGATGGATTCTTTGATGCTCTTAGAATGCCTTATGACACAACATTAGGTGGTGATAATAGATGTTTAGAGATTGGTAATTTTTATGATCACATAGCTTTGTATTTATATAATTTCGTTGTTTGAATTTTGTAATTGAGAACTAAAATGCTAACCACCAAGAAAACAAGATGCCCAAAAGATAAAAAGAGGCCAAAAATGGGACGAGCAAGATATAGAGAGTTTAGAGGCACCAGAGGGGAAGAGGGCACTTGGGCGCCGGTAAACGGTACTAGGCGCTAGTTTAAGTCGATAAAGATTTAAAACATTGAATGGGTTGTGGGGTGTGCAATACTAGAAAGACAATGAAAAATACAAGAAAGAGGCCAAAGATAGATTATAATTACTATTTTTCTCACTTAGGAATCATATGAATAGTGGTATGTGATAGGGACCTATAAATGTACTCAAGTGTGTGATTGAGCTTCTACAATTAGCCCCTTTTTATCAAGGGGTTAGTGTTAAGAAAACCACGAGACAAAACTAGAAGTGTTAAAAGAAGATGATTGAGGTGCTCCTCCTCAAACTAGGGATCGATGATATGAAGAAGAATCGATAACTAGGTTGAAAATAATAGAAGAAGGGAAGGAGGAAATAGTGGAAGGATGAGAAAATAAGAAACGATGCCCCAACTAGAGAGGGATACAAACCATTGTGGACGAGGATATGATAAAAATAAAAATAAAGATGGTGGTGATCTTTAGAATCATGTCGATAGGGAACATAACATGGCCTCAATGGAGATGATTTTAATGTCCTATGGACCTATGAGTTGGCAAATATCACTACAAGATGGATGGAATCCAATGGGAATCCACTCAGATGGATGAGATAAAGATGGAAGGAACCTTGGAAACACATCGGTAGGGAACATATCACGGCCTCAACGAAGATGATGTTAATGTCCTACATGACTTATCGAGTTGAAAAATATCAACTTTGTAAGATAGAGGGAATCGAATGGGAAACCACTCAAAAGGATGAGATGATGATGTGGGAACCTTGGAAACATATTGGTAGGGAACATAACACAACCTTAATGGAGATGACGTTAATGTCTAATGGACTTGTGGGTTAGTAGAGATCATTGCAAGTTGGATGGAATCTAATGGGAATCCACTGAAGATGGATTTTCAAGCCGTGGGACTAATGGGTCAAAGGTAGACATCAAAAATATGCAAAAAATGCAAGGATGGTCAAGAAAATGGTCAAAATGCTAGGAAACAAAGTGGGTAAAAAGTGTGCGTTATCCTTCAAATAACAGAAGCAAGAAAATATGCATCCTAGTAGGAAGGAAATATGATTATGGCCAAAAAAAGTGTGCTTGAGATGAGATATGGTGCCTCATAAGACACAAAGATGGAGAGAGCGGGATGGTGGATAGGATTAAGGATGTGTGATGAGATAAATAGGTGGGCCACAAGATAGCAAAATGGGCTATACTAGATAAGAAAAGGTGTGTTATGGGTGACACACAAGTATGAAGTGGAAGAAAAGATAATTTGGATAGAAATATTGGATGAGATGAGATGAAAGATGAAAATTAGGGTTGGGTTGAAGGTGACTAGATAGATGGAGATTTACGGCGAATAGGATGGGTCGACGATGACGGAGATCATCGTGGCTATATAAGTGATGGAGATGGCTGATAAGGCACATTTGAATGAAATTATTTTGATGATCGAGAGCTTTGGGTAATAGGAAAGCTTGATATTTGAGTGAAATGGAGGTTAATGAAGGAGGAAGGAAGTGCGAGATCTTGGAGAGCGGTAAGTGTTGAAAACCTAGCTTAGTTTTGATTTTCGATTGATTTTGTTTATTTTTTTGAATTTTTGGATTTTTATGGGTGTCAAGGGCTGGTATGTAGAGATTGGGTACAATCAACATCAACCGAGGGAAAATTAGTGTCAACTGTAATAGAGTAGATGTTCATTGAATAGAATCTATATTGTGTCGATTATTTTTATATAAAAATGATGATTTTTGATGAGTGGATGTTGATGGGTGCTTGTTTGATTGATTTTTCCAAGCCAAAGATACCCTATATATGAGAGACATATTCCCAACCATATTAGGGAATATCGAGAAGATGTTACTGAGATGTCGAGTGGGATCAATTGGTCCTGTAGTTGGATTGGGTGGATTCAACCACTATCGAGAGGTAATCGGGGATAAAGGGATTATTATTGCATTGATGGAAAAATGGGATCCAAAGACCAATACCTTTTTGGTTTTGAACAAGAGAGATGATGATCACATTAGAGGACATGTATCATATTATAATATTACTCGATTCAAGGAGCAATGAAGATATTGTAGCCAATCACACGAGGGTATGATGAATGCATTAATGTAGTTATTTGGATCAAATGCCCAACAAATTTTCTTTATATTAGGGCCATTCTATATTGAGACACGCTATCGCCTACAACACTAGGAAAATAGCTAATATGTTGTATCAGATGGGGATTTCTTCTATACCTTCCGAGATTCATGTGGTGTAATTTCCATAGGCTTTAGTTGCAAAGTGGTGGTATATATTGTTATTGTTCATCATTGGAAAGTGTTCGCATTTGGGACAGCTTTACCAACACATATATATTATGAGCTATGGATGTATGTCGAATTCCATTTACAATATTGGGATTATGAGAACACAACTGTGGTGAGGCTACTAGGGCTTCTATGGTTCACAAGAGACCACATTGAATGACAATTGGTTTTATGAGAAGGAGAACCGAGAAGGCTCATGAAGATAAAGGTGAAAGGGTGAGGACTGAGCACATGAGAGAGATTGGGCATTTGGAGGTGGATGATGTAAGATGGAGGCCCTACACGAGGTTCATTATATGGCCGGGTATGGATATAAAAATGGAACATATCAGAGGAGAGTTATATGGGTAAGTGAGTGGAGTCCGAGATGGTGGAGGTAGTACAATTTATAAGGTGATGAGGTAGTTTAGGTTAGTGTAGACGATGCCCGGAACACATATTAGATATAGGTGATATGAGATAGAGAGGGAATTTCCAATCCCAATGATGACAGAGACCCATTGGTGGAGGAGGGGGAGCCATGGGATATTGATGATGATGATGTGGGAGTTGGAGAGGGATTTATAAAGTGGATGATGTAGAAATGTAAGGCAGCCTTGGGTAGATGAGGATGTAGGAAGGCATGAGGAGAAGTGGCGGTGCTAATAGGAGCATATACAACAATTCCTATAGTAGGATAAGGTTGAGATGGAGGTGCATCTGTAGAGATATGCTGGTTATATGAAGAGTTGGATGCAGCTCACTAAGAGTGAGACACAAAATTTGGGGCTTGAAGGGATGCGATAGGAGAAACCTTGGCTTTACAACAATAGGATAAATATCAAAGATAGAGAGAGGCATTATGGGTCAAATATGGAGATCTGGATACTACATCCGAGGAGATAGAGGGAAATGATCATGGAGCCACATAGGGATTTGGACACATGGCTTCAACCAATACCATGAAACTAGAGCAAGACTAGGCTCTAGGGGATGAGGCTCACTCTTATGAGTGCATAGTTATGATGAGGTTACAAGATGTGCCATGCTTATGCAAAATATATGGCTGAAGAGAGGATATCAGCTTGATTGGTGATGTCATGGATCACAACTAGCATAGTGCATTCAAGGCAAGATGGTGGTCCAGATGGTGGGAAGGGAGGAGGATAGGCTCCTCATCGGGAGGAGAACATGGTGTTACCTCGGGACTCGAGCTTCGATCTTGTGTTCACCAAGTAGTGGGCGAACATTATGTATATGTTTTGATTATTTTGAGACCGAGGCCTATCACGGATGTGTAGAAACTTCAATGATATATAAGACTTTGTAATGATTTACATGTGTTTTGATGAGTATATTAGATCGATGTGATAGTTTATACGTTTTGATGGATGTTCTTTTGATTAGATTATGGATGTTGATTTAGATGATGATGCATGTGAAATTGGATTATGATGTGATAGATATTATATGATTGTAGTATATGTGATAGATATTATTTTTATAGAATAAATGTGATGGATTTTAGATCAGATATGATTATGATAGATGTGATAGATATGAAGGATGACATTAGATATCATTTAGAGATGATGGAGAGGATGTAGATTGCTTGATTAGATATGAGATGATGTGATGGATTTAGATGAAAAAGTATATGGTGGATGTGATACACATGTGATGGTTTGATTTAGATTAGAATGGATATGATGTATTAGAAATGACGATGAGATAATTTAGATTAGATATGAAAGTGATAGTTGTAGATATTAATTGGATTGAATATGATATAAGATGGTGCCATTAGATGAGATGTGATATATAATATGTGACATAAATTGAGTGACCCAAATATAGAAAAGTACACTACGTCGTAGTAAGGGTGCATGTAGGATATATGCTTTTGGACCTGGATTGGAGATAAAATGTGGAAGGGGATGTGAATAAAGCAATGCAATTATAACCTATGGCCGTTGTTAACATATAACCAACGATAGTTAGTCACATATAAGATCATGAGGGGGAAGATGGAAGGTGTGCTTATACACCTATTGTAGACATGACAAGGGGTTAATATGTAGCTTGTATGGGGAAAAAGTTTCTCCTTAGGTGGTTGTCCTAGGTATGCCCCAACTCTGAGTAATATGGCATAAACTGATCAATGCGGGAAGTTTGACATGTATGGGAAAGTTGATTGATGTGGGATGCTTTCTAGGATGCTCAATTTTGATTTTTATTTTCTTTTTAATATTGGAAAAGGCTGATCAATGTGGGAAGCCTTTTATTTCCATGATAAGAGAGTAGCCATCCTTGAGGGAGTGGTCTACATTTTGGGATTTTTTTTTTGATTTTGACTTTTGACTTTTTAGATGGTAGGATAAGATGTATGATAATTGTCCTTTGAGGGATCAATCTATATTTTTGACAATTTTTCTTTATATGAATAGCTTGTCCTTTGAGGGAGCATTCTATTTTTGGATAAGATAGATTTTGATATGAGCATCCATAATTTTTAATTTTAGGATAGAGCTGAGGATAGCCAAGTAGACCACTTGGGGAGGGGAAATAAGATGTAAAAGTGACACATATGGACCCTTATCATGGTTCTAGTAGGTAGATAATAAGGTGATGGATGTAATGATTATGGGGTTCCCAATAAAAGGAGGAAATTTTCCATGAGGAATATGTTATGATAAAATCCATGGTGCCCATATTCAAGGTCATAGATAGGATAGTGACGATAGACCACATGATTCCAAATCATTACGATGAGAGATGGAAAGGATAATGATGGTGGAAATGATATCATAAAATATGAATAAGGATCACATTGGTAGGTGTGTTAATAATAGAAAGTCCACAGTGCAAGGAATTGAGAGGTTCCATTTTTGGTTTACTATCGAGGGAATCTAAATGATAGGCCCTGAGACCCATAATTATGAGTGATAATATATGGTCCAATCCATTTTAGATCAAACTTTCCACATTGGCTCCTTTCTAGAGTAGTGACATTATGATTTTCTTTAAAGAAATGGTCATCGATGTTAAACTTGCGTTCTTTTAGATGACATATAGTATGTTTATGCACTCTTGATATAAGTGATGATGTTGGAGAGTGATTAAGAGGAAGGGACCTAGTTTCACCTTCATCTTGATAGGTGACCAGTCCTAGACAAATCGTGGAGATTAAAATAAGTTAGAAGAAAGGACACATAGTGTCATCCATGTCCATGGGGACATTGGATAAATAAGGAGGTGATGGGTCGATGTGCATGGGAGATGTAGATGAAGTATGCACTGATAGAAGGTCACTGGGTTGCTCTTTGAAACCCAATCCAAACTTCTTGTGAGGTTTGTGGGATTGGTCGATGATAAGATCATGTATGCCTTATTCATAACACCCAAGACTAAATCCTTCCATGCACAATGGTGGAGGTAGGTGTAAGTGAATGATTTGTTATAGAGGAAATCAAATCCATTGGTGTATGGCTTAGTGTGGGGTTGATTATTGATGTGAGAGAAGGGTGATCGATGCCACCATAGATGAGATTGGTTTTGAGATGAGGTAGACCAAAAAAAATGATATCCCTAATGTTTTGGTTGATACATAGGAGCTTTATCGGGTCTACCAAGTCAATTGGTGTGGGAAGAGAATTTAGGGTGAGGAGTTGATACTCCCAGTGAAATATGTTACATCACGATGTCAAGAGATTATTCATTAGGAAATTTGGATGTAGGTACAAATGAACTAGTAGATGCTTTAGAAGATGAATCTTGTTTAGGGATGAGCACGTCATTTGGATGATAAGTCATGTGGCATGCTTTAATGGAGGAAGATCAGCAGGAGTGTATGGATTTTCCCTTCATGTTCATACTTAAGCCAATGATGGAGAGTGAATGAGATGTAAAACATGGCATGCGATCTATGTACGTATTCAAGAAAAATTATATTGGAACTCCCCTTAATGATTAAAAAATCTCATGGAGGAGTTTTTCACCGATGTGGATGGGGAGGATAACTATGCCCAAAATAGGGAAACAACGTCATTAAAGACTGAAGAACTTTTAATGATTGATTGTGAATGGATTTGGGAAGTTTAAGTTGATTAAAGGTGTGGGATGAGATGATATTGATACTAACACCATTATCAATCATAGATGTTAGATAAAGGTGTCTTTGATGCGATGATAATGATAAAATGGAAAGATCATGATCTTTTGGTATAATGTCAAGAATTTAAAAATCATCAAAAGGAGATGATGGTGAACATTGTAAGAGCTTCCAAAGGGGATACGAAATTGAGGCTCATCGGTGGTAATAGGGATATATTGTAAGAGCTTCGATGAGATATTTTAGATGATTAGGAGAGATTTGGATAAGCTCATAGAGACATTTTGACAGGGGCCTAGTGTAATTATTTTATGATGGTTTTCTCAATGAAGTAGGATTTTGATCGTGAAGGTTAGGATGGATACCTTAGCCTTGGATGAAGAGGGAGATGGAGTGCAATTATCGAAGGAGTAGTGATGACGGATTTTTATTTTTATTGGGTATATGGTTGAGAATCTTATGAAGGGTGAGAACAAGTGGCGATACAAAGAACATAGATAGAGAGGGGGATCTTCTTGGAAGATGTAGTGTGTGGTGGAGGGATTGTGATGAAAGACGAAGGATGTAGATGAGGGAATAGATTTGGAGGTCTTAGAAGTTGTTGATTTGATTAGAGGATTGTTTTGGATGTGGATGAACTAGTGGATGGAAAGAGGGTGTTCTTCAATGATAAGGTTATCCTCTTCTATGAGGTTGTCTGATGAGGGTTTGGAGGATCCCTACATTGTTAATTTTCATGTCTAGGGGGTATGATGATAAGAAAAATGTCATTATAATTGAACCACATGGGTTTTACCCATCTGAATTGAAGGATTTGATGGGGGAAGGTGATTATAGATGCTTGGATGAGACGTTGAAGGATTTTAGTATAAGATCCGATGACACTTTTTGAAGAGGTGGTTTTGGATTGGGGATTAATTGGATTTGGGGTGGAGGATGAAGGAAAAAGGGTGCCTTACTTTTGTGAGGTTTGATAGGGTTTAGATTTTGATTTGATTTGGAAAAGGAGGAATGGATGGTTTTAATTTAGATTTAGTGATGATGGAGGATTTGGATGAGTGATATAGTCCCAAAATAGATGGATGAGGACCTAAGATAGAAGATTGGATGTTGGTTTTCTTAGATTGATGGGGATTTCAAAAGGAGGAAGCTCCAATTTCTTATGTGGATGAGTGAGATATTTTTAGTAGGGATGCCAAGGTTTTAGATTTTTTGTGGGGTTTACCTTTGGAGGAAATGACAATGATTTCAATAGGGAATTTTCCTTATGAGTAGGATTATATGATTTGGATGTAAACTTTATCGTAAATGTGATGATGGAAGATGAAGATGGTTTTGGATAACACGAATGGTAAGATGAGAAGGGTTACAAATTGTGTGGATTTTGGAAGAGTTGATATAGGGGTGGGGTAATTTTGGTGGTAAAGATGAGATGTGTACATCACTTATAGGTGAATCAAGGGGGATGTTTTCTTGGTAGAGGCTTTAAGGGGTGATATGGATGTAGACATGGACTGGACTATGATATGGGCATGATCGATAAATAAACAGATGTAGATTGTAGATGTAGATTCTAATATGGGTATAAAAGTAGATTTAGATGTTGGGGAAGACATGGATGTAGAGGTAGAAGTTGAGATATATTGTGGGGGTGTATATGGGTGTAATTGATGGGTATATCCTAAATTGGATACGTGTCATAGATGTAGGTTAATAGATAGATAATGGATGTGATATGATGTAGAGGTAAGAGTAGATGTCAAAACAAATGTGGGAATAATAGATATAGGTAAAATAAATGGGGATGATAGATGTGGGTGATGATGTTGATATTGACTTAGAGTATTGATTGTATGGGCATTGGGTTCTTGAGATGTAAGGGGATTAGCTTGATTATTTGGTGGATGATTAGGGAAGGGATGCTTGAAGACATCTAGGGGTTGGTTAGGAGGAGCATTAGGATTATCCAATTGAAGGTCCCCATGATCAATGAGCCATTGTACTAGGTCCTTGAAGGTATGACATTTTTGATATCATGACCATGAACTTGATGATGTTTACAATAATGGTCTTCGTGATACCATGTGGGTTTAAGACATGAATCATCAATGGATGGATAGGGGAGTTAGATAATACACACAACCATAAGTTTTTTCAAAGATAGAACTATAGGATTCTCTAAGGGGAGTATAGTTAGGAGTGGTCAAGGATCCCTTTGTAGAGGATTGGTGTGGGATGTAGATGTAGAAGAAGATTTGACTACGATGAAATTGGCTACATTTTTAGATTTTTCATTATGGATAGATGACTTGGTGAATTTAGTTTTTAGCTTATTGAGAAAAATCTTGACATGGCCTTGCTCAAGGGCACATAATTCCAGTTTATGAGCCATGGTGAATGCCATTCTCAAAGATTTGGAAAGATTGGATTTGAAGATTGGATGAGATATCTTTATACATGATAGAGAGAAGAGATCTATGAGTTTGGTTTGAGAAAGAGATAAGGATAATTTATTGATGATGCCATTACCCCTAGCGATGAAATATGATTGATTCATCATTAAATTACTTAATGGAATAAAGTTTGATGATGGTGATTTACACATGATATTGAATGGAGAAATACTCTAAGAATAATTGTGCACAAGTTGGGTGAAAGAGAAGAGGAATGTTGAGGAATGTCATTGTACCAGTCCAAAGGGTCCAAGCTAATGACATGGGGAAAGTGTGAAGCATGAGGTCTTGGTCATGGGTGATAAGATAAATATGCATGCATAAAGGCAAAAAAGGTGTTATTGGGATCCTCTATCTGTTGAATTTGGAAATTTGGGGAGTTCCCAATGTGGAGGATAAGGTTTGACAGAAACGATGGGTTAATATGCTCATTTCAAATTTATTTTGTAAGTGAAAGTGATTTTAGGACCCAAAGTAGTGACCTTTAGATTTTCCATTCTACTTATCAAATCTTGCATGGGGTCATTAGATGTGTGAGGATGAGGGTAGATTGATGAGGTTGTGGATTATAAGAAGTAGATGGGTTGGGTTGTAGATGAGATTGATATTATTTGAGGATAAGTAGGAGTTTGTGGGGGTGGTTGATAAGGAGGAAGATAGTTGAATGCTTGTGATTGGATAGGTTGGGAGATAGGATTTGTTTGGGGAATAATTATATGGGTGGATTGATTGATGATTTTTTTGAGAGATGGGGATATTAGATTGGGTTTACATAGGATGAGTTGGGATGTGTGTGATGGGGTGGTTGAGATGTTTGGATAGGTTGATTAGGGAACATGTGTTGAAAAATGCTATGGAGCAAAGTGGAGGTTGATGAGTTTTAGTAGACTCTGAAGGGTGGGGTTGTGAATGATGAAATTTTCATGGACTTGAGATGTGAAAAGGGAACTAAGGTTGGAACATGTTCCTCTAGTGGTGGAAGAAGTAGGTAGGATATTCTTGATGAGTTTGATTAGGTGCATTGATGACAACAACAAATGAAGAAGTGATGGGGATAGAATATGTGGGGATGGTTTTGATGTGAGGTAAGTTAGGTGGAATAGGGACCACCAATTGAGTGGATTGATGGGATTGAGGGATCATGGTGAAGAGTTATGGGGACCATGTTCATGTTGAGCCATCTAGCTGTTCATTCTTGGCCTTGGGAAAGAACATGATAAGTTGTGAAGTAAGGACTTTAGTGGATTCAAAATGTGGAGGATAAGCGTAAATTTTTTTGAAGGGGAGGTCCATCGATGGGAAGATGGTGGATTTAGGAAAGGTAATCATGAAGAGAAATAGTATTAGCATCAAGAAGCTCCTAAAACTCCATGCATCCGTGAGGGATGGTGGGAGGTTCAAAGGCTCCTAAGGATGTGGCAGATGGGGGTGTAGCTAGTCTAGAGGGAATAGATTGATGAGAAATAAAAGGGTTGGTTTCAAGATGGGGATTGGTTTGGAATTTATGGGTCTGAGAGAGGAACCATAAAAACTATAGGTTGGGAAACCAAATATGAAGTGATTAAGGGTGTGGATGAAACAATGGAAAGAACATATGTTTGTTGGAGAAATATTGTTTGAGGTGGGGATGTTGTTGGATGAGGTTACTTGTTCCATTTTTTGGCTTAAGAATGGGTGATAATGGGCATGAAACAACAAACAATAACTTATGTAGATTATTAATATGAAAAATAAATCAAGCAAAGTTTTAATTATCTTGTTTATTAGAAAAGTGTGAAAAAGAAAAGAAAGGGGCTCAAAGGGAACCTAAGAAGTGGCCAATCTAAGGATGGTTTTAGGTTGTTTAGGATGGCATCCTCGATATACACAAAGGTAGGAGAAAAAACGGTGATTATTACCACTATGGCTTGGTATTGGGGCCTACCCCCTCACACACACAAGCGATAAGGTGTCGGGTGCTTAGCCTTAGTAAATCGATAATCAAAACAATTTCTTACACATCGAAAACATGGTGGGGAATTCCTTATTGGGTGATGAAATCCCAATAATTCCACTGGTAGGAGATGTTTTAGATGTGTTAATTGATTTTTGAGTTTGGTTGTGTGTGGAAGAAGTGTGAATGCAAAAATATTACCTCCTAGTTAGACTATGTGAGAAATAAAAATGAGAGGTGTTATTTTAGATCCCAAAATCCAAATGTTATATTTGATGAGATCACATAGAAAAGGAGGGAGAGAGATGATACAAAAGGAGAAAATAAGGACAAAATGAGAAATACTTAGATAAACATTTTTTCCTTTTTCAATTTAATAACACATTGTTGATTTAAGCAAAAAAGACCCCAAAGCACGAAAGCAAAGAAGATCCACCTAAAAATTATCAGAAGAAAGAAATAGAGAGAAAAATGAAAAATAGAAATAAAAAGAGAACTCACCAAAGAAGAAGGGTGGTCCCACGGGGCGTGATAGAATGTTTGAAATTTTTGGCTCTTATTTCAAGTTAATGGAATGTGGAAAGAAAATACGAAACTCTAAATTGTGATAGGGTTTAAGGATACCTCCCAATATACGATGATGACGATATGGGTGCAAAGATCCTCTTCGTGACGAAATCGATAATTTGCACTATAAAGAGAAGATAAATAAGAAAAATGATTAGTAGATAAGATGGTGGGTTTCTTGACAAAGTCATTCCCAAGAAGTGATAACTTCCTAGGGATGGATGTTAACCCACTTTGATTAAAAGATTGATAAAAGATAAGGTATGGATAACATGAAAAATAATAATAGAAATTAGATATTAAAGATATTCTAGATGCACTAAGATAAGGATCTGATAATGATTAAATAAAATAAGAAAGACCAAAATTGGGTTGATGTCGAATGAGACCGATAGTGAAATTTGATGTTGATTATAACATAGTAGATCGTAAAATGTAGAAAACAGATCTAAAACAGTCTCGAAAAGCTAGAGATATCTAGATCTAATGAGAAAGAAAGGATGTAAGAAAATTGACAGATCTAATGATATATTGTGAGGGATGTAGATCAGGTCAACAATGATTGGGATAGATCGATAGTGATTAGGGATAGTAAAGATGATGTCTAAAATTTTAGGTGGACGAGAACACAAGAGTTGGGAGATATAGGATCGTAGGGGGTTTAAAGCAGATGGTAGAGAAGGTGGAAGATAGAAAACAAGGTAGGTATATACAGGTCGACGGAGATTGGGTATATTCGATGGTGACTGGGGTATATTTAGGATTTGAGGGGTTGATAGATGGAAAAAGGTATGAGGAAAGCATAAGGAAAGTTGATGATGCTATAAATCTACGAGATACCGAGGAGACCTAGAATATCTTTTGATCACGCAAAGGATGATGAAATTTATGGTGGGACTCTAAGTAAACTCTAATTATCCAAAATCTCCAAGTATGGCATAAAATCTCGAAGATCACTCCAATTTTATGGTCAGCTCTTAATAAGAAAGATAAATAAGAGAACTCTTTGCAAGAAGGATGAATATGCAAAATTTCATCCTCTTGAGGAGGGGTATGGGTGTACTTATAGGTCGATGGATACCCACCAAGGTTATCATTGACTATGGATGACCATTGATTTGGGTGGTGGAGATGATGCTCAACTCAATACAAGGGGCCCTAATGAGGTAGAATTAGGGTTTCAAGTTGTTTAGGCGGGTTAGGGTTGTATAGGGATGATAAAAGGTGGTTGGAGGGTGGAAAGGCATTGAATGAGGGTAGATGGGAGTCTAGGGATGATAAATGGGGTGTTTATGGATGTGATTAGGATAATAAATGGGATTAGGGATAAATTAAATATGGTTAGGGGTGGATTAGGAGAAATTAAATTAATGACAAGATTAGGATAATATTAAGATAAAAAGTGGGAAATTAGATGAAATAAATGGGATGTAGGAGGAAACAAGAATACGAATAGAAAGAGAGGTTTGTGCGTGTAATATGATGACAAAGGGGAACAAATATGGGAAGAGGGACAAGTGTACCAAAATTTGGTGTCTACATGTATTTAACTCAACACGTTAGTGGAAAATGTTTTACATAAAATGTTTTGATCTTGTAGCAACAAACTGCATAAGAATTTTCGTAGCACTTCTTAGATAAAAATTTGCAAACATTATGTGTAGATACAAGATTAATATTAAAATTTGGACGTATACAATGTTTTTGAATCTACTTCTTAGCATTAAAACTTAATTATATATAATGCATTTTCCAAAGCCCAAATCACATAAGCAAGCTTCTTCATTGAAAAGGGTCTAATCATAAGCGTACTTTCACAATCAACTTGATTATTTGTTAAATGAATTTCTTTCACTAGACTTATCTACTACATCATAGTTTGTTTGAATCTTACACCTTCCATTTCTATCAATGCTGAAAACCATGGCAAGAAAGGAAGAAAAGATACCTATAACTATTCCACGATAACATGATTTCTCTTAGCTTAGTTTGATAGTGGAATTCAGGTGTATCTTTCATTGGCAAAAGAAAATGATGAAGAGATAGCATTGTATTATTAAAGATCCTATACAAGAAAGGATTCAAATAAGAACTCATCCTTCATTCAAAATATCTAAAACATTCGGCCTTGTTGAAGGCAATTGTAACTTTAGTCTCTAGAGTTGTCCAAGAATAAGCTCATGCAGCCTACTCTAGTAGTACCATGTGAAATAAATACTACAATAAAATTTAGAATAAGCTACACCCAATGCAAGAAAATTTGAAAAAAATAATGATCGCCAACAAAGCATAAATATATGACTTTGATATATAGTTTTCGAGAGGAGGAGGAATTATGAACTAAGTGATAGAAGTTTTTGCATGAATAATTTATAAGATGTATGAGACGATGTGTATTGACCAAATTCAAGGAAATATAATTCTAAATACCTTGGCACAGTAGATAGAAAACAAAATTTGTCAAATTCTAAGAAGAAATATTCCATAAATTTATAAGTCCTTAAAGATAAAAATAGATAAGTCTGAATTAAAACAAATGGAGGTTTGCATTGTAAACACAAATAACATTGGCTGAGTTTTGAAAAATAGGCTTATTGTCCTAGTTCAACAAGAAGAGAAAAATGCAACTCGACGAGGCTACTTTTACATAAATGAAACATTGAATTCCACAATATTTTTCACCCACAATAAAAATAAATGAAATATTATTGCAACATAAATCCAATCTAGATAATAAGATCTTAGAATTTGTAGAAAAAAATCATGCACTTTAGACATTATTTAGTCTTGGTCTCATACTACTATTTAGAAGGTTTTTGAGGGAAGAAAGTACTAATTAACCCTTGTCTTTTGGCCATCTTATTTTATTTTATTTCATCATTCTCGACTTTTTACACCTACATACCTAGTATATTTTGGTAATCTTCCATTATTTTAGCCTCGACCTGGGGTGCCAAGGCCTTTACCGAGGCGCCCATGGGTGCCCTAGTCCCACCAGGCGTCTTGATCCTTTCTACACTTTCCCGCCACTTTTGGGCTATTTCTAGTCTGTTTTAGATCCTTATATTTTTGGTGTTCATCCATTTCAGTGGTTAATTATGAAATTAGATGAAGAGAACACTATAAATATAAATTTATGAGACCATAATCGGGGAATAAGCACTAGTCACGCTTATCATCCATCTAGACTTGCATCAATTTATTACATTCAAGATCAATTGCATCGACATAGCTCCAAAGCACAAAGCACAAGGCTCGGTCATTTGCATCACATATAATATAGGAAGATGATTCTATTCTATTCCATGTACACATTCTATTAATTTTTCTATATCTAGTTATTACTTGCTTACTTCACAAAGTGATTGACACAAAATCACCTAGGGCACATTATGAACATACTCCCTAGAACTACATTTGGAGTCCGAAATGTGGTGAAACACTCGATTAGTAAACCCACTATTGTGGGCAAATTGAGTTCATTCCAAGCCGTTCATTTACATTCTTCTTTTTAGGGTTTTGATACTAATTTTTGGTCTTTTGTAGGTCTTTTCATCATCTTGGAATATCAACGACTCCAGAGCAATACAATGAAGTTAATGCAACGGATAATGAGGTCTCAAACCATCCTTGAACTCCGTGAAGATAATTTTTGGTACTTTTTCACAGACTAGGGTGCCTAGTTTGTAGACTAGAGTGTCTGTGGTCACCCCTAAATCCCTCTCTAGGCACTACAATCCAGCCAAATACTCCAGATCCATCCTTTTGAGCTCCTGCATAGTCATTACTTCTTCCATATTTTCCAGTCACCTCTTGACATAGTCCCGTGAGTGTCTCATGTTCGCTAAATTTTTCCTCTTCTCTCTTGTACATTAGGGTTAACATTTACTTTTTCATAGTTTCTTGTGTCATCTTTACATTTATTTACATCATTTATTTACTTTATTTATAGTTTTTCATAGCTTAAATTAACTAGTATCTACATTACATTTTTAGTTAATCATTTTGGTGAACCCAACCACTTTCACGCTTAGGATCCTTTTTTTTTCATCTATCATGGCTCCCATAGTTTCTCAAGTTTCTTTATCTGATTTACTTAAGAGATATCCCCATTGCCAAGATGCTTTACAAAAATCCCTAGACACCTTATATCTTAAAGGCAATACACGGCCACACAAAATAAGTACTTTATTCAATCATTTATCTAACAACCCTAGTCCTAGTGTTCCTCAATCTAATCAACCCCTATTGGACTCAATTCAAGCTCTACATGATTTATTTCAAGGATTCAACTATTACATCCCTCAAATATGAAATTAAAAGCTTAAGGATTATTCTCAATTACATGATTTTTCTCATTCTATATCTTATATAAAATCTATGTCCACTATAGGTCATCTAGTGAACCTCAAGACATGTCATTTCCGAGTCTATTATGTTTGAGCATAATACTACGCCACATGACATTCTTACTCAGCTCCTTAGTCATCATGTTGTCGCCTTCAAAATCCCCCTCATTTTTTAAGTCAAATTTGAAAATTTTGAGCTCACACCCTCCAGAAGTGTTCAAGTAAAGTTGGAAGTTTGAAAAGATAGAGAAATTCATGCTTTGAAGTTGTTTAAACTCTCCAGTCTACACGTTTTGATAAATTTTCCGTTTTCCTGTTTGGACGCGTGAAAATTTTATTGTTGTCCTCATTTGAATGAAATTTTCAATCTTTCTATGGCCATGGATCATGAACCTTGTATTGTTTTCAATTCCTTGGTTGTGAAAGAAATTTGAAAATTGGGCACAAAATGGTGGAGTTTTCTTCTTCTCTGCATTTTTTTCCATAGTTGTGAATGACGGGCGTTTTCTTCCCCATCAAATTTTGGCTCTATTATCCATGGGTACATAGACATATCTAATTAGAGGTGGGTCGGAGGAAAAATTTGTGGTTTTGAGCCTCTTTGTAAAAATGGCTAAAAGGCATAAAGTGACATGCATCCTTGATCATGCTATAAGAGAGAAAGTCAAATATTAAGCCCGAATAGAAATTCAAGGTGGGGAAGCGGGCCATCGGGGAGATTTGAGAATTTGAGCCTTTTTCATTAAAGGGGCTTAAAGTTAAAAAGTGACCCGCAACCTCGCCAAACACAAAGGAAAAAGTCAAATCTTGAGCTACCGTTGGAAATTCAAAGCAGGGAAGCGGGTCGGTGGAGAACTTTGAGGTTTTGATCCTTTTTGTAAAAAGGGCTAAAAGTCATAAAGTGACTTGTAGCCCCAATCATGCTATGAGGAAAAAGTCAAATGTTGAGCTTCGCATCAAAAGAGTCAAAGTGGGGAGGCAGCCGGTGGAGCAATTTGTGTTTTTGAGCCCTGCATTGAAAAAAGGTAAAATTATAAAAGTGGCCTGTGACTCTATCTCCACTCAAGTGAGGCCATGTGTCAAGACCATATCAAAAGTGGGTGAGTGGGCCAAAATGTTCCAAAATGCCAAATCTCTATAAAGTCACAAAATGCAAAAGGAATCCTCCACACCCACTCCAAGTAAATTTCTCCCACGTGGACGGCTTTGGTTTAAAGTTTCAAAGGCAAGATGAATGGTTCAAATTCAAAGTTACAAAACAAGTGTAATGGTTGCATTATGAAAAGTATGGTTTTTTTCGCCATTGGCATTTCTTCGTGAATCAAGAATATGAATAGACACAAATGATTGAAAAGATTGTAAACTATTTCTTGCTAACAAAGAAGAATTTGTAACTATTTCTTGCAAGATATTTAATGGATTCTTCACACCATTGTAAAGGGTTGGCAATTGATCTTGTAAACTCACAAGTGCATTGTACTTAGAGAAAGCAAAGGAGATAGCCATTTTCTTCTACTTTCCTCCATTCTCAAATTTCTTCCATTCCCACATTATGTACAACTTCTGTTTAATCATCAATACAAGAAGAAGGATTTTGTAGCCTCTTTGATGAGGAGATTTTAGAAACTTTGAGTTTGCAATCTTATCTCATCTTGTTGCCATTTGTAGAGTTGTTTCTTCTCATAAATGCATGTGTTGAAATTTCTAACTAGTGCGTGTATGAAGCTAATTTCTACCTGCAACATTAGTTCTCCTACCTCTTTTCTCACTCCCTTTCCCACCTTCATAGAAAATTCCCCTGGAGATAATTGCAAGAATTTTCCATAGGGTCAGTGGACTGCCCCTGTTGGATCCTCGGCCGAAAGGCCACCACAAAATCCATGCTTTCTTGCACATATACACGAAAAATGCAATGGTTAAGTAGAGGGACTTAGATTCCCGAGTTTTAGAAAGGAATCCAAAAATTTTCCACTCAAAAATTTCCTTGCCAATAGTTTTTGGTGCCCACTGTGGGGCATATTTAGCAACATCGCACTGACTGAATGTGACCGCAAGGTCAAAAAATTAAAAATTCAAAAAGAGAAAAATTTCAGAATTTGAATGGCTATATGAGCCACATGGATTCAAATCATGGCTATTTCAGAAACCCCCTATTGAAAGACTGAATTGCTCTTCCACATCCAAGAAGAAATTGCTTTTGATTTGAGGGAAGCTATCGGCATAATGCCAATCAAGTACATCATTACCATGAGAATTCTAGACCTTGAAGAAGAACTCATGTTGAATTAAAGAGGCAAAGAAAAATTATAGCACCGTAAACAAGAGCATAGATTTTCAAGTGTGGATAGAAGATACACCCGACAACATAGAAAAGGGGGACAAATTGATTCCATTTTTGAGGAACTTCAAAGGAGACAAGAGCTACTCGGAATCTAGAGGCTTCCTTTTCAAGAAGCTAGTCACGTTGGGAACCTAAGTGTTGTCAATCCTTTGGACGTTGAATTTCCATACATCAACGAGAACCTTGAATATTTCACTGATGTAGAGACCGAAGAAGAAGCTAGAGAAAGAGAAGAAAGAGTGGAAGAGGAAATAAGATCTCAACTCGAAGAAATCAAAGACTTCAAGCTAAGGCAGATGAAAGAGCAGGAGTAGAAAGCTGCAACCTTAGCAAGGTTGGAAGCTAGAAATATAAATAGAATGGGGGATCGTGATCATGAGCATGAACGTGATCATGAGGCCCATAGGCCTAATGTACCATGGGGAGGAAACACCGGTCCACTGGCTCTTGCTCAACCACTCCATGAGCTACCAAGAGGCTCGAGAAAAAACTTCCCAAAATTTAGAGGGGATGGTTCTCAACTCCCTAAAGAGCATGTAGCAGCATTTATCACTTGCTTGTGGTGTGTTGGGTGTTGAGGATGAAGATGTGTCAAAGCCGACTCTTTGTGGAGTCACTTTAAGAGAAAGTTTTCGAATGGTTCTACATGCTACCCCGAGGTCTCACACTGTTGGGCTGATATAAGAAGTGCATTTGAACAAAGGTTCAAGACCACAGAATATTGTCAGGATCTCTTGGTCCAATTGGTACAAATGAAAAAAGAATCCTTTGAGTCAATGAGATACTTCATAGCAAGATATAACAGAGTGATAAAAAGAATCCCTGAAGATGTGGTGCCCCCTGGAAATAATTTGAAGAGATTCTTCATTGAGCACCCTGCCATCAGAAGTAGGTTTCTTCCTTAGAAGAACCCAACCAAGAACATTGAGGGAAGCTCAAGACCATGCAATAGAAACTGATGATGATCTAATCTTATCTAGTAAAGTGAAAGGCCCAAATGGGAAACAAAAGGGTCAGAATTCAAACTTTGTCACCACAGATCCGATGTTCCAAAAAATGGCAAATGACTTGGTTGCCTTGAAGAAGTAGTTATATCAGATCACAATATAGAATGCTTCAAGGAAACCAAACCCTCCAAATAGGCCAAGGATTGCTCCACCTCCTCGTAGGCTTACTCTTGAAGAACTAGTAGTCAATGCCATTTGTGACACTAAAGAGTCGGAGGAGGAAGAAAACATTGATTTAAGCGAAGAAGAAAATGTGGAAGACTATGAAAACTATTTTGAGGTCAAGGAAGTTGAAATGCACAATAGCCTAATTGATTATGTTGATGATGAAGATGAGGATGATGAAGAAGCTCCAAGTTTCTCATGTGTTGTTTTCACTCGTGCACAATCCAGGAAAGGTGCTTCATCCTCAACATTTGTGATAAAGGATAAGAATTATAAAGAAGATTCTCCTCTAGAGGTCACACAAAATAAAATCATTAGCAAATGATCACCATTACTACCTTCTATGGAGTTGGCCAAAGAAAAGCTGGACTCACCTTTGGTTGTTAGGGATCATGCTACTTATGCCAAGTAAGTCATCTAATTCTTCTTTAAATGTTGTTCTTGCAAAAACATCTAAGCTTCAATCAAAAGCTACACCCTCACCCCCTTCTAAGCCAATTGCTACACCGAAAATAAGAATTCAACACCCAAAGTAGCAAATCCTCTACCATGTAAATCTTCCTCCATTTCTAAGAACCTCTTCCTCTCTCACCATAACCCCATTTGAATTTGTGGAACATGCAAGAAAAACCAAAGTCCAACTCTCAGAAATAGAATACCTACAAACACACCCTACCCAGTTTGACAGGTTCATTAATACAGTTCATGGTGGTAACCCTGTATCCTCAAGTCCTAATTCTAAAGGCTTACTACCCACACCATCCACACCACCTTCCCAAAACATGCTAGCCCTCAGTGCCTCCAAAACCAATAGGGTTGAACCTTTCTACCTGTCACTCCTCATTAAAGGCTTCTAGCTAAATAATTGTATCATAGATTCAGAGCCTCAGACAATGTGATGCCAGCCAAAGTTGTAAATGCTCTAGGCCTCACCTTGACCTAGGTAAATGGCACCTGCTACTCAATGGAATCTAAACAAGTGCCATTGGTAGGAATAATCAAAGATGCATAGGTAACACTAGCCGATTTTTACAGACAAGAAGGTGCTCCTAACCATACTGGTAGTAGACATCCCAACATCCTTTGGTATGCTATTGAGTAGGAGTTTCTACAGAGACCTAGGTGGAGAGATAAAAATGGATTGGTCATCTGCAACTATCCAAGTAAAAGGCAAGATGAAGAAGTTTCTACCAGTAAGAAAGATGAAGTTCACAGTACAAAGGTCGATGATCCGAAAGCAAACATTCTCTTTCAAGATTGTGGGCTAGGAAACTACTTCCTCACATCAAGAAAAGAGGAGAACTTGCCACTTCTCATGGAGGAAGAGGAAGATCAAATTTGGACAATGGAATTTTATGTTAGTCACCCAGGTGCGGGCTCGGAGCTAGTGTAGTATTGTACTCTCCTTCCAAATAGTTTTACCCATTTTCCTACAATTTGTAATTTGATAATATAAATAACACTGCAGAGTATGAAGCACTACTCTTAGGCATGAGCACAGAGAGGACATGGAAATCAAGAAAATGAGATCTTTGAGGATGCAGAGGTTATAGTGAAGCGGAGTTTTGCCAACAATATCGGTGAAGAATCCAAGACTCTAGCATTACATAAAGAGTGTGGAACCGCATCAAATCTTTTGATGCATTTTCCATTGAATTTATTCAAGGGAACAAAATGAAAAGGTTGATTCTATTGTAGTTTCAGCTTCCCACGACACCTCACCCTTTTTTTGGTAAGGACAAAGTGACCATTAAAATGGTATTCAAGCCTAGTGTACCAAAGACAATGCAAATCATTGGCAAGTCTTCAATGATGATAACCAAATTCTAGCCTTTTTAGAGAAAAGGGATAATTTCAATAATCTCTTCTTGAAGGAGGTGAAAATCCACACCGAGAAGAAATCCCCAAAGAAGAGAAAGAAGGAATTGAAGGGATTGATGATGAGGGAGTAATCAAATTGAAAGGGAACAAAATTCCCAAAGGGAGTAGTCTCTTTAGAAGACCTCTTTGACAAACATGACAGATTCATTCAAGAGAAAGAAAAGCAATCTTCTCGGTGCCCAAGCTGATTTTGATAAAGAAAACATTGGTACCCCGGAGGAGCCAAGGATGGTTAATATTGGAAAATGTTGCTCGCCTAAAGAAAAAAGAAGCTTTGTTGCATTACTCAAGAAATACTCAGATGTCTTGGCCTACTCTTATGATGAAATCAAATCCTTCCAGCCAAAGGAAATGCATCACTCAATTCCTTTGAAGTAGGGTGTTAAGCCCTTCAGACAGAAACAAAGGTCATACAACCCAAAGATTGTTGATACCATCAAGGAGGAGGTAACGAAGATGCTTAATGCAAGGATCATATTTCCCATCCTCCATTGGCGTGGGTGGCTAACATTATGCCAGTGTGGAAGAAGAATGGTGAGATAAGGATATGTGTTGATTTTCGCTTAACTGAACCAGGCATCACTAAAGGAAAATTATCCTCTTCTTATCATGGACCATATCCTGCAAGTAGTCACTAGATCTGAAATTCTTTCATTACTTGATGGATTCTTAGGATATAATCAAATCAAAGTGGCAGAGGAAGACCACACCAAGACAACCTTTACAACACCTTGGGGCACTTTTGCCTACAGCAGAATGCCTTTTGGCCTAATCAATGCAGGAGCTACATTCCAAAGGGTGATGGATTTGGCCTTCAAATATCTAAAGCATTGCATTTCATATATCTTGATGATCTCACAGTATTTTCAAAGAAGAGGGGAGATCATATCTATCACTTGGAATAGGTACTTGCAAGGTGTAGGAAACATGGCATATCACTAAATCCAAAAAAAGTGCATTTTTGGAGTCATAGAAGGCAATTTATTGGGGTACATTGTGAACAAACATGGAGCACACATTGATCTTGAGATGATTAGATCCATTCAAGCATTAGCCCTACCCACAAGCAAGAAAGGAGTTCATTCATTCTTTGGAAAGGTGAACTTTCTTCGTAGTTTTATGCTTAAGTTTACTGAAAGTCGAGTTTGAAGCACATCACTTCCATGATGAAACCACAAGAAAAATTCAAATGGAACAATGAAAGGAAGGAAACATTCGAAGAGATCAAGAAATCCATTGCTAAGGCTCTGACTCTTGTATCTCGAGTTTAACAAAGAATTCATCATGTATTGTTATGCATCAAAACATACATTCTCTGTCATTTTCATTCGAAAAATGATGAAGGCGTGGAAGCACCTATTGCTTTCATGAGTTTTCCTTTGAAAAAGCATGAGCTAAAATATAGCCAATTGGAGAAGCATGCCTATGCAGTGGTCAAGGCTATAAAAACTTTAGGTTTTACATCCTCAATTCCCATATGGTGGTGATGGTCCCCGGCAGTGCAATCAAGTCCATCTTGACACAGGATCTTAGAGCTAAAAGAGGAAATTGGATTGCAAAGACTCAAGAATATGACTTGGAGATTTGACCCTCCAATATGGTAAGGGGAAATGGCTTGTGCAAGTTGATTGTTGAAGATGAAACACTCAAAGTTCAACATGGCAAAGAAAATTGTGCTTTCTCAACTTGTTCGGATCACTACTACTGATGAGTGGTATGCTGATATTGCCTATTACCTAACTTATGGAGAATGCCCTCCCCATCTTGATTACAAGCAAAGGAGAACACTTAAGCTGAAGGTAGCTAAATTTGTAATATGGAATCATGCGCTTTCTGTAAGAGGCCGGATGGTTGTTTCCTCAGTGCGTAAATAAAGAGCAATAAGAAAATTTGCTTAAAGCATACCATGACCAAGCATGTGGTGGACATTTTTAGAAATGGTAACTGCACACAAGATCCTCCTAGGAAGGTATTATTGGCCCACCATCTTTGCAGACACTCAAGATTGGGTTTCTAAATGCAAAGCATGCCAACAGATTCATTGGAAGACCACAACTCATTACATTACTACTCGGGCCTATGGTTATTGTGAACCAATTCAATAGTGGGGCTAGACTTCATTTGTGTTCTAAACCCTCACTCAAGCAGCGTAGGGAAAACCTATGTACTTACAGCAATAGACTACTTCACCAAATTGGTGGAAGCCATTCTATCCAAACAAGCCAAAACTGAAACAATATGCAACTTCATCAAGGAGAATATCATAGTTTGTTTTGGAGTGCCACAAAAGATTGTAGTAGATAATGCTACCTATTTATCTTCGGGGAGTTTACTAAGTTTTTCTATAGCTACATAGTCTCCTAGCTCATTCTTGACTACTATCCATAAGGAAATGGATAGGATAAATCAAGAAACAAGAACATTGTGACCATTGTCCACAAGCTTGTAAACAAGAATCAAAGGAATTAGAACAAAAGGTCAGTACAACGCATCAGGCGAGATAGGATATATCCCAAGAAGGAAATAGGTATGTCACCATTCCAACTGATGTATGGAGTCGAAGCATAAATTACTCTCACAATCGAGATGCTAGCTCTCAAGCTATTACAGGTAATAGAAGATGGTCAGTATAAGGATTCCATTGACAAAAGGATCCTCTTTCTTGAGAAGCTGGAAGAAAATAGACTCCAAGTGGTGGATCATATTAAGGAGCACCAATTGAAATTAAAGAATATTTTTGATAAGAAGGCCAAGGAAAGAGAATTCAAAGTTGGAGACTTCATCTTGCTATGGGACAAGAGAAGAGAACCAAAAGGCAGCCATGGAAAGTTCGATTCATTATGGCTCGGCCCATTCCAGATTCGTGAAGCTTGTGGCAAGAACACTTTTCTTCTCTCATATTTGGATGGAACGCCGCTAGAATTGCCTCGGAGTGGGAAATACTTGAAATTGTATCATTAGTGAAAGTGGGTTGTTCCCCCGCCTTGTACCATAGGTGTGTTTCCCTTTCCATTATGTGGTTTTGTTTTCCCTTCTGTTGCGTGTCATGTGTTTTCCTCCTATTGTGTGTTTGTGTGTTTCGTTATTTTGATCTTTCTTTCTCAAAGTTATCCATGAATTTGCAAGGCCAATTAGATAAGGCCTTTGGTTAATGAGTTATAGGGTCTAGAGATTGAGATCTGGATTCCCATGTCATGTCTTCACTATGCTCGGTGCATGTCATGTCCCCAAGCTAGAGCCGATTGTTGTCACCCTCAAAACCTCCCCTCAATTTTTAATTCAAATTCAAAAATTTTCAGCTCATGCCCTCTAGAAGTGTTCAAGTAAAGTGGAAGTCCGAAAAGATAGAGAAATTCATGCTTTGAATTTGTCTCTCTCAATTCGCACATTTTGATAAATTTTCCGTTTTCTGTTTGGACGTGTGAAAATTTTATTTTTTCCTCATTTGAATTAAATTGACAATCTTTCTATGGCCATGGATCATTGAACCTTGTATTTTTTTCAATTCCTTGGTTCGTAAAAGAAATTTGAAAATCGGGCACAAAATGGTGGAGTTTTCTTCTTCTTTGCATTTTTTCCACAGTCATGAATGACGGGCATTTTCTTCCCCATAAAATTTTGGCTCTATTATCCACGAGTACATGGACATATCTAATTGGAGATGGGCCAGAAGAGCAATTTGTGGTTTTGAGCCTCTTTGTAAAAATGGCTAAAAGGGATAAAGTGACCCGCATGACCCCGATCATGCTATAAGGGATAAAGTCAAATATTAAGCCCAAATAAAAAGTCAAGGTGGGGAAGCACGCCATCGTGGAGATTTAAGAATTTTATCCTTTTTCGTTAAAGGGTCTTAAAGTTAAAAAGTGACCGGCCCACTTGCCAAACACAAAGGAAAAAGTCAAATCTTGAGCCTGCCATTGGAAAGTCAAAGTGGGGAAGTAGGTCAACGAGAGAAATTTGATGTTTTGGGCCTTTTTTTTTAAAAATGGCTAAAAGTCATAAAGTGACCTGCAGCCCGATCATGCTATGAGGAAAAAGTCAAATGTTGAGCCCGCATCAAAAGAGTCAAAGCGGGGAGGTAGGCCGGTGGAGCAATTTGTGTTTTTGAGCCGCATTGAAAAAAGGTAAAATTATAAAAGTGGCCCACAACTCTGTCTCCACTCAAGTGAGGCCACGTGTCAAGACCATATCAAAAGTGGGTGAGCAGGCCAAAATGTTCCAAAATGCCAAATCTCTATAAAGTCACAAAATGCAAAAGGAATCCTCCATGCCCGCTCCAAGTAAATTTCTCCCACATGGATGACTCTGGTTTAAAGTTTCAAAGGCAAGATGAACAATTCAAATTCAAAGTTACAAAACAAGTGTAACAACTGCATTATGAAAAGTCTGGTTTTTTCCACCATTGGTGTTTCTTTTTGAATCAAGAATCTGAACAAACGCAAATGATTGAAAATATTGTAAACTATTTCTTGCTAATAAAGAAGAAGTTGTAACCTTTTCTTACAAGATATTTAATGGCTTCTTCATGCCATTGTAAAGGGTTGGAAATTGATCTTGTAAACTCACGAGTGCATTGTACTTAGAGAAAGAAAAGGAGATAGCCATTTTCTTCTACTTTCCTCCATTCTCAAATTTCTTCTATTCCCACATTATGTACAACTTCTATTTAAGAATCAATATAAGAAAAAGGATTTTGTAGCTTCTTTGATGAGGATATTTTAGAAACTTTGAGTTCACAATCTTATCTCATCTTGTTACCATTTGCGGGGGTTGTTTTCTCATAAATGCATGTATTGAAATTTCGAACTAGTGCATATAGGAATCTGATTTCCTACTTGCAACATTAGTTCTCCTACCTCTTTTCTCACTTCCTTTCCCACCTTCATAGAAAATTACCCCCTTATAGATAACTGCAAGCATTTGATGTAGGGTTAGTGGAGTGCCCTTGTTGGATCCCCGAACGAAAGGCCACCACAGAAATCCATGCTTTCTTGTGCGCGCATACACGATAGTTGCACCAGTTAAGTAGAGGGACTTAGATTCCCAGAGCATTGGAAAGGAATCCAAAAATTTTCCACCCAAAAATTTACTCGCCAACATATCGGTTGATCACTTTTCGCCTACTCATTGCTATCCTCCTTATCGGCTTACAAAATATCAAGGTCGTACATATTACAACTATCATAGAATCAATGGACATAACGAAAATGTTTGTTATGGTATACAACGTAGGATCAAACATCTTCAAGCATCGGGTTTTATCTCATTCAATGCATGCCCATCTACAAATGCTACACCATGCTATACGGCTACTAGTGTGCCTCCTTCTAATCTTTCTAAGAAAGTTCTAGATGATCCTCTTATTGATTACATGCTTGTTATTGATAATCACTCACATGTGCATATTGATTCTTCTCCTAGTTAGACAACTACTATAGTTCCATCACATGATTCTCCTATTTTTGATACTACTTCTCCTCCACTTAATGAGCATCACACCACTGTTTCTCATGTGCCTTCTTCAAAAGAAAAGCACTTGCCTAAGAAACCACCTATAACAAAAAAATATATTACTTATTCCTCTCAGCACATCTACAACATTACCAAGTCAAGGTGCACAACTGCCTCTCAAAATCAATCACACTTCTCCTTCGGTAGTGTCATCATTCTTGCAAAGTTTCCACCATTCAATATTTCTCACCATCCTACTCCACTTCTATTTTCTAATCATTTTGTTAAAGAAAATACCCCTCCACTCAAGTTGTCTACAACATTACCACCTCAGTGTCCCATCACTTTTGTTAAGGAAACTACTCCTTATGTGGATCCACTTAGTGTATTTTGACTAGACTTCCATCGCTTACATACTTGGGGGCATAGTATTTACACTCCCCCACATTCTAGCATATTTACATAGTACTACATCACACTCTTAGCACTTACACATACTTCATCTTAGCCTCATCTCATCTTTCATAGTCATAGCATTGTCATTACTAGATGAAACACTCTTATGCTTGATTCACACTTGATTTGCCTGAGGGCTTACTATACATGAACCCCACACATGGAAAAATAGTTCTTACACACTATACCTATTCCCACATCATGCGGAATTCATCCTACATTCTACATTTACTCTACAACATTTTAACATTTACACATTTATACATCATACATCATACTAGTATTCATCATACACATTTAGCATTACATCATCTTACATACTATATTACTAGCCTATCTACATTCATTGCATGCCGCTTTATACATTACACTTTACACATTCTACACATCTTGCATTACATTTTACACATCCCGTATTTACACATTCTACTCATCACATGGTCATATTTCATCATTATACATACTACATTGTATTTTACATTGTACTACCCGATGATGCACTTTAGTTCCTCGGTCCATACTCCACTGTCGAGGGTTTATAAATCAAATGGACCTTACATTCATCACGTGGTTATCAATATACATTTCATTATGTGACATTTCTAGGATAGCGACATACACTTTAGGATAAATGGTCACCTATTCCTTCATCTTGTAGTGGTATACACCTTAGGTTACATCACCACTCCCTCTTTTCATCTCATAGTGATATACACTTAGGGATAAATCATCACTCATCCATTCATCTCATAGTGATATACACTTAGGATAAATCATCACTTATATGTTCATCTGGTTGTGATATACGCTTCAGCTATAGGGTTCATGCACACATTGTCACTAGGTCACATCTCATCACTACACCTACACATTCATCACAACGCGTTAGACACAACACACACTTTGACCATTTCCTGATAATGCACTCTCATTTACACTTCATTGTTGACTGATGAGGGGGAAAACAAAATTAACCTCACTACATACACTTCCATTAACTCATGTGGCAAGTGGATCCTATCGCTCATTTTACATTCATTTCCATCCATCTACAACATGTTACATATTATGGTTGCTTTTACTCTTGTTTACTTTTTCTTGTTCATGGTCGCTTTATTACACATGTAAGTTAGCTACTTGTATGTCATTTATCTATATCATCCACACATGCATGTTTACGTCTTTCTCTAGTTGTGATCATAGATACAAGTCTCTTACATGTAGCACGAGATGCTCACCTTCTACCCTTCCTACACCTTGGTTTTGGGGGCATCCACATTCATCTCTCACAAGTGTTGTTGTTTCATATTGTACTTAGCACTTTACATTACTTGGGTATATACGCCTTTGACATACTAGTTATTTTTTCTAACATGCTAACAAATTTGCTTCATGTGTAACATTTTTATGTAGGGAGATCCGTTTCAATACTTATTTGTTTCATTATCATCTATTGTTTTCTCTTATTTGTGGGCCTTCCCCTATGTTTTGTGCACACACTTTTTTTTTTTTTGCAAACATGATGGAGTGTGGAAACTAAGTTTTGTGCGCATTTCACGCTCCATCATATTTTTGGCATTCCATGCTTTGTCTAGTCCTTTGGCACACCTTCTTTGTTACTTTACATCGGCATCAGTGCACGCATCTCTATCTACTTTATGTTCTTATGAGCTTTACGCTCACCAACATAAAGTGTGGGCAAATATAGACACAAAATAATGCACTTTAGACATTATTTAGTCCCAGTCTCATACTACTATTTAAATTGTTTTTGAGTGAAGAAAGTACTAATTAACCCCCATCTTTTGGCCATCTTCTTTTATTTTATTTTTTCATTCCTAACCTTTTACACATACATACCAGTTTAATTTGATCATATTATGTTATTTTATCCTTGACTTGGGTGCCCAAGCCATTCTTGGGTGCCCATGGGCACCCTAGTCTCACCACAAGCACCTTGATCCCTTTTACATGTTCCGTCCTTTTTGGGATCTTTCATACATTTTACGTCCTCATCATTTTGGTGGTTAGCCATTTCGGGGTTAATTATGAAATTAGATCAAGAGAACCCTATAAATATAAAGTTATGAGACCATAATGAGGGACCAAGCACTAGTCACTATTATCATCCATCTAGAGTTACATCCATCTATTACATTAGAGATCACTTGCATCCACATAGCTCCATCATAAGGCACAAGGCTAGGTCATCTGCATCACACACAACATAGGGGGAGGATTTTATTCTATTCCATGCACACATTCTATTACATTTTCTACATCTAGTTATTGCTCACTACTTCACAAAGTGCGATTGGAACAAGAGCACCTAGGGCACATTATGCACACACTCGCGAGAACTACATCTAGGTCTGAAATGTAGTGCAACGCTCAGTTAGTAAGCCCATTGTTGTGACAAATGAGGTCAGTCTGACCCATTCATTTACATTCTTATTTTTAGGGTTTTGATACTGCTTCTTGGTCTTTTGCAGCTCTTTTCATCATCTTGATATATCAGCGACATCGGGAGCAATACAATGAAGTTAATGCGATAGACAACGATGGTTTTAGACCATTTTTGAACATGTGAAGATCAGTTTTAGATCTTTTGCACATACCAGGGCACCCATTTTGTAGACCAGGAGTGCTTGTGGGCGCCCTAGTCACTCTCAAGTGCTCCAGTCTAGCTAGATACTCTAGATCCATCCTTTTTGGAGCTCCTGCATAGTCATTCTTGCTTCCATATTTTCCAATCACCTCTATGACACACAGTCCCATGAGTGTCTCCTATTCAACTGAGTTATTTCCTCTTCTCTCTTACACATTAGGGTTAGCATTTCCTTTTTCATAGTTGTTTGTGTCATCTTTACATTTATTTACATCATTTATTTACTTTATTTACTGATTGTTCATAGCTTAGATTAACTAGTATCTACATTACATTTTTAGTTAATCAACATTAATCATTCAATATATAACATTTGATAAAAAAAAATTGAATTAGATTTGAGAAAAGTAAAATAAAGAAAATTTGATGATAATATTTGGGTTTATATTTTGTCATAAAGACTGAGATTCTTAATTTAACATCTTTTTTAACAATTTTAATTTTCTAAGAAAAATGCATAAATATGTGTGATAAAAAAATAAAATGAGCTTCCTATGCATTGCCTTCAACCCATATATGTACACATACATACAAACAATTTTTTCAATTGTAATATAGGCATTTACTAATATTTTTCACCTAACTGATTTGTTCCTACCCATTTATATACCCACTTATATAGGAATACTAACACAAAGGTAACATTCTTTAGGATTCATTTGTGTTTAACATCCTTCAGGATTCATAATGTGCATGTGTTCTAATAAGCCATCTATATAAGACTGTTTTGCGATATTGTTATTGGCTATTGCAGGTGGAATTTTAATGGATATTCATAACAAGAACCTCGACTCTAATTACTTGCTTGGGGATTTGAAAATCTAACTCTAGGTATATCAAGAAGGAGATACATTGAGTATGGGATTCAAGAAGATTGTAGAAAAAATGACGACTGCCAATCTAACAACAAGGAAAGCATAACAAGGCACCCATACTTTGTAGATAACAACATCAAACATAGTGGAACCCATCCCTGTCATGAGAGGAGAAAGATTGTGCCTCTAGTCATTATTAAAAAAAAGCTACGAAAAAGTTTCTTTTTGCACAATGAGAAATAAATGGGTTAACCAATACGATTGAGCTAAAAAACAAAAATAAGAAAATAAGCAAAGTAAAAAAACGAAAAGCTTTCTTCAAACTATAGTCTTGTATAATGCAGTCTTTTTAAAAAAATAAAGTTATTGTGCCCCATTAAGAATAAATGCCCAACCAATAAAATTAAGGGTGTATATATATATACACTTATACTTTTATATAAAACATTATGGAAAAGTAATAAAATCACACATAGCAAAATTTTGATGTCTATGTTAAAATGATTATTAGTTTTGTTGAAGACTATATACCTACCTTTCACGGGATAATAATTACCCCACCAATTATAATTAAATGAAATTAATTAATTAATTAGCCTTGCACTATAGTGAAATGAATTTATTTCAAAATCCAATGCCTTACTCGTTGAAATAGTTACATATTGGTGGAACCAATTTAGAAGAGTTGTTTTAGAAAACATTATTCATAAAAATAGAGCTCCTAAAGACAACTAAAGTGGTCCTTATATATATATGGCAAATTTTGTTGAAATTGATGCTTTGTGGTATGTGGGAAGGAAGAAATAGTAAAATGTAGAGGGGATGAGAGTTGTGGGTATATGTATAGTTGTATTTTTTCAAGTTTAATTCACAACATGTACATTTGAAAAGTAGAAGCTATGTTGAGGTGAATATTTGAAGAAGTTTTAAGATAAAGTGAAATTAAAATATGAATTTGGGAGTGATATAATGAAGAATACACTTTTTTGAGTAAATATTGTTTAGAAAAATAGTAACTCCAACAAATTAACATGTGTTCATGAAAACATTTACTTGAAAAAGAAGTGTAGACATTTTGTAAAATTTCAAAGGAAGATTTTTTAGATTAAAATTGAAGCCAATTCTTATTTATCAATGTACAAAATCTATAATATTACATAAATAAAATTAATTTGTTGAGATGTTCAAATTTTCCAAAATTATTACATACAACGAACATATTAAAAACTAATAATTTGTACAAATTTAATCATTGCAATGGTCTCCATGTTGAACAACATTTCAAATGAACATAAAGAACATTCCTATTTTGTTTGATAAATAAACCAATTAGAAAGTAAAGGTGTAAATTTATGAAAGGAAATGAAATGGAAATAAAAAATTAAGTAAAGGAATGTATTTTGTTTAATTTTGGGGCATTGGATATTCCATAATATATTGTAGTGAATTATATTTTATTCTTTTAATATTTCCTATTTTTATTGAACCAATAGTGAAATTGATGTAGTAGGTAAAATAAGTCATAGGTGTTGGTCTATTGAGTCTAAATTATAAATAAATGTTTGAATACATGGCAATATTTCCAAAAGAGATGTGCTTGGTTTTAAAGGGGTGAAGCCTCTCTTCTTATATTGTATGCTTTTGCTCTAGTTTTTAAATTAACTTTCCCTATGTCTTTGTATATTAAACCAAATATAGAATTGCAAATAGACGTAATCATAGTTAAAGATTTTGTTATATCATTTTGTGCTGACTCATTATTTGTGTATTCAACCAAAAATATGCATATTTTAAGTGCTTTACATGGAGGTGGTTTTCCCTCAACAAATGGCTTGTCTATTTCAATTATTTTGGTCCCTATTTGTGTTTTTCCATCTCACGTGACATTTTCTTAAGTTATTTTGTGAAAAAAGCAATCATTTTGATGATTTTTTCATTTTATTTTTGAAAAACCAATTGAGTAATCATAATATTTTAGTTATATAGTGGTTTGGAGCTTGTATTATTCTCGTGGGGAAATATTTTTTTATAGTTAGATTTATGCCATTTGTCACTTTGGTAGGAAATTTTTGAGAAAATTAATGGGGTTATCAATTGATATAGTATAAAAAAACTCTTAGATAAAAACCTTAAAATGAATATCCATTAACATTTGTCGGGTGTATCTAAATTATTTGTATTAGTTGAATTTTCATGTTAATAATTTAACGTTATGCACTTTGGAAGACTTTGAAAAATATCAAAGCTAACAAAGCTAGAAAAGGCAACAAATAAATGTGATATATCCTTATGATCATCTTGTAGAATCAACATTTTCTAATTGAAAGAGGGAATATTATAATTGTCTAGCCAACAAGTAACCAATTTTCTTGGATTTACAAGCGAGACTTGAGAAGCGTAACACTCAATATCAGGATATCCAAGTCTAAAAAACCTTAGAAAGGACAATGGAGATTAATAAACATAGCTTACTAAAGCATTAACATGAAATCTAGTCACGGTAGGGTAGTGCTAATCAAAACTATGAATTTTTACGCAATTATTATTAGTAATATTTCAATTACGTACACAATTCCTACCAGAGATCTAAGATGTGTGACAATTCACATTGAGTTTGCAATGGAGTCAAGAACATTATTCTTCGAGAGATTTGAGCCAAATCCAGGTGATATCTAATCCATAATTTTTACAATCCCTCAGTGCATTTTTACTACCAAAAATACTAGATTACCAAAACGCTTCACAAAAAATAAAATAAATTTTGAAATTCATTATAGACAATAATAATCTTGCAAGAATATATAATAAAACACAACATATATGAAGTATTATGGAGGCCTTTTACTAGGTTAAATTATATATCCTCAAAAGATTTACTATGTCAAAAATATTGACCCCTTAAAGGAAAAAACGAGTATTTTGAGTTTTATGTATCTTTTGAGCTTCTTTTACTTGGGTGGTTGAAGAACCACTTTGATTGCACTATCAAAAATAATCTTCACATTCTGAAGCAAAATGCACAAAATAAATTGTTTCCAAAAACTTTGAAGAACTTAGCTAATGCCAACTATTTGATGTAGATGTAATCTGAAGAACAAAAACAAAAATCAGTTCACTTTGTCAATCGAGTTAAGAATATTGAATCCTATAGCCTTAAATATGTGGATAAAAAAATAAAGACAAAGGTTTGGTTAGGCTAGGGAAGATGAAGTTGTAAAGTAGAGCACCTTTGACCAACCAAATAAGCTGAAATCTGTATATATGTGTAGAGTAAAATGGATAGTTAACAATTCTCCAATATCATGAACTATCAATAATTTTATTATATGTCGGTGTAGTTAAGAGGACTATTAGGACTGCTAGAACACGTAATTAAGCGGGGTTAAATTTTGAATCTTATTAAACTATAGTTATAACCATGTAACTTCAAAACCAATACTACCAACTACGAGAACTAATTTAATTTTACAAGAAGCTTTCTACTAGATTTCACATGATGTTAGAGGGTAGAAATGAGTTTTTAGTAGTAATTTAGAGTTTACCTTGTTGAGATAGTACATTTCCTAATATTTGAGTTTCCTATAGTGATTTATTGCTAAGCCCCAATTAAACAGATCTCCAAGTTCATTAAACTTCCCATACATGTAAACAATGTTACACAAGAAAAAATAAAAATTACCAAAAGCATAATTCTGTATGTCAAAACTTGAATGAAAAATATTTATATGCAATATGCGATTTTCCTTTTCTAAATTGAAATACATGTATAATGTTCATAAACATATGTTGTGCGTCTTAGAACTGCATTCAATATATGTAACAACCACACAAGTAGCTTATCAACATCCTCCATCACTTATGCCAGGCATTTGAGAAATATATGCAGCGATCTTGGTAATTAGTAACCAGCACATAATAATTTGGGAGAAGCGTTTTACAAAAAGAACTTTCCCACCATCACAAGCCGCAATTTTTTTGTAAAAATAGAGTGAACAAGGCAATAAAGCATTCATTAATGGCGATGACGAAGGTGGATATAATACTGGAGGAGCTATCCTCGGAGGAAGTACAATCCATCTTCTTCCTCTCAGGTCTCGACCATGACCATTTCATCATAATGGTTTTTGAAATCCATGATACATAAGTGCTTCACCTAGAGAATTTGACATAGAATGCGGTGCGGATGGATTTTGTCTCTAATCTCGCAAGAATGATGCCTCATTTGGACTCTTTTAGATCTTGCTTCACTGTCTTCTCCATCGAAAATACCACATCAAGACCAATACCTTACGGAAATTTTGGTTTCCTCGTCGTCCAGTTGTTAAGGTGGAACTTCGGCGACCTCAGAGCCTTATTTTATTATAGAGGTACTCGAACAGGAACTCCCTCAGTGTGAGTTCATTAGAAAAATTTCGGGCATGAATGGAACAATCTCTCAACGTATGGAATTGTTAGAGAAGAGGTTTTGTCCTTTGAAAAAATAGGTACGAAATCCCCTCAGTTGGCGATGAAAAATGCCGCACTACAAAAAGCATGCAAAAGATGGGTCCTGTTCAATTGCAGTGCCCAAACAAAAATCCACTCCATGGAAAAAGCCATTCATCAAGGGTGGAGATGACCTCCTGCAATGGGTGTTGTTTCTTAAGAGGAAATCAAAATTGATCAGAATCCTCAATGGCACCCGGATATTTTTGTAATTATTTTGGCAAAATATCAATATGATGTCAGCCGCGACCGTGCGTGACAGTTAGGGAGAATGCCCGGATGAGTATACTGGACCTTATGACTTTAGGGATGTCCCACAAAATGGTGACTAAAATATAATTTGTTTTCAACGCACTTGATGGCATTGAGTTTGTGGCTCGAATAGAGAAATTTGTGAACCCTCTTATGATCTTTAGGGAAGAATTTGTGAAAACTAAAACTTAATTTAATAAGTTTTATATCTACTATTATATCGTATACATTTCCATAGGTGGGGACCCTATAGAATCCCCTCTTTTCTTTAAAAAAATATGTAGTAGCCCTAATCTTTTGATTTTAATATTTTTCCTAAAAATATATAAAACAAAATAGAGGTTTAATTATGCTCATCTCTCGAAATATGTTGTTATATGATGAATTTCTCTCCACGTAAAAGACAATCACTTACAACAATTTTTGAGTAGATCAAAACATGTGGGAATGAACTGTGTTAATCTAATAATATCATGGATATGTTAAAAATAATCATGAGATCCTTGCTCTTCTAAAAATGTAACAATCCATAATCTTAAGAGACCTAACAAAATTTTATACGGTTTAAAAGTTAGACCCACAGTAACACTACCCATGATCATGACATTAATCTACACAAAATAGATCTCACTAAAAAAATGGGATAGAATAATAATAAACTACATAATGTATACTAAAGCACGGGCTTGATATAATAAGTTAACATGTATATCTCGTAAAAGTGGTATCATTCCCCATTTTAAAACTTTGTTCCGATTACGGGAATAGGAAATTGGCCGGGCCTCACTCATCTTACAAGAAGGTTACTTTACCATGGTTCCATTTAGCATTCTTTAGTGAAAGAAATATTTCTTAAGATTAATCTTTTGGTACCCAATGATGCTTAAGGGTGTCTAGCTTTTAGTGGATAAAAATATCTTACTACGAATTGTTTCAAACATATTTTTGGATGCAAGAAGATACATGAGCTATTGATATAGAGGTTGCTCTAGGATGATCGACAAAAAATTGTTTGTAGATTCTTGTAAATATGTAATTGTTCAACTTTAGTGTTGTTAGATAAAGACAAAAACGATATCAATACTTCAACGAAGCAAAAATCTAGCCGAAGGTAGAGAACATGGAAATATAATCACATCCCACCTAATTCATTCCCCACTAAAATGATTGGCACTAATGGTGCATAATGTCTCAATTTTGGAATCCTTTGCCATAGGATAAATAAGAGAAGATAAAATTGTTGGTACTTATAACAATATGAAGCAACACCTAAAACATAAAATATAAACATTCTTTTTTAGACTATTAAATACAACAAAATCTACTCCGGAAACAAATAAAACACAACTCAATCATGGGTAATACCTTTTCGAGATATTTTTGTAAATCATCTTGATGATCGGGGAGAAATCAACGAAAGACATCTACACCTATGTAACTCAAGGGTCTTAACTGATTTTAATGATATTTCCCTACATAAAAATGACTGAAACTATTAATAAAAAAAATACAAAAATATTGTTTCCTCCTTTTCTTCCAAAACATTCATACTGAGTCCCTCCATCCAATTTGTTAATATTCATCTTTGAATACCAATATATGTAGTCATGAAATCACACACTTTCTACTTAAAACATGCCTCTCGGTATTTTATTATATACATGATTCCTAAGAAAGAATATATTTAGACATTAACAACATGTGTTTTACTCTTTCATTGTTTTTATCATTCCCACACCCTTGTTATTTTCTTTTCTGGAATGGCCACTTTACTTTTGGATACTAAATAACATGTAACCTAACTATGCACGATTATTATATCTTTTGAGCATCTTGGACACTACCACCCATTAGGGATAGGAGCATCCCATGTGCTATTGTCCCCTCCGGGAATTTTTGTCCCTTTCCCTCCTTATCTTGATTTTTAATTTCCACATCATTTGGGATCTTTTCTAGAGTCTCTTTTATCACTTTGGATTGGCTTTTAGTTTTTAGTGACAAACTTCAAACAAGGAATCACTCACACACACACACACACACACACACACACACACACACACACACACACACACACACACACACACACACACACACACACACACACACACACACACACGAATTACTTACCATTATTAGGGGCTAGAAAATTTGGGGCTAATACTTACTATCTACTACTTGGGAAAAGAGCAACATTCAAAGATTGCATTTGGGTTGCATCATTCATTGCATAGGAAGGGACATTTCTGAATTCCATCTCACACATTCATCTTGGGGGTAAAGTAGTTGTAGCCCATTATCTTGGTGTGATTAACATAAGGAAACCTAGATTCAAGGGACATGATTCCAATCACACACACACAAGAACTATATAGAATCTGAAATGTAGTGCAACGCTCAATGAAAATCACATTGGGGTGACCACCGAGGTCAGCCCAACTCAAGCATATGCATTATTTATTCCATCTAATGTTTTCTTGAGATTTTTGCATGTAGCTAGGGTTTGTTTTCAGGTATATGTGTGATATATGAACCTTATAAAGAAGTGGATGTGACAAATAGTGAAAGGAAGAAGCTAATTTCAAACCCTGAAAAGACCAGGAAGCAAAGTTTTTGTAGGGACACTAACACCCAGATCAAACACTAGCACTCGGGCGGTCCTATCCTACATGGGCTCCCCTGTCTAAAGAATTTTCGGGTCTTATATTTCTAGACAAATCTCATACGGTCCAAATCCAACATGTTACGATTATCTTCCAGCCCACAATCAACCCATATCTCCTGATATAAGCTATTTGATCCTCATTTTTCTTATCTTACATACTTGCTTGTACTTTACATGCTAGATCTATATATTTTATTGATATATTCATTTGATCTTAGTCCTCTGATAAAAATTTAAATTTCTTTAAATCAATAGTGAATCATTATTTATGATATGTTAACAAATAAAAAAGTTAAAATTATGTGCAATTGCAAAACAAAGCTAATATTTGCGAAGTACATCAAAGCTTACAAATTTTATCTTCACATTCATTTATATTAAAAATAATTGCAAGCATCGTGAATGCAAGGTCGACCAAGGATAAAGTATGTATACATAGGATACCCCATAAAGTATTGGGAGATGCATAAACATAAGTTCGGCATTTTCAAAAACCATTACAAAATGTGAAGTTTTCAAAAATCATAGTGCAATGTAAACTTTAATGAAAACAAGCGAGGTAGAGCCACTAAGAGCAAGTTGATCATTATAGCTCATGCATATCGAGAAGGCCTATATAGAGTGGTGGAAGGGCCTAAAAATGGAGTTGCACAAAGTTTAAAAATAGAACTAAACATTTGGATATTGTACTAAAATCCAAGTTTGGGTAGTTGACATTATTAAATGTGGCATGTCGGTATGTTACAAAAACAAAGGACAAAACTATCCTCGAGCCATGGCACGTGCTACCAATACTAAATAGTGAGGAATAAAGGGTCAACCAATAGAATTGAAGCAAAAAATAAATTTAGAATATAAAACTTTAGGTAAATGTCATCTAAATACATATCACATTTTTCGGTTAGTTTATTTCAAAATGAGTATTTGTTAGTATGAAGAATATATACCTACCTTCAATAGGATAATAACTCCGCACATTAAGTGCGAACATGGCCTTCAATAACACTTGCCTATCAATCTTCACCATGTGTAGACTTGTTTAATATCAATATAAAAGGAAAATTTTCTTTTACTAATTTTTAAAGCAAAATATAAAATTGCGAAGATAAAAGGAACACTATTATAATAAAAAATAACTATGCCGATATGGGTTAATTTATAAGTGAGATGAAGGCAACCAATTTTGACAAAGAATAGTAAATCAATGATTGAAATTTCATTATGTACATGGTCTTTAATTGAACAAAATAATCTCGGTTTTCTATTCTAAAAATGTTGAATTCATGCAAGTTTATCATACAACGACTAAGTAGTTTGTTTGGTCTTTGTTTTTAACATTAGTGTTTGCATAGCACATCTACATCAATAGGCTTCATCCATTTACGCATCGGCTCGTTTACATTAAAATCTATAATAGAGATAAACTTGTAGTTGATCAACACTTTGTATGATTGGTATGGTTCGACATCATACCATGCATTGATCCCTGTATCGCTTTGACTGGCCTTGTTTTTGGATTGACTCTTGATATCAAAAGGCTTACAAAAATATCGAACTTGAATTGGATTTGATTCAATGTTTGAATTTGACAACGATATTCATTGTAGAATGAGATCTCATCATTTTTCACCACAACCAAAGGCTATTTTTTAATTCAACATAGTGTTTGGAAACAACATTTCCATCTTTGCATCTAGACTACATTAGAATCTCAGTATATTCGATTCAATTTCATTTTGATCGACGAAGGCATTATCCTTCCAATGAAAACTTCCTTTGTTTCGAAGACCCCTCATCACCACATTCGACTTTAACATTGAATTAAGATGCATTGACTCCTCGTCATGATTTGATACACTCAGCTGACCAATTTGATCCCTTCCTAACATGGATCTATTAATATCAGTGACCTCTCACTGCAACTTGGCTCTGAATCACTTACGTCGCCTTTCACGTTCGTCTTCAACTCAGGCTCACTCTCAGCATTCAAAACTTTGACCCCATGACTCTATGTTCACCTTTTCATTTACGACCTAATATCCACCCTTCTGCATGTTGTTCAATCAAATGATTTCCATTTACGTGTGTATCTATTAAATTACCTACAGATCTATCTGTCTATGAACATAATTTATATGTTGATTTATCTATCATTGATGGTTCTAAATACCATTTGTTCGGTGATTGATTTCAGTAACCATCATGTTCATTTTCCCTTCATGTTTGTCTTCACCTTGTAATCTATATGTGTCCATATTGAGAAATCCATACAAAAGTCTTAACATCGTAAATATTTTTTTATAATTTTATTTAGGATATGTATTTTATATTTTTTCCCAATGGTTAAAATAAAAGTGGTCTTAAGTCAAGTTTATAGTTTGTACAGTTTGGTTTATTATGCCAATAGGTGTTCTTGAAATTAGAATGACACAAGAAACTCTGGTATTTTTCCAATTTCGTATCAACAACATTTTAATCAAGTGGCTTAAATCATCCAAGCTACCTCCCACTATTATGGATCATTTAATCTCCATCGATCCACACAACATGTATCATAGTTTAGATTTAGCTATATATCTTTCAATATTCTACCACCTTTGAACACCTCAAACAATCTCAAATGCATCATTATCTCTTCACTCCACCCATCTCATGAATTTCTTAATTAATACTCGTTGGTTTCAAGATTTTGATTACTTCTAATTATCTCACTTTGGCTCGCCACCTTTGATATTTATAGTTATGATTTTGATTTTCCTAATTCTCACTTGTATTAAAAACAATGTTTTTAGGTTTAACACTTTCCAAACACGCCTACGAGTTCTTCCTACAAATTAGTTTAATATTTTGTCACCGACTAAGTCATTTAAGATTAAATTTTCAAATATACATTGGTTACACCAACACTATTTTATGGATGTGATGTTTGAGGTCCATATTTGAGACAGAATGATTTCAACCATATAGAAAAAAATTCATTTCTATGTTATCGAAGAATATTCAAGCCAAAATAACGGTTCCTCACTTAATTATTCTTGCAGACTTTGGGGTTTTTCCACTCTTTACCACTTTGATTTTCAATGTCATCACTATGTTACATAGGCTTCGATGCATGGTAGATTCTTTTTCTGGTCAAAATAGATATCCATATTTGGCACTCCAATCTTCTATGCAACTTGTAAAAAAGGATGCAAATCTTGTTGGTATGCAAGAGTTATGACTCTCCTTCAGAAGTTGAATATTGATATAGAAAGAATTCCTCCTCTTGGGTTTTCCATTAATACTCCTCAACTCACTAAACATGAGGTTAATGTTGGTATGCAAGAAGAACTCACTAAGTCTTATTTGAAAGCTACATGTTTGCTCTAAAAGAGCCTTTGAAACAAAATATTCTTCACTATTTTCAATTTTATTCCTACTTCCATGAAGATCAAAATATAATTCCTAAATGTATGAAGAATTTGTTTACTTCATTCCTAAGAATCCCTGTAGCTCAATTTCGCATTTTCTCTCGCCCGCTTCAAATGGAATCTTGTCATAGCCTCCCACAATAAGAGCATATATGTTAGTTGTGTTTTATGGAGCCTGAAGGTGAAGAGCATTTTATATTCAAGTGTCTCATCTACTATGAAATTCATGGAAGATATCATTGTCTTTTCAGATATTCCAATGGATCTTTAAGAAGCCTCATTCAATATGAAGACCATAAATGTTTAGCTTTGTTTATTTGTGAGACACTTCAACTCGACAAAGAACACTCAAATTGAAGTCCTCAAATACAAATAATTACAGGCATATCAGTTCTTACTTCCAAATAATTGATTTAAGGAATCTGAAGAGATCTCATACGCAAACATGTGGGTCCAGATCTTTCAAATAACGTACATTCTATTGGATCCTAGTTCTTTAACCTTTTTCTTGTTGATTTCTTGGTTTTTTTTTTTCCTTTTTTTTCTTGGAGATGCTTTTGGCACTCCCTTTATGTATTGGTCCTTGTACTGCCTTTTCTATCCCATAGGCCATTCTTGCCTTTTGTGGACATTAATATATAAATTAAATTAAATTAAATATTTCTTTTTCATCTAACTTCCATATGTGACCATTCATATATACCCATCCATGTCACTCTTATGTGGGCTAAGGCTCACATCAAATGCTTTTTCCTGCTCATAAAGATTTATATTTATATCGTTGTGAGCATTCATTTTCACTTCTATGGCTCGGGTGGTTCACGTCTTAACTACCACCTCTAACTTTGTATTATCGGTTTCTATCTTTGTTAAATTATGCACATAACCACTTTGCTTTCTAAGTGATTTGGTCCTTCACAAGATTAATTACTTTCTTTTATTTAAGCATGCATCATCTTCATGTCACTTGGTGATTTCCTCTATTGTCTCCACCGAATGCTTGATGTGGCCATTATTCTCATCACCTATCTTTGGCATCACTCTGCAAACCATTGAAATGACTCCCACTACACTATTTTGTTGCTCACATAATTCAACCTTAAATTATTAAATAATTGTTTGTGTTGAAAATAACATCCACTATACCACCAAGCCTTCTTCATTTTACTCCATGTGGGTTTTTGTGCCATAATTTAACATGTTTTACATTTTTAGAAAAGTGTCAAATATCCCCTCTTCTTCAAGCATGTGGGACCTTTTTGTAAGATGGGAGTTTGAAAGTTTTTTTAACATCAAGTCTTTGTGATCTTTAATGTATTTGCATCATTAGCTTGAAATGTGGTTACCTTGTGTTGAGCTCGATAGAGTCATTAGGTGGGTTTTTGAGCTTGAGTAGAGTCGGTATCACAATCCTCCACATGGCATGCACCACAACTCAACATCACCAAAGTATTGGCCACTTGGTGGATGACAAAAACAACCTTACCTAGTATGAACAACAAATAATGGAGTAAGTCCATAGTGAAATAAGTGATTTTTACTCTGTTGCATCCTTCTTTAAGGTTTTGTTTAGGTCACATGACTTCGATTTTGGAATCCCTACATCTTATGTGGTAAGAATTGTCACCATAAGATTGTGCACCATTGATATTATGAAACTCAAAACCTCGAACTGTTTTGGGTGTCTATAATTTTTAAACATGAGGAGTTATGAAAGTGTAGACATTGCAGTGAGCGAAGATGCTTGCCCTCCCCAAAATTCATCTTTTACACTTATTTTTATTTTTTCTCCTCATGATTTAAAAAATGCTATAAACCCTCTTCATCAGGATCAATACAAAACTATAGAGTATATCCTCCCTACGACATTTATTTGAGATCAATACACACAATTATAGTGTATATCCTCCCTACTTGACATTTATTTAAGGAGGTTTGTTTAGATAATGATTCGCCACATGATCAATATGTTATGGTCATATTGAAAGTAATTTTTTTGAAGTTATTGCAACCCTTACTTTCAAATTTGTTCTTTCTCTATTGTTTAGTATTTTCTATTTTCATTGCATTTATAAATTTGAATTATTACATTGATTCAACACCTACAAATATATTAAAAGTATGATTTTCTAGGTTTATGGAAATTAAGATGGATTTAATTCTTAATAAGTATAATTAAGATAGATTTACTATTCAACGAACAATGCATTAAATAGGGAAAAAAATTATAACAATTAATAGTATTTTATTACTATGTAAGTTTATAACAATACTTACATAATTTTATGATAATATTGAATATTTTTGGTTGAGTGGTTATTAAAAGAAACTTATGATGATGTAATAATGGTATTTTAACTGGGTTGACCATCTTCCCTAGCATCATTTATGTGATCCCTTCCAAATCGGTTTTACAATGTGTGTGCCTTGTACTTCTCTAAAGGAAGCTTTCTTGGAGATATAATATAAGGAGAAAATTATAAATTATTGTGCCAAAAAAATGTCATTGTGCATTATCAACATGAACAGTTGTCACCTTTTTCTTTTCATTCAAAAAATTGTGTGAACCCGAACATGAGTCTTAAAGCATGTTGTGTTCTTGTATAGCCAAAGAAGCTGATAAACATTCCTCTTATCAAAATATAAGGTAGGGCACAAATATTAAATCTTGCATCACCAATTTTATTTTAAATCGATGCTTGTACCTAAAATACAATGGGTCTCATGAATAACCACAACCCTCATAAAAAAACATACAATTCATAATATTAGAATAATCATATTCATATTGGTTTCTTCATGAGATATGTAATAGAATCTTATTAGTTTATATCGATGATGCTTGTTGACTATAGCGTCCATGCTGTAGAAATGAACTACCCTTCCTATCACACACACACACACACACACACACACACACACACACACACACACACACACACACACACACACACACACACACACACACACACACACACACACACACACACACACACACACACACACACACACACACACACACACATTAGAAAATAGAAATTAATGAATTGTTGGTTAATACATTTAATTTTGATAAATATATGGAATATAGAAACCCATAATATAATGTTTAAATCCATTCCCTCAAATGTGAAATAAGAATAGTGTTAAGTTACATGTTCAAATATTGATGATAACATTGATAACAACCACAAAGTATAAGAAAGTGTGGAGGTCATGGAAATATTTTATGATATAAAAATGTGTAAATACTATTAGAAAATAACATTTAATGAGTGAAAAGTAAGTGCATCTACTTTCTCTAAAATCCTTACAACATTAATGAGAATACCCGTACACGAGGTCCCCTCTCATCTTATTTCACCTCTCACTCATATTGCAAATCCCATAACACCAAACTTTACAAATGATAGTAATAAGATTATACACATGAAAATGATTCAAATTTAATGAGTGTTGATAACTGGAATGCTAAGGAGGAAATGTAAAATACAAATCCATAAGGAAAACTCTTGCGGTTGATATTTCTTTCATTTCCTAGGAATGTGTGGAGAATGGCTTACGATAATAATTTATAAAGGTGGTTCAAAACCAGCTAAGATGCCATGGTTTGTGGCTATTAAATTTAATTAATACATCATCTTAACATGAGATGATAAGTGCCCTCACCATGTCCATATCTCTAATGTATCCCTTAGCATGTGAAATTTATTTCCCTAAAAACATTTTTGCATAACATTAAAAAAATAGGTATTGACATTAAGTATTCGACAAAAATGGATTTATTTATGTGATATATGTAAAGTACATTGCCTCAAATATCTATGTACCACACTCCCTTCTCCTTCAAATGGTTTCCAAAATAAGCACATGGTTCATATCTTTATTCTCAAAAGAAATAAGAGTTTCACATGTGTCCACCCCCATCACTTTGTCCCTAACCCTTAATTACATCTTCCTCGATATCCATCTTCACCTCACCTCTTCCACCAGCAATGTTTCATTCCTTCAATTTTAAGTTCTTCAATGTCCACCTATCAGTCTTCATTACACCTCTCATGTGTGATTGCTAGTATATAATATGCCAAAGTGATTTTTTCGTTGATAGGTTTATTTCCCTTAGGTTTCACTTTCTTTACTTCTTGACACACATTAATGTATACCATCATAACATATTATATCCACTCTAAATACAAACTTATTTGAAGTCTACTAGGAAGTAGTGAGGCCCTGAATGTGTAAGCACAAAATCTATGCACTTAGGTACATTTCTAGGTCCTAAAAGTATGCTAGCATTTACATGATTCCTAAACAAGAAAAATAGTAATTGAAAAACCCTTTATCATTTCACTTTGTCTTCTATACTTTTATTGGTTTTATACATCTTGCACTCTTTCCGACATTTGATTGTTTTATATTTTTATGGCCTTGGACACTAGTGCCTAGTTAGGACACTAATGACATGCACTCATGTCCTTATGGGGCACTCGTATCACTATTTACCTTTTTCTTATCCTCTTAGACCCCTATCACTTCTTAATTAATTTTGACCAATTTGGTTCAACATTTCAGTTTTCATTTATGAAATTCAAACAAGGGAATCATATAAATACACAATTATGTTTTCAAAATAAGGGACCAAGCACTAAACATTACCTATCATCACCTAAGCTTGCATTCAAAGGCACAAGATCATCAAAGGCATCCATCTAGCACTCATACAAGGGACAAGGGTTGTATCACATATGCATACATAACATAGGAGGGGAATTCTATTCTATTCCATCCCACACATTCTATACATCTGGTACATTCTAGATCCAACTGCTATCATTGTGCAACTTGCACAAGGGCATCCTAGGGAATCATTTCTACACACACGGAAGAACTACATGGACAAGGGCATCCTAGGAAATGATTGGTCTTAAGTTCACTCAAGCGAGTAACTTTCGGGGTTAGAATGACTCCCCATTTCGCATCTTACTTTTCATATTTGATGTGGTTTATGGATGTGTGTAGGTAAACTTCTATATTGCAAGTTATAGGTAGATTCACGGATCAAACATTGAATCTAGAGTGAAAGATAGAAAAGGACAACGAACATCATCCATCCCTAAGAGATCTAGATCTGTAACATCTACCTAGACACAACCACCCATACCAAGACACTAGCACCAAGCGCTCTAGTCCTCTCCCAAGAAATTTCATCTGTGTAGTTTCGAGAATCCAGAACCTCTAGTCAACATCAACGACACTCTCCTTAGTCCATTTCAGCATTTCATATTCACTGAGATCACTTCTTGTTCACTTGGAAACAAGTTGAATCCCTCTATCTCTCCTTCTTACTTATCATTTCACATCATTGCTTGCTTATTGCTTGTGTCTTATTGTGTATTATAAACAACAATAGTTCTTATGAAAATAAAATTTAATTCAATTTACATTAAATCATTTGGTGAACTTGCTTACTCGAACCCTACCTTTCTTCTAGGAATTCTTTTAATTCTTATCCCATGAATGAGACTTATGAACCCTTTACCAATGAAGATATTCATGACCTCCAAGTCCATATTGTTGAACATCCTCAAGAATTAGATATCTTATTGTTTGCTTCTCATGAGGAAGCCACTAATCTAGATGAACTCAACCCTCCCATCTCTAAGGCTACTTCTTTGCCTCTTGCAATCCAACCTTCTCATTCTACCCTTCCACCCACCTCCATCATTCCTATTTCCATACCTACTCCTACCAATCATTTCACCCATCCTATTACTTCTCATACATGATAAGTCTCCTCTTTAGGCACCCAAGATTTAGCTTCTTTATATCAGGATCTACAACTCTAAATCCGTAAGTTACATAAAGTTACTTCACATTCCTCTCCATCTCTAGATTCTTCATTACTTCTTCATAATGCCTTTGCACCCACCATTTCCTATTATCCACTCATAACTTAATTGCACCTAAGCTTCTAACCTTTAATGGCCATGGAGACCCTCTAGAGTATCTTCGATATTTTCATATGGCATGTCTTGACTATGTGGATGACTTTACATTGTTGGATACATTGTTTCCTAGAAGTTTATAAGATTATGCTATGTCTTGGTTATATGATCTAGTTTTTCAATCAAGTAACATATTTTACATATTTTACATACTTGGCCGATGATCTCCTTCACATTTTTCTATCAATATCGGCACCAAGATATCTTATGCACACTTGGCTCAAATTAAACGAGGATCAAATGAATGTCTATCTGATTATTTTTTAGCTATAAGAAAAACCTTGCTAAGATGACTAATGTACTATTTGCTTTTGAATTGTAAGGTCTCTTTGTTCAAAGTCTCTTACCTCCACTTCAACATAGTGTTATCTTTGAGACCTCTCCCTCATTCGATCAACTATTCCATACACTTAAATTACGCGAAGGAAAACTTTTATCCATGGGAAACTTGAAATATCATGATGCTTCTTTATCCTCTTCTAATAGGTTCCAAGATAAATTTGCATTCAAGCCATTTCCTAAGCCTCCTGAAGCCAAGGCCATTGTTAATGTTGTTTCTCTATCTACCACACTTCAAATGAAATCTCCATGATGTATATTTACTAAACTCCTACACTCTTTGGCTCCTATCACCATTTCTTATCAAAAGAAATCTTATTACTCTTCTACCACCACTCAATCTAGATCCTTCTTGCCCATGTGGCTGCAACTACGATGAAAATACATGTTGTGATTACCATCAATACATTGGGCATACCACCTATTAATACTTTAAACTTAGACATCTAATTCAAGATCTTATTGATAACAACTTCATCGAGCTTCTGTACCATCTACTTCTAATCGGTCAATGATAATAAAAAGATAAAAAATATTCAAATATACTTTACCAAACCATGAAAAGAAAGCTATAGAATCTTCTACAAATCATACTTATCATGTTTTTCCTCCTCCATCATTGGGGCCTCTTGATTTTCTTATTTCTTACGGTTGATGTGCCACAACCACCATTAGCACCTTCTCGAGATCATGATTATCACCCTACATTCTATTCGATTTAATAAATGCTTATGTTGTCACCTATACTATCAATAATACTATGGTCTATCCATCAGCTCTTACAAATGCATGCTCCATTTCACTTCTTATAGCTATTAAATGCCCAACATCGTTAATTACATTTCCAGGTCCTAATTCTTATGGTCATGTCATTCTTCCCATCACAGTTGGGTCTCTTACTATCTTTACACCATTCTTTTTCACTTCTAAGATCATCGAGTGTGATATGCTCTTAGATCTTCCTTGATTTCTACGTTGCATAGGCTATCCCTTCCATGCATCACTTGTGTCTCAAGTTCCTCAATAACAATCAATTTTCACCATCAAAGGTATTCCACCTCACACACCATTTCCTCAACCCACTCATGATGATATTTATGCATTTTCCAATACATTTTTTTCCTCGTGCATGGCTCACATCTGGTCCACCACACCTATCTCTCTATTTGCATATAGCCTCATGTGTCTCTAAGTCTAAATCTAGTTCTAGACCTAGTTCTCCTATTCGCACATGACCTATATCGCAACCTTGTCGTCCTCATCGATCCATTAGTCCACCTCATCGACCTAAGTCTCCTACTCGGGGAAACCCTTTCTTATAGATGTTAGATACACCTTCTTATTCACTTGCACATAGTTACTCTCCTACATTACCACTAGTAGCTCATGCTCATAGGCCAAATTGTTTTCTCAAATATCGGGTAAGGGACATTCACCATTTACTATTGTTGGATATTCTTCTATCCCTCACACACTTGGGGGCATCGTACTTTCTTCCCTACTTCTAGTACTATTAATTGTCTCTAGTGTCTTCTCTTACACTTCATGTTTCGCACTCCATCTCTACATTTTATAAGTATACTCACTAGTACACACATTGTAATTTCATTTCGATATGATGCACTCTTGTGCTAAAATTCATACTTAATCATTGAAGGCATACTACTTCAATAGACCTCACATCGCACGTGTTTTATGCCCACGCTTCATGATACACATTTTCTAGCATTTACTCACATGCAATAGACCCATTTTCAATGATGCCTTTGTTTTTCTATGGTTTGTTCTTGAATTTTGAGGGGATTTTACAAATGAACCTCATTACATACACATTCGTTGGGGAAATGCAGCTCCTTCCATATCCACATCCTGCATACCACCTTTGTCACATTTATATTACATTTTTATATATTGATTGTATTTATTCTTGTTTTCTTATACTACTTACATGTTGCGCAGCTTACTATATTAGATGGATTCCTAGTATGTCATTATCTTTCATATACATATGTGCATTAAATTTCTCTCTAGATTTGAATGTAGATCTCTTACATATCCTTACATGTTTAATGATGCTCGACACTATATCCCTTTCTAGTCCTTTTGAGGCTCCTAGGGCATATACATTTACTAATCTCATAAGAATTATTTACTGAGGTTTTATTGTTACATTCTTTTCTACTTTTCATCACTATCACTTTACTTTCCATAGTTATATACATGCTTTGACATACTATTTATCTTTCTAACATGCTAACATATGCTTCATGTGTAGCATTTACCTTGCAGGACTATACTCAACCATGGTTATCTAATACATTTTGCTTACCATTGTTATTATATTTTATTGTTTGTGGTTTATGCACTATGTCTTGTATGATCATTGTATGTTTTTGGCCACTTTGGCCCTAATTGTCTTATGACATTATGAGCGATGTCCCATGTTTGAAACTGATTTTTGCGGTCCATCTTGTTTACACACTTGCTTGTTACATTGTTTTCTATTACATGTTAGCTACTTTTACTACTAACACTTGCTACTAGCCTACTTTGTTTGCATGTGCCTTGGTTTCTATCAAGCACCTTCCCTAACCTTTGAATATATTCACTTTAGATCAACATCAGGTCCTCTCCATTGGACCACATTCTCGTTATAGACGCTACATGCACCCCAAACGAGGGGCATACATTGGGTGAACAAATCACCCATACAACATCTGAGCTACATTTCATATAAGCAAAATACAAAAACAACACGGGAATATAGTCATGGAGAACGGTCCAGAACTAGACTTGGACCTCATACACCATATGGACACTAGTTGTCGGACCGAGAGAAACTAGCACATGAGCATTCTTGTCCTCCCATGAGTGTTAATGCCCTAGGGGTAGATATAGACAATTTCTCGGTACATCACAGTCTTTAACAATTTACAAAAAGTTATCTAGTAGTAGAAACTTACGTCAAAATCTAGAATTCATTCTATTTCCTATAATCAATCAGCAATACAAAACAAACACGAAATAAATGGAACTGATTGGGATGTACCATATGCGAGTGATGCTCATTCAGGAAGTCATGGAATGAGATAAAAGATAGAAATATCTACCAAAACTCTTCCCTTGGTGTGAGATCACCAAAACAACTCGCTCTTGGCGTGAGATCACCCAAAAACTCACTATTGTCATGAGATCACCCAAAATCTCACTCTTGGCATGAGATCACCCTAAAAAAAATCACCACCATTGACAACAAATTCAACAAAATTTAGGAAAATTTTTATATATCCTACACTCTTAAACATCAATTACACACTTGTACACTTACTTATACATAAATTACTTTGATTTATCATATATGGGACTTTCACTACTTTCTCACTCTTATTTTATAGGTCCTTCATTAATATACAACAAGAAGAAACCTATAAACACAATACAAGTACAAGCTATGCATACACTTCACCCCTAAGATTCACTTCCCTTTTTGATTCTCCATGCTTCACTTTGTGATCATTTCATGCTTCACTTTTCCACTTGCCTTGCTACTCACCACACTCTCTACAAGATCATAAGGTACACATATTCTAACTACTTTATTTTATCGATTATTCAATCAAAAACATAAATTGGGGAAAAATGTAGTCACAAAATCTATGCACTCGGGTACATTTCTAGGTCATAAAAGCATGATGGCATTTACATTATTCCTAAGCAAGAAAAATGGTAATTAACAACCCCTTTAGCCTTTCATTGTCTTTTGTACTTTTATTAGTTTTATACATCTTGCACTCTTGTTGAAATTTGATTGTTTTATCTTTCAATGGCCTTGGACACTAGTGCCAAGTTAGGAAACTAGCGCTAGGCACTCTGTCCTCCTATGCACTCATGTACCTCTTTACCTTTTTCTTATACTTTCTCTTCTTAATTATTTTTGCCACTTTGGGTTGGCCTTTCAGTTTTCAATTACTAAATTCGAACAAGGGAATCATACAAATACACAATTATGTTTTCAAACTAAGGGCCAAACACTAAGCATTTCCTATCATGACCTAAGCTTGCATTCAATGACACAAGAGCATCAAAGGAATCCATCTAGAACTAATACAAAGTATAAGGGTTGCATCACATTTGCATACACAACATAAGAGGGAAGTCTATTCTATTCCATCCCACACATTCTATACATCTGGTACATTCTAGATCTAGCCCACTATCATTGTGCAACTTGCACAAGGGCATCATAGGGCATCATTTCTACACACACACAAAATAACTACATGGACTACGATATGTATTTAATCTATCGGTCATAAATTCACTCTTCGGGTGATTTTTGGGGTCATCCAACTCCCAATCTGAATTTTCCTTTTAGGTTTGATGTGGTTTGTGGGTATGTGCAGGTGAACTTCTTTCTTATAGGTTATAGGAAAATTTGTATAAAAGGAAACAAAACTAGAGTGCGAGAAAAAAAGGAAAGTGAACATGATCCAACCCCGATAAATCCATATCTACATCATCTACCGGACACCAAGGCCCAAACCCGGACACTAACGTTGGTTATTCTATTCTTTGTCCTCTCTTAAGCATTCATGTTTTGTGCGGTTTCATAATTCAAAACCTCCAGTCAACATAAAAGACACTCTCTTTAGTCTCTGTTACAACATTTCATCTTCTCATATAACTTCATGTTTGCTCAAAAATCAGTTAAGTCTTTCTATCTTTCCTTCTTCCTTAGGGTTTCACATCATTTCTCTCTTATTGCTTGTCTTACCTGTATCTTAGCATTTGTATATTATACACTACAGTAGTTACTCTCAAAATAATATTTATTTCAATTTACATCAAATCGGAATGCATGTACATGTTCTATATTCAATGATCATTTTTCATTAAATGAAGAAAGTGGACAAGATGGGGTGGGCATATAGTGGGCCAAAAGAGAGAACAATCCCTAGTCAACAATTTACATTTTTTTACATGTAAGATTACTTGTTTTGTTTCCATGCTCCTCTATTTAAGAAAAGTCCCATTCGCATTCTAAAATTGGTTGGTGTCATCTTAATAAAATCCTTGTAATGAAGAATTAATAGAAATAAATTACATGGTGAAAGCTAAAAAATCAATACTAAAATCTTTGATTCAAGCTCAATATTTTTCTTTGTAAAAGATTCAAATTCTCTATCTCCTTATTTCTAGTAGTTTAATATTGTTATTTATCCAAAATGGGGTTCACATCGTGACTATTCTAATAGGTATACCTAGAGCTTTATACCATGGAAGGGAAAACTACAACTATTTTCATGTTGCAAATGGTACCACTCAAAGCATCAAACTTTAGAGGATGGTAAAAAATAAAATCTCCACATAAAAATATGAGAAACCAATTCTTAGGAAAAAATAATTCAAAAATGGGTAAAGGCTTACACTAGGATTTGTAATGCTTGAGAGATAATTATGCACTTAAGTAGAAATTTACAAACAAATAAGACTATATTTTTAAAATATATTTTAATTCTCTCGTCCAAACATTGTAAAAACTTTTTTTGGGGTGGTAATATTGCATTTCTCTAAATGCACCAACATTTTCTCTTCTTGTAAATTATGTACCATTCTTTTTATATGGACTAAGTTCTCTTCCTACATTTTTAGAATATCAATATGTCATCTACATAAATAATAAAATATTAACTAGAAATGGCTCCATCACTTCATTCATCAACTAAATTAAGTGTTCAATGTGTTAGTTAACCCGGATGACACAAAAACCCACTTATACAACCCATAATAAATCGTAGTTGATAAAAAAACATGACTAAAAACTCATACTACCCATCCCCCATATGGACAATAGTCTTCTACTCATCTCCTTCCCTAATTCTGATTTTGTGGTATAAACTCTTCATATCAATTATTTGAAGTACTATACTCCACTCAAATAGTCCATCAAATCATCCATTCCTAGTAATAGAAATATATACTTGATCAATTTAGAATCAATGCACATTATCTACTCTCTTTCTTTTGGTGTCAATATAGTGGGTACCATTTACATGGGATAAGATGTTATCTTATTAACACCTTGTTGAGTAGTTTATGTACTTTCTTCTTTATCTTCTCATTCTCCATAGGTGTTAACCTATATGTGGACTTGTTTTGGTTAAATATCCCTTGGTATTAATTCTAGTTGATGAATGATATTGTAGTAGGTGGTAAACCAATAATAATATCCTTCATCATGATATCCACATACTCACTTATCATCTCTTTCACTTTTTGTATCAAGACTGCCCGAGTACTAGATCCGGCTGGAACCAGTGTTAAAATTTACGATAGAAGGTTATGGAACTCGGACCGTGTCGGATACAAGTTCCCATAGAAGGATAGGAGTGCCCGGTGTTAGTGAATGATTCGGGCACCTATGTCTCGCTCCAATGCTCGGGTTCTAAATTTTTCCCAATATTCATTTCATCACTCGACTTTGATATTAGGGTAAAAATCACACGTGTAACCTTAAAAATATTTCTACCTACACATGTCCACAAACCACATCAAATATAATAAAAATATGTAGAATATGGAGTCAGAATGACCCATGCAATCACCCAAAGAGTGAACTTATGACCAAGAACTACACTACATCTCGAGTCTATGTAGTTCTTTATACCTATGTGTGTAATGTTTCCCTAGGTTTCCCTTATGAAAGTTGTATGTGATGATATCGGGCTAGATCTAGATTATATCAAGTATGCGAATGTGTGTCATGGAATAGAATAAACTCCCCTCCTATGTTATGTACACAAATCAATGTGTCCCTTGTCCCTTGTATGAATGTGTTAGATGTATGATTTGTAGTGATTTTGTGACTTTGTGTAATATTAGGTGGTGATAGATAATTATTATAGTGTTTGGCTTCTTTATTTGAGAGAACTAACTAAGTATATATATGATTCCCTTATTTTAATTTCATAATTGACAACTAAAATTCCAACCCAAAGTGGTCAAAATGAGTTACCATGAGTTGAAAACATGTTTCTAACACCTCAAGTGATGACTTAAGTGACATAAACCACTCCTCCATAGGGTGATAAAACTTTAGTCTCCCTCGCACGTTAGGATAAATGGAAAAAGGGACATTAGGCCTCCAAAATCCCACCCAAACTTCTTGGAATGTTGATATCATTATTCTCAACATGAAAATAAACTAAGGAGTGAAGTCTCGAGGCATGGGAGAAAGAAATGATGTTTTGAGGGCCAAAATCATATTATTTTTACTCCAAAAGACATATTGGATTTCAAATTTTCTTTTCATCCATTTTCCACTTTATCTCTTATATGTGCACTGATAAGATGAGTTGCCATCGGAGTCCAGAATGAGTATGAATTACTCTAACAAATGGAACATGAGGATGGTATAATTTAATCCACTTTGACATTTTGTTAGCCTCATAAATCTTCCCGAGGTTTCTGAAACCCTTTGAGAATGTTTCACCTTGTAAAAATACCATTGTCTTTGCAATAGTGGATCGCGTTTTATGCATTTTATATTCCAAAAATTATTCCTTGATTATTTCAACATGAATTAGGCCTTTTCATATTTAAAATTCATGTGATATGAGCTCCCAACACTTCACAAGGCTTCTAAAACCCTTTGAACAAGGTGACTAGCTTCTTTAGAACATGCATTCCCTAGTGCCTTGCCCAAAAGACCCAATTTTTCTCAACTTGTTCCTGACCTCAATTATCTTTGCAAAATATTCCTAAAATACCTTAGAAAAATTCATTTATCTCCCATAAAAATCCCAAATTATTTTAATTTTCCTTGTAAGCTTCCAAAGGATGTTCACCAGTGACAAAAAAAGACCAAAAATAACCCTTTTAAAGCCTCCAGAAAAAAATAATATTTGGATCTTCATAACCTCATGAATCATTTAAAAAACTCTCGCACATGAAACAAACTTGTAAATAATATTAGCACATTCTTCTCACTGAACAATTATGAATTAGTTGAAATCCTTGCAGTATGAAAGGTTTAAATTGACAAGGAAAGGAATTTCACATGTGGTTTTGGTTGTCATGCCCAAAATGTTAAATTTTGCATGTTAGACATTTATCATGACAACAAGGTCATTGAGTGAATGAGAAGAAACCATTGAGTTTCATTCCATTTTTAACTCTACAAACTTTTTCAAGTGGTCACTACCTTTCATGTTGTCATTAGCCAATTCTTTTAAATTTGAAGAGACAATTTAGGAATATTTGAGACCATAATCATAGTTGCATACTTATGTGATGTGAATTTAGACATAATTTATCCCCTAATTATATCATGCATTACATAGTTAGTTGATTAGTTCAATAAGAGAAGAAATATTGATTAAATTGAGCCATGTGAAACTTATTGGAACTATATGATTTGATTTTTTACTTCATCTAGGATAATTAAAACACTAGAATTGAATTAATTAGTAGATTCGATTGAAATTGAAGATGCAATTTTGATGCAGGAGTATCATGGGGAATTAAATTTCTTACATAATTTTTACAATATTAGTTAATTATGGGCACACAAGGATGGTGAGAAGGATAATGGAGAAAGGAAAGTGCAACACAAAATTTGGGTGATGGTGATGATTACGTAGGGCTTTCACGAATGCTTTGTGTAATAGTTGAATTGTATAATGTACATTGATAACACAAGTGAAAGATCACAATGTGTGCATGAAGTGAGTCAGTCTACCATATTTGAGGGCTAGAGTGATAAAGAGTAGAGAGATGAGTTGAGTTGCACAAAACAAGTGAAACTTATCAAGGGTCATGAAGAAACACCATTATAATAGCTTTAGGATTTTTGTAACAATCCCAATAGTGGGAGTAGTATATGTAGATGTCTTAAGGATTTTTAAATTAATAAGAACATGTACATGTGTTTTGATTTTTTATGTATTATAAGGAATTTCATGAGTCCATATATTTGAGCAGTTGTTATTTGTGAGAGTTGTGAGGTTTGTAAAATCTAATTTTGACACATCTAACACTCCTACAAATTTCATTAAATAATCCAAAAGGCCCAAAACCTAAATAGTGACTATAATATTTCCTAAAATAGACATCAATTGTAGAATTTAAACCCTAAAATATTTAGGATAAATTCTAAAAAAGTGAAAAATACCTATGTATCTTGACCTAATTAGATTATGAAAAACTATCTCTTAAACCCTAACTCATAGAGTCTGTGAGACTAGTTCCATAAGGTGCACAATAACTCTAATTTCTTATATTTACTAAAATAAATTTAAATTATAACTTAAACATTTATTTTTGTAGATGGAAATCTCACACACGTATATTATCCCATACATTAAGGAATACGTACATATTCCTTGAATTATGCACACAAACCAAGCTCTACTAGGCTTATAAATGCTTTGGTTTCCCAAACCTAAGCCCCACTACCATTAAACATAAAAGGTCGTGTATTTTTTTATGAAAATGCATAAATGTGTCTTTCACCGTGTTAAATCCTAAAAAAAGATTTCAATCTTTCCTAAAAAAATATGCCGCAACATAAAGAAAATCGTCCTCTTTCTAAATGTATAATTTAAAAAATACAATTGTAAGGTTTCCATTTATATTTATTTCAAACTATATCTTTTATACCTCTATTTTTAATGATTATAAATTCCATCTTTTTATTGTATATCTTTTGTTTCACTTCTCCAAATTGAATAAAAACTATATACTCCCAAACTAGGACCAATTCTATACATATAAAATAAAATCGATTTTTACTATTTTTGAGGTAGTTAGGGGACACGGTTGTCTATCCTTTATTTTTAAATTTTCAAAATATTTTTACTTGAAATAAATATATATATTCACTACAAAATTAAAAAACATCTATCCCAACCTAGATGCTACTACCTATCTTTCTACCAAATGGTTTTTAAAAATACTAAATAGTGCTAAAACAGGGGCACGACCGACTATCTACTATGTTTTTTACAAAATTAGGAGCACCTATTGACATTTTATCTCTTTAACCCACTTACACTTAACCATTTAAAAAAATTAGTAGTTTAGAAACTAGAATCGAAATGCTACAATTCATGTTCTTATAACATTTTCAAATTTTGAGTGTAATGATCTCAAATAACTCGTAAAAGTTGAAGTTTCTTATTTTTTATAAAAAAGTGTCCACTTAAGACCCCCTTTTGGCCCCCATTTCCATGCACATACCCGAAACACACATTTTTTCAAGTACTATTTCACTTGTAATTTTCACCATCATTTATTTTCATTTTTGCATTTAAATATACAATATTTTCAATTGATTAACTAAAATATGGATTATTCTATGTTAATATAATATTAAGAACAATAGTAAATAAAAGATAAGTAAAAGAAAGTAACCCAAGCCACTAAACAAGTAGAAATGTGAAACCCTAATGAGTAAAGAGGGTCAAGAAGAGCTTAGTTGATTCGACGAAGGTGCTCAATTGTGTTGAAGTGTGAACCAGGAAAATAGGTGGAGGAAATGATCACACAGAAGCCTGAGAAAGCACAGATCTAAGTTCTATTGTTGGAGTGGGGCACCTAGAGAGGGACAGGGGCACCCGTGGGCTCCCCTCGGTCCGAGATATAGGTGCATTGGTATGTGGGAATAACCTAAAACCCTCCTCTGAGGTGTTGTTGGATGTTCACCTATGTTCTCTTCTTGGCTCATGAACTTCGTTGAACTACGCTCGGATGTCGGTCTGACACTGTAATAAGAAATCACCATTAAAACCCCAAGACAAGCATCAATTCCACGAAAAGAAAGATTCAAATGAAGGGGGCAGACTGTCTCGTGCCAGCCACAATGGTAGACTTACTAAGCGAGCGTTGCACTACATATCGGAATAGATGTAGTTATATATGTGTGTGTGCTGATCATTCCCTAGGTGCTCTTGTCTAGACGTACTTTGTGAGGTATCGAGAAATAACTAGATGTAGAAATGTAATAAAATGGTGAATGAAATAGAATAAAACTTCCCTCCTATGTAGTGTGATACAAATGAATGAGCCTTGTGCCTCATGATGGAGCTAGATGAATTAAAATGAAGTCTTTGATGGGATGCTGACCTTAGGTGACGATAGTAGTGCTTCATGTTTGGTCTCTCATTATGGTCTCATAACTTTAAATTTATATGGTTTTCTTGTTCTAATATTGTAATTAGCCCCGAAGAGGCTGACCATTAAAAATATAGAAAGCTCAAACAGATAGAAAGTGCAAAAAGTGGTGGGAAAGTGCAAAGCTGGATCAGGGTGCATGAAATGGGACCAGGAACCTAGGGCGCCCCATTCGGAGATAAAACAATGCCAAATGAAAAAACTAACTGGGAAAGTACATGTGGGAGGTCGGAAGTGATGACAACAAGAAAAGTAAAATGGCCAAAGGATGTGGGTTAATTAGTAATTTCTTCACTCAAAAATGATATGAATAGTAGTATGAGAATGAGACTAAATAATGCCTAAAGTGCGTGATTTTGTGTCTACATTTTCCCTTACTTTATGATGGTGAGTGGAATGCTTGGTAACATAAAGTAAATAGAGATGTGTACCTGATGTCCATGTAGAGTGATGTAGAAAGTGTGTCGATGGACTAGAAAAAGCGTGGAATGAGAAAATAGTGGAGCATGGAGACTAAAGATGTAAAAGTGTAAATAGTGGTGAGAGTGAACCTAGGGCGGAAATGCATGTGTATATGCCAATGTATGTGAGGTACCTGTATGTTAGTATGAAGTACGAATTAACAAATGATGTTATGTTTGTTGTTGTGCCTGTTGATGCCTTTGTTGTAGTTTCTTATTGTTGTTGATTGCTTGTTTCTCATATTGATGGACCTACAAAGCGGGAAGACAATCAAGTAGTCAAATACTTGATGTATATGTAAAAACTACATGTATGTAGTAAAAAGGCTATAAATGGAAGTATGAAAAGTAAAAGGAACATGTGCACTTGATCCATGACAAGAGAAAGGGTGTAGAAAATGATATCCTATAACCGTGAGTTTTTGGACAATCTCACACTACCTTGGTCAAAGAAGTGTAGGGAGAAAGATGCGTTATTCTCTAACCTATAATTATTTCCCTAATAATGTATGAAGAGATATTTGTACTTCCTAGTTTTTTGGGTGATCCGACACCGCTGGCCGAAGTAGTGTAGGGAGGAAAACCGATGTATCCTCGACCTATAACTATTCCCCAAAATGCTAAGGACAACTTTGTCCTATAAAATACGCTATGTACGGGCTTTATAGACTAGTTTGAACCCACTCATTGTATAACCCACAATGTCAAGGACAGAAAACTAAACTGAAATATACCGGTAGAGAGCAATGTGTAATGTGAAAAACCCCAAATGATGCCCCTCCTCTTTGGGGGCACATGTGACATCACGGATAGGAGGTTACTTCCCAAAAAGGACCAACCGCATAAACCATGCTCTGTAGGGGAGAGGGAGTGTACTTGGTAGAAACCAAGGCACACATAAACAAGTTGCTAAAACCAATTGTTAGTACAAACAAGCGTGCATGTAAAAGACAAGTGTATGCTACACAAACAATGTATAAGCTAAAATGTAATTAAACACGCGAGAAGAAAACCATAGATAGCCAAAGAGGGTTGAAAACATGGGAGATCACTCATGATGTCACTAGACACTCATAGATGTAATGACCGCATATCTGATAAATAAGTGTGCACACCAAACATAAGGCGAGGCTCAAATACAATAGCAAATAAAATATAAACAATAGTAGACAAAAAAAAAAGTCATGGAATACAAAAATCTTGTAAACAAATGTTACACATGAAGCACTCGTTAGAATTTTCTAAAGATAACCCATATGTCAAAAGTGGTTATAAATATTTACAGCTCAAAAGCTGGCCGGATGATCATGATCCACCCACTTTGAGCATGTTTGTTGCTGCTTTGCATGACTTGGTTTTGTCTACTTCTAAGCGATGCCTATATTTTGTTTCCTCTAGGCGCGGCCTAGCTTTTTTGTAGTTTTGGGGTTTTCTCTCATACTAATTGATTTTTTGTTGAAATTTATCTTGTATCGTATTGAATTAATATAATACAAGATCTTTTCATAAAAAAATTGTATAAGCAAGTAATGTAGAGTGCTAAGTATAAAGGGAAATAATAGAACATGTAACAAACAAATGTGGATGCCCCCAATGACCATTGTAGAAGTGGTAGGAGACAAACATCCATGATGTGTGTAGGATACTGTATCTCGTGATCAAAACTAGGAAAGGAAGTGAACGCCAATGTGTGTATGATAAAAATAATGATATACAAGAGATCTAGCTAGCATGTGTAATAAAGTGAACATATATGAGAAAATGTAAGCAAGAATAAAAACAACCAAGATATGCAATATGTAGTGGATGGATGCAACATAATGCAATATGGATTATAGGATCCATGTACCCCTTATTTAATAGAAGTGTATATAGTGAGGTTCATTTAGTATGCCCCCTCAATAGTCAATAATGAACCAAAAATAAGAGTGTGTCATCAGGAAATGGTCGAATTATGTGTTGTGTGTAGCGCGTTGTGATGAGTGTGCATGTCTAGTGTTGAGAACATGTGACCTAGAAAGGATGTGTACATGACGATAAGATTATCAAAATAGTGATGATTTATCCTAAAGCTTATATCACTACAGGATGAATAGGGAGTGGTGATGTAGCCTAAAGTGTGTACCACTACAAGATGAAAGAATATGTGACCATTTAGCCTATAACGTATGTCACTAACCTAGTAATGTCACATGATAGAAGGTTGAATGATGAGTGTGTGTATGATAAGGTCCATTTTATTTGTAAACCCTCGATAGTTGAGTATGGACCAAGGAACTAGAGTGTGTCATAGGGTAGTGAGTGCAATGCATACAAATAGATATATGTAGTATATGCGGTGATGAGAGACGACCATGTGATGTGTAAAATGTGTAATGTGCGTTGTATAGAATGCAATGCAAGATGTGTAGATAGCCTAATAGTGTGACGGTGCCCGCATTTATGTAATATGCATAATGATGCTAGACTCATAGACAATAGGAGTGTGACATGTGTGTGATGAATAATAGTATGGTATGTGAAAATGTATAAATGAAGTAGACTAAATGTAGAATGTAGAATGTAAGATGTAAGACATGTGATGCAAGATGTGTGAAGATATGCAATGTGTAGTATCGATCGCGTAGTGTGTAGGGTTCATGTGTAGTATGTATCCCTCAGCAGTCAACTTATTTCCCAACAAGGAAAGGGACAAGCAAAGTGAGAGGACCAACCGTAACATGTATTTTGATGACACCATATGGTTTGTTTAAAGGGTATTCAATTTATGATTGAGGGTAACCGATGGCATGAAGAAATGGAATAGAACATGCACTAATAGGCCAAGATGGGTCAACCTTAGTATTATTGATGGGGATCGAGCCAATAAATTCTTTGATATGTAGGTGATTAGATGTAAAATTTGCATGATAATCATGGTTAGAAAAAGAGATGACCAGTGGTGAAGCGTCGGTATGCGTAACTAAAAATTCAAGGGCCCTGAAGTAGGAGGAGACACTGCATGGTATGCATGATTAGTTGAAGATTCAATTACTTTCTTGTCACGTTGTTGGGATTGGTTATTAAAGAGTTTGAGTTTACCCTTGTCAATGTTAGGTGAAGGTTAGGTAGGCTCGAAAACTCAAGATTGTTGTTATCAATAAGATCTTGGATGATTTTTGGAGCTTGAAACATCGATTCGTAGAGTTTCCCACACATCTGTGATAGTCACATTGAAATTTCTCATTGTAATTCCTACCTTTTGGTCACGATGGATCTAATTCGAGTGGTGGAGGAAGTGTGATAAGATTTCTCTCAAGAAGTTGTTGCAATATGAGATGTGGGGCCATATGAAAGTTAGTAAATGCATGCCTAGGTGGTGGTGATTGAACCTCTTTAGGAGTAGTGATTGCATTGACAGTAATTTTGGTGTCAGTTGGTTTAGTTGTAGATGGCTTGAATGGTGTCTTGTTTGGAAAACAAGTGGAAGACAAGGCTTGCTCTTGATATTTAAGCTTTCCTATGGATAGAAGTTTGGTTTCACGAAGCTTAAGAGTATGAAAAAGTTGGTCGAATGAAGGAGAGGTTTCAAAAAGAAAACTCTCAAGCGGTGGTAAAATAATCTGAATGAACAAATCTTGAAGCTTAGAGTCTGCTAGCACATTTGACATCTTAGCTAGATTGTTTTTATATCTCAAAACATAATTTGCTAGGTGTTCATTAGATCCTTGTTTAAGTTGTGCTAGTTGAGCATAAGATATCTTGGAGCCAATATTGATAGAAAATGAGTAAGAAAAGCATCGAGCCTAGATGCGTAAATGAAGTTACCAAATGAACATGTAGGTTGTAAAACCAATGCATCGCATAATCATGGAGACTATGGGGAAATATTTTAGCCAAAATAATATGATCATCCACAAATTCAAGACAAGCTACATGGAAATATCTAAGATGCTCTTGTGGGTCACCATGCCCATTGAAAATGGGAATCTTAGGGGTGAAAAAACTAGGAGGAAACAGATAAGTGGAGATGGCAGGTGTAAATGGCGTATGTAATAATAAGGTGGAATCTAAAAATGGAGATGCACGAGAAGTAGCCTATTGTAGCTGATGAATTTGTACTTAGAGGTCTTGATAGAGAGAGGTTAAGTCTTGAGCACCAATGGAGGAAACCTTCCATGTATGAGAGATAAGAGGTGGTGTGAAATGATTTTTAGGAGTAATAACAAAAATGGGAATGGTATAAATAGGTGGAAGAGTGGAAACAAGTGGTTGGGAAGCAAGGGACTTAGAGGTGGCCGCGGGCATTAAGTTCCGCTAAATTGGTAGCTTCCTCATGAGAAACATGTAAAAGTAAGTCTAGATCTTGGGGATGCTCAGCGATATGGTCATTAATGGCTTTAAGATGAGCCTCAGTAAAATCATCAAAAGATTGAGCCATAATAAAAAAATAGAGAAAAGATCCTAAGTGGAATGTAGCGTAAAGTGTAGGGTTCACCAAAATGATTAACCAAAATGTGGTATATTCTATGTTAATCTAATATTAAGAACAATAGTAGATAAAAGCTAAGTAAAAGAAAGTAACCCAAGCTACTAAGAAAGTAGAAATGTGAAACCCTAACGAGCAAAGAAGGTTAGGAAGAGCTTATATTATTCGATGAAGGTGTTGTATTGTGTCACGGTGTGAACCAAGAAAACAAGAGGAATAAATGAACACAGAATCTTGACAAACCACATGTCCGAGTTATTTGGCTAGATTGGGGTGTCTAGAGAGGGACATGGGTGCCTGGTCTAAGATATGGGCACCTTGGTCCGTAAAAGTAACCTAAAACCCTCCTTTAGTGCTCGTGTGCTAGTCACACTTTATGAGGTAGCAAGAAATAACTAGATGTAGAAATTTAATAAAATGGTGGATAGAATAGAATAAAACTTCCCTCCTATGCGGTGTGATGCGGATGAATGAGCCTTGTTCCTTGTGATGGAGCTAAATGGATGCAAATGGAGCCTTTGATGGATACAACCTTAGGTGATGATAGTATTTCTTAGTGCTTGGTCCTCATTATGGTCTCATAACTTTATATTTATATGGTTCTCTTGTTCTAATTTCGTAATTAACCACGAAGAAATGAGACCACTAAAAGGATAAAAATCTCAAACGGCTAGAAAGTGCCCAAAAAGTGGCGGAAAGTGCAAAAAGGATCAGGGTGCCCCAAATGGGACTGGGGCACCTAGTCAAAGATAAAATGATGCCAAATGGAAAAACTGACTGGGCAAGTACATGCGGGAGGTTGGCAGTGATGAAAACAAGCAAATTAAAATGTCCAAAGGACATGGGTTAATTAGTACTTTCTTCACTCAAAAACCATATGAATAGTAGTATGAGACCGGGACTAAATAATGCCTAAAGTGCATGATTTTGTGTCTACATTGATAGGATTTTCCATTTTGTGGCCCTTTTTAAATTCATTTCCATTGTTATTGTTGTCACACTTTTCTCAAAATACATATAAAGAGGTCATGTGTATGATGTCTACATATTACTTGTCTATTTTTGATAAGTCTTCTATAAAGAATAAAATAATGCATTAATATACAAGGGATGTATGAAGTATAGTTTATGTGTTAATGATATTTTGTAATAACCACTTCATCGCTAATAATCATTATGTCATCTTATGTTGATGTTTTTACATAGTTGTATTTATGAAATATTGACACTACATGAGTTATGCAACATCATAGTGAAGGAGCTTATATATTTTCATATGCACACATCTTTTTGTGTTGATTATGAATCTATTGAAATTGGCTCATGTTGGGAGTAATGCATTAGTGTCAAAAATTATTTTATTTTTATATCCTCTTGGATCATTTGACTTGGAATTTACAAAAAAATAATATAATCAATAAATTCTCAATCAAAATCCTAACACTTTCATTCTTAGTTAGATTCTTTTATCCAATTCTATTTGGTGGCTCAAATTGAAATTAAAATAGAACATATACACCATGCATATTAAACAATAGGTTTTGATAAATTAAAATTTGTAAAATATAACCTAGGATTAAAGATCAAAGAAATCAATCAAAATGAAGCTATGACTATTATATATCTAATATTACATAATATAATTACTCTAGGAAAATAATATAAATTCATAATTATCACAAAGTTATTGAACAAGATATAACTCTAAAAGGGTATAAGATAACTCACGTTCACACAAAACGTAATATGGATAAATGGATTGATATTAAATTTTGACAAAAATACTCAATTACTATTGATTAGGCTACATAAACATGTGTAATATATAATTAAAATTACAATTGATTATCGGGGTTCACTTTAAGATACCTCCGGGAAATCGGAGGTGGAAAATCCCTCGTGAATATCCTCGGAACCACTTTCGATGGAAAGGCTAATTTTTGGGGTTTTGTGCAATTTTTTTCCCGAAATAAGCTTTCATTTTCAGGTCGTGTGACAGAAAGGCTGCAAAATGCATGATAGGATATTTGTTGTCGCCGCGCGACAAAAATTTTTCTATCACGCTTATGTATCCTTTTCCTCCTTTCATGTGTCAACAACAAGATTGTGCGCATCAAAACCTCTCACCGACATACAACAAGAGGTTGTTGTTGCGTGATAACAAGTTTACTATCACGTGATAACACCCTTGTCGCATGATAATATGTTTGTTGTCACATGGCATCAACCTTTTTATTGCATGAAAAAATATTCTATCGGACATCATCAAAATTACCTTGTCATGCATCAATAGAATCTCCTTTTCACGCATCAGTGGAACTTTCTTGTCATGTGTTAGAGAACAATACTTGTCACCCGACTACAAATCTGATGAATATCTATAAAACTACACTTTGTGTATTGACCTCTTTTTCGCAAGTTTAGTGTACTTGATAATAGATATGTGTAGTGCCCACTTCCCTTTGACACCTTTATATATACTGATCATGACACATCAACTATATTATGGATATTATTATAGTTTTGATTTAGTATGATGTTAGATATTTGGTCTTGGATTATTGTTGACTTTGATTCTTATATGATGCATGATGATTATTAGAGACACTTTATATGTTGATGATGTTATACTATTGAAATGGTTATATGATGGATGTTGTTCGGACTTGTGATATTTGGATATTGTGAGTGGACTTAGAAATGGAAAATTATTGGATGATGATATAGTTATTGATAAAATTATAAATGATATTGTTAGATTGCATGGATGTTGCTTTGTGATTCATATATCTAGATGATTTTAGAATTTTAATTATATTTATATTATTTTGGATGTTGATATGGCCACGAGGCCGAAGGATGTGTTTGTGTTTTGTAGGTTAAATTATCACAACAAACATCGGGGGATTGAGACCAACGACATTGGAATTCTAGATGAATTCAACAAGGTCACCATGCAACTAGTTTTGTTTGTGTGTGTGTTTGTTAGTGTTAGGGATTCCCATGGGGGATCACCTTTAAGCTGTGACAAGGGATTTTATGTATTTCTTTTATTTTTGGTCCCTTTTGTTTAATTTTTGCATGTGTTTACTTTGTGGTGCACTTACCCCTTTCATTAATTATTAAATGGTGTGTAAATATTGTGAGTAATCATATTGTTTAGTTAATTAATTAAAAGATGTCATAAGAATGTAATTAATAGAGTTTTTGGCCATGTTTTTAGAGTGTTGTAAGAATGTGTAAGTAATGTGTAAGTGACTTTGTAAGTGATGTGTAAGTTAACTTTTGAGTGTGAAACACTCCACCTTCTTAGAAATTCGAAATTGTCCTTGGAGGCTGATTTTGGAGGCTTGTGGGACAAGTTAAACTTGTCCCATACCTCTTAAATTTACATACCAACCTTGCCTATGGTTGGAGGGTTAAATTTAAACCTTTTTATACATTTTTTTACAAGTCAAGTTGAATGTTGTAATTGCACTTTTCTTACATAATTTAATTTCAGTCCTTATGGGGTATGGACTTGTTTGAGTGTGTAAGTAAATCTATCATATTATTCACCCACCTATTTATTATGCATTGGAGAATGAATTTGAATTTGTGCTTGGAGTTGAGGATGTGTGATGTGGCATCCTACATGGATCCACCTCATCCTCTTCCTTCCCTCTTATAAAATTTGAATTCCTTGTCTTTTTTGGGTTGCTTCACTTTTGGGGAGACTTCTTTTGGGGTGAATTTTCTTGTTGTTTTGGGAGCTATTGCTTGGAGAAGTTTTGGAAGATTGTTTCATGCTTGTGTTGGGTTGATTTTTGGATTTCTTACATTAGAAGGAGCTTGCTATTTTGAACTAAGAATAACTCCATCATGGAGAGGTAAGAGCTTGGCTCTTGAAATGCTATTTTTTCCCTTTTATGAATATATAAATGCTAGTATGTTTTTATTGTTGTGGGATGTTGGGTAGATGGCTTAGGGATGGTGTAGGAGAAGACTATGGGGTACTCTTGAGGGAGGCATAAGTGTTTTGGGGAGGTATAAGTGTGGAGGGAGTTGGGTTTGGTTCCACCTTGTAAAAAGAAATAGCTTGCGTTTCTTTACTCATTATGGGGTGTCATAAGAGGTTGGGGAGGCATAAGGAAATGTGAGGAATAAGGGGTACTTGGGAGGCATAAGGAATGTCAGGGTTTTAATATACTATTTTTGGTGAGTTTGTAACTGAGGTGGTGATACCCATTTACCCATTTGGGAGGCATAAGAAGCATCCCCCATAGTTATTGCTCCTTTGGCTTGCATGGTGAAGCCTGAGTTTTGTGTGATGTCTTTCATGTGGTTGTAAAACTATTATTTTTTTTCTGTGTTTTTAATTTGAAATGTGCATGTTGAAAGATTGAATTGTGATGTGGAAGCATGTTGTTTCCATGAGTTGAAATACATTTCTTATTACATTGTGGTTGGATCTCGGGGCCTAATGAAGAAGGATGGCTTCTTCTCTTCATTGGATGTCTTGGTTGGGTGGAGAGTGTTTCCTTTCCCCTACTCCTGTTGTGATCAAATTGGATGAATGAGAAGAATACATGTTGTTGTTCTGGAGCTGAGAAAAGACAGTTTAATAGTCCCTTGTGAAATGAAATTTCATTGTAACCTTCCCACTTGAAGTGGATGACCTTGTAAATGTTTGTAATGGAAAGATTTCGAATATTTTGCAAGTGAAATTTGAAATGTAAAAGAGTTATACTCTGTATTCTGTTTAGAAAGAATGTGAAAGAATGATATGTGTTTGGTATATTGTATTTTGTAATCAAATGGAAAGGAAGTTGTAAGAGTTCATTTGAATTAATGAAAATGGTTTTGTCTTGTCCATATGATGTTATTCCATTGGAAATCTGTGTTTAGCATACTCTATGAAATCTCTATTTGAAAAGTGGTAAAGTGGAACACGTGAAAAGAAAATGTATTGTCTTCCCTGTATACAATAAATGATTTTGGAAGAAATGAAAGAAGGAAGTTGTAAGTTGTCTTTTGGAATCAATAAATGAATGTAATGCTTTTCTCAAATTGCATTTTGTATTGAATCTGATCATATCAATGTATTGAAATATTTGTTTGAAAGGAAGAAATGCGTGTGAGAAAAATACAATATTTTGTCTCTTTGAAATGTGAAAATTTGAATTCAGTATTGCATTTTGGTCTTGAATGGTTTGTTTTGAATCAACCAAATATGTTAGCTTGGAATTGGAATGTATCCTAAATACTTGGAAGAAGAAAGTGGCAAATAGACACATTAAGATTTGATCCCTGTTATTTGTAATTTTAAAACTAGCAATTAATTAAACCAAAAATGCAGTTTAAACTGCAACAATAAAATAACAAATTAAATGATTGAATTGAAGTAGTAGGCCCTAAACGAGTTCAAATAGATAAAAACACTTAAAGGAAATATGTCAAAACTTAGCAAAATCAGGCTCAAACCATTTTGCAGTCATTTTTCTGTCAATAAACAGAAATGCTCAAATTGCAATCAATCAAAAAAATTGAACCTTGAATCCTTCCTTAAATCCATTTAGGAACAATCCTCCATGTCTATTTGACATGTTGAGAGAGGAAGAAGATCAAATTGAATAGATCTAACAAGTTAAAATTTACCAGTTCACACTGTAAAAGCCTACAGGCCATTTTCTTAAAATTGAACCCTTAAAATTTATCAAAACCTAAAATTAATGATCTCTGTGTAAAGAGGACATTGAGAGATTTCAGAAAGTCCTTGTTTTCCCAAAACCAAGCTCTCTATCAAAAGTTATGGCCCTCTAAAGTTTTTCTTCCTTGGCAGGCCCGTGGCCTAAATTTTTCCCTTAAGCACTTAGGAAAATTTTTGGGATTTTTTTCTAAATTTTCCCCACCATCCCATAGCCAATCAGAGGCTGCCACGTGGCACCATGAGGTGTTAGTGGAGGGTGGATCCCTTTTTTTAACTTAGTGCCTTTGGAAAATTTTGGGAAAATTTTCCAACTTTTCCCTGTTGGCCCGCAACCAATTAGGTGATGCCACGTGGCGTCACGAGGCATCGAGCGGAGGAACGGGTCCCTTTTTTCCTTTGCGTCTCAAAAAAATTTTGGAAAATTTTTCAAGTTTTCTCCATTTTTCCCATTGGCCACGTAGCAATCAAGGGCTGCCACATGGCATCGCGAGTGTTGGTGGAGCGCGGGTCTTTATACCCTCTTAGCCCTTCGAGAGGTGTTAAGTCCATTCTCTGCCCCCTCCCCCCGCCTTCCCCACGTTGGCTTAGGAGATGCCACATGTCCTTTATAGACTCATGGGAGTGTGGGCACTAAGATGACTTTTCACCCCATGTGGGAGAATTTGTAAATTGTCCCCCGCCACCCCACTTTTCCTATTTTTCCTCGCTGCCTTAGGGAGTGCCATGTGTCCCTTGTGGACTTGTGGACCCATGGAAGTGCTGGCACAAATGTGATTTTTTTCCCATGTGGGAAAATTTTTTTCTCAAGGTCTCCCCATGACCCATCAACCGCCCTTTGGGTAAATTTTCTCCCCAGGCCCGCAAGCTCATCCTTGGGGAAAATTTTCACCCCAAGGCCCGCCGGCCCATAACTTGAAAAATATGAGGAGTTAGGAGGACTTATTTATATCAATGGAAAGGTGAGGAAATTTCCTATCTAATGGGAGTAATTTAGAAATTTTTAATGTGTTAAGTATGAGAAAAATCAATTTGAAACTTTAAGCTTGTTAGAGAGTGGGTATGGTGAGGATTTTTCCCTCTGAACCTAATTGAACCTTCTAACCCTAAATTTTGGACCTTATGACCTCTAATAATTGTTAATAAAATAAAATTATGTTCTAGTAGATTAGAATTGTTCCAAAACCTGTTAGTGACAATTGTTGTCTTGTAACACAGTTGTAGATTCTTTTAATAAAAAAAAATTATTCCATAATTTTCCTAACTAATCCTAGGTTGTTCTTAGGTCTCAAGTGGGTTGTTTTAATGGGCATTAGAATATGCCCCACATGATATGAGTGATTTAGTAGTGTTATACCTATTGAATAATCTAGGATTATATGGGGATATTTACAAGGGTAGGAGAAGCCGACCCTAAAAAATTAAAGTGTAATTTTTAGGCGACAGGCATTGACCTACGCTTAGAAAATTTGCCTTTTCAATTTTTTCTAAAATGGAATATTCACCATATTACAAATATTCGCCACTAAAAAAATGTTGATTATTCTATAAATTGAGAGAGGTGTTAGTGAAAGGTTGTGTTGTATAATCTTGAATATCATGGGATATACAAAATAATCATTTGTATGAAAAATAAAAATGTGCGAGACAAAAATGATAGTGACCTCACCTAGAGAAAATTAAAAGTAATGAAGATAATTATATACAGAGAGTGTGTGACAATTTAGATACATAAAAAACATTGTGGTGCTCTTGGGAGGCCATATATAATCAAAAATGAATCAAAAGTTTCACTCACCTAGTTTATAACTCCCAATCCTTCACTCTAATCTTCACCTAGACCATATGTAATCTACAAAACATACTTGTTCTTTTCCTTGACATAAAATGATTGTTCATATTTTACATTAAATGAAATAATGAATTTTTAGAGGATTTAAGTACAATAAAAGTACCTATAACAACAAAATTCATAATTGAAAATAATTATGTAATGACATACAAACTATAGGTTGTTACAAAAGTTCTTTATATCAAATACTACCTTTAGAAAATAATAAATGAGCTAATTATTACATGATCCCTTTAGACTTTTTGAATATTTATTTATAAACTATTGATTTTTTTCTTCTTTGAACTAAAATTTTTCTATTTATAAACAAATTGAACTCAAATTAGGACCCTATTGGTATCCAAAGCAACTCCAAAAATGAAAAAATGAAGTATATGGGACAAAATGGATGCATACACATAAGCTAAGTTGTGCGAAAGGAATTCCAAGAAAATATAGGAGAAACATATGCACTTCACACACATGGCTCAATGAAAGGATAAGAGAGGGGAGAGAAAATTACAATTGAAAGGGTTGAGAAGAGAGATTGAAACATGCCAATAACAACTAAATTGAACCAATAATCAAAAGTACATATGAGCACCTTGAAATCATATAATTTAACTATCAATAAGTGTGAAATATCATATTTATGTATACACACTTAATCATATAGAAAAGTGCCACGTAATGTCTTATTCATGATGAAGATGTTGTAGTTGAAATTAAATATATTTATTTCTATTTAATGTATGATATACTATAAATTATCGAGAAAGTGCAAAGTATGCAATAAAGAATGATATTGTTTTTTAAATGTGAAAAGTGTGTGTGTGTGTGTGTGTGTGTGTGAGTGAGAGTGTGTGTGTGTGTGTGTGAGAGTGTGTGTGTGTGTGTGTGTTGTGTAATATTATTATATGTAATCGCATTCAATAGATTTCATAATGATAATTGTTTAGAGGGTGCAATGTAGATAGGAGATGAAGCAATTTTTTTAAATGAAGTATTTTTATATAGCTCATGTCTAAGATTTAATGATTGTGGATTGGGATGCAAAATATCTAAGCTATTTTTTTGTAAGAATATTTAGAAAACAAATATGGTTGAATATTTTTTTAGTTTGTAAACACTTAATATTAGTATAGACTAGTTAATTTTTGTGGTATTAATATATTAGTGTATTTATTAATTAATTGTCATAGATTTAGTCAATTACTAAGATATTGTGGTATTGATGTATTTGTGTATTTATTGATTATTGGTATGGAACTATTTAATTACCATGGTATGAGTTTACTTGAATTTTTATATTAATAAGTTTTGACATAATAAATAGACTATTTATAATAAAAATATAAATATTATTTGATGTGATGGATCTAATGTATAATAAAGAGAAGTATTAGAGGGTTGGTTGATGTGATAGCTCCAACGTATTATAATAATATTTAGATAAAATATGTTGGTATGATATCTTATTCGACGTGTTTGTTTTATAACATTTTTGGAATAATGATTTTAAAGAATATTTCATTTTATTTTAATATCAGACTTTAGAATTAGTAAGACATGTGAGAATACTAGTAGTGTACATGCTTGATTAAAATTTTGAAATTATTATATTCAATGTATATAATAAAAATGAGTGTAAGTAATAATCTCTATACAAAAACACACCCTTAGAGATGTTATTAATTAATAATGATTAGTTTTCATAATTAATGGATCTTAAAAGAGCTTCAAATATAAGTTGTGACACTTTTCTTAAGAAGGTGTTGTATTAAATATAAACATGCATGTATGTTTTATTTGGTGATGATGAATTAATTGAATAATTCAAAGCTAAGATAATTTTTAAAGTGATTAAAATTCATTAACAATTTATCTAAAATTAATTTTTAAATAACTAGTAACAACATCTATAGGTGTTTGTATAAGGCATGATAAATACATATTTAGTGGTACTAAATAATAAATAAATAACCAAAATATGTACAATTATAAAAAAAAATTAATAAATAGAGAATCATCTCAATCTCAAACATAGATACAAAAACTTGTCTTAAATGTTAATAAATAAATTCAAACTATATTTTACTATTAGAAGCCCATTATATTACCAAAAATATAAGAGAGTTACATTAGCAAGGGTGACCGAAGAACTCACGGTCCCACAAAAACACCATGTAGGCAACAGAAAATGCCCAAAGGGAAAACAAAAGCACAAGAATTACAAAAGAAAAGAGAGCACTAGGCACAAGCCACCACTCCGGGAGGAGGGGGAGGATCATCCTGGGGAGGGATGTATACTCCACTAGATGGCTCAGCCAAATGAGGGTCCACTTACCAACCATCTTAGTCGACATCCGCATCTATAATGGAACAATTATTCCCCAACTAAGGGGCAGAGAGATAGCCGAGAGTTTGAACACCATGCGAGAGGAGAGACCCACCATGGAGATCTAGTATTGCCCTCCCCCCGGTGTTAGGATATAAGGGATAAAATATGTGAAATAATCTCTCATAGAATCACAACATTAGAAACTAATATGTAGAAAATATTACATATCTCAAATAAAATTGTAGAATAAAATAACACAACACAAAGAAACAATATTTAACATGGTTCACCCAATTTGAGCTACGTCCACCAAGAATCACTTACTCGATTTTATTACAAGCCATCGCTCTCTCAATATAATACCCAGATATTTTGGAGCTATACTCAACAAACTCTACAGAATTCACACCCAAATTCAAAACACATCTGTAATGTTTTTATTTACCTACCATATGCACAAAACTATATAAATAGATAACTACTTAAGTAGTTTTACAAAACCATGGTATCAAAACCATGGGCGAAAATCATCCCACAAACCTATGGGTCAAAATCACACGCCTTATGAGAAAAGCATGTTTCTCAGTATATCAGCACATTTAAAGGCCAAAGACAAATTTCTCAGGGGTTGTGCCTCTTGAACCCCTACTCTGGGGATTTCACCCCGGATGCCCACTCGGGGCCCACGGCCCCAACCCGGCCCCAAACCCCGACAAGACAACTATGGAAAGTGTACAATACTCTTAGTGTATAGTCTTTAACACTTTCTCACATGAAAACATGCTCCATAACCTAACACTTAGAGAGGTGGGATCCATCCCGAGAACAAAATAGGATGGAGTTGAAGGGTGACCCCGAAGAGATGTAGTGCGATGGCTATGAGAGTGGCTCTTGCAACGGTCCCCATGGAGGTGACCACCGAGGTAGAGATGGCCAAGATGGTGGAGGAAAAGGATCTAGATGGACCTGAATCATCGTGCATGGTGCACTCCCCTAGTGTGTAAGAAACTCTTGCAAATGTGCAAACTCTAGGAAAACTTTATCCTCTTGAGCTTGAATCTGTATGCACATAGTAGAAAAGATACCCACTTTTTCATTAGTGGAAAACAAGGTGAAAAAATGATCAATCTAGAATAACATAGAATTTTACGCTTTCCAAATATGAAATAAGATGCAAGATCTAAATATTTACCACAAAGTATCAATATAATGGGGCCATGAGCTAAAATCCCCAAATAAATCCATATATTAATGAAATAATTCGGGGGTGGAAGGGTTGAAAAAATGAATGAATCCAAGACCAAAATAAATACTTAAAGCATTTAGGTTTCAAATATAAAGGGAAATAAGGATTGGGGATGCCAATTTGGATTAATATTTCATAGATGGGAAGGCCCTGATAAATAAGACACCACAAAAATGATTAACTTTGGGGTCCAAAAAAGAATTCTAAGTATGGGAAAGTCTGTGAAGTCGGGTGGAAGGAGTAGAGTGCAAGACCCATCAGAGCTAAGTTTGGAAATGGGGGTGATATAGGGCTCTGGGAAGCTAGTAAATGATGTCATCATTATAGTGGAGGAAGGCAATCTTTTGATTCCATCTCTAGTCTTACTACCATGCATCGAGGTTTAATCCCAAGATTTTGGAGCATAACATCGACATCAACTCTAGAATTCTCGCTAATAGACGAGAGGTCCAATTGGTAAGATTAAATTTTTCTTGAGTTCGAGCCATGGAATCCAGTCTCTATGGGAGATCATATCTTGAATGGGGTGAATTCCTTTGTGAGAGACCCATAGAAATTTGATTCTTGGAGTTTCCAAAGAGAAAGACTATCATTAGTGATGATGGGAGACCATTATGTATTCTCGATAATTAAAAGAGAGATCAAGATGAAATTCATCACCAATCCAATGCATCGGGGGTAAGTGCACGAAGTTGGGGGGCCAAAATGTGGACAAAAACCTAAAAATAGATTAAACGTGTAAGCATTTTTCTAGAACACGATTGCATTTTAATTTGCTTGGCTCAGTAATCACCAAACCTATAACGCATATGCATTTCAAAGAAGTCAAAATGCATACGCGTTATAACATGTACGTGTTTTGAGTAGTATGGACCATGTATATGTGTTTTGGTGGTTTATACTTACAAAAATAAATGTTAAAGTATAAGATTTATTTTATTATTTCTTATACTTTTATTATTTCTTATACTTTAAGTTTATTTTAGTAAATATAAGAAATTAGGGTCACTCTACACCTTATGGAAGTGGTCTCAGCTAATTAGCTCCTAGAAATAATTATAATCTAATCAGTTTCAAGTACTTACTCATTTTTAGGATTTCAGCAAATGACCTAAAACTTTCAGGGCATATATATTGTAGTCGGTCTTTGTTTTGGGAAAGCATATAGTCATTTTTAGGTTTTTTGACCTTCTAAAATGGATTTTGGCCCTACCACTGCTTGAATTGGTGCTAATTTTTAAATTTAGTCCATAATTCACTTTAGTGACCATGAATTAACTCTATGATGTTTGTCTAGTTACTAAAAATAGATCCTCACTTTATAGATAGAGGATTGTTCCCCTGAATGGGATTCCTATCCTATGGCTAAAATGAGGTGATTATAATGTGCCACCTCTTTAAGGTGTTGAATGAGTTATTACGAATAGTACCAGTAAAGTGAATCGCATCAAGTGAACTTAGATGATTGGTCATTCTTAGAAACATGGTGCTCCATATAAATATCATCCCTCATCTTTCCTAGCTCTAAAAGCATCTTTTCATGGAATCAAATTCATGATTCTTATACATGCTTTTTTACTCATGTCTCTTATGGAGACAAACAATGCCTTAATAATTCAAAAACAATGGTCCTTGATAACTCGGTGACATGAATAGCTCATTTTAGCTTGTTCTGAAGGGTGTTCAATTAACTACAAAATGGCCAAAAATACCTTTTTAGGCCTTCAAAGGAAGTAGTATCTCATCAAAACTAAATAAGTCGATTGATCACCTTAAACACTATTCCCTACACACTGAAACATGTTGAATGATATTTTTAGGACTTTCCTTTGGGTGAGGGTTTATGATTTAGGGTTTAAGGATCGAGGTTTATGGTTTAGGGAGAAGGGTTTAGGACTCAAGGTTTAGAGTTTAGGGTTTAAGGTTTAGTGTTTAAGGATCATAGTTCAAATTTTAGGGTTTAGGTTTAGGGTTTAGGGTTCATGGTTTATGGTTAAGGGTTAAGGGTTTAGGGTTTAGGGCTTAAGGTTCAAGGTTTAGGGTTTAGGGCTCAAGGTTGAGGGTTTAGGGTTTATGGCTCAAGGTTCAGGGGTTTAGGGATCAAGGGTTTAGGGTTGAGAGTTGAGGGTTGAGGTTTAGGGTTTAGGTTTTGGCTTATGGCCTAGGTTCAAGACTTAGTGTTTTGGGTTTAGGGCTCAAGGTTTAGGGTTTAAGGGTCAAGGTTTAGGGTTTTTTAAGGTTTAGGGTTTAGGATTTAGGATTTAGGGCTTATATTTTAGGGTTTAGGGATTAGGGTTTAAGGTTTATGGCCCATGGTTTAAGGTTTAGGGTTGACTTGATTTAGGGTTTACGATTTAGGGTTTAGGAGTTAGGATTAAGGATTTAGGGTTTACGGTTTAGGGTTTAAGGTTTAAAGGTCGGGGTTAGGGTTTTAGGGAAAAGGGTTTAGGGTTTAGGGTTTAAGGATCATGGTTAGGGAGGGTTTAGGGTTTAGGGTTTAGGGTTGAGAGTTGAGGGTTCAGGGTTTAGGGCTCAAGGTTTAGTTTTTAGGGTTTAGGGTTGAGGGTTTATGTTTAAGGGTTCAAGGTTTAGGGTTTTGGCTTAGGGCCTAGGGCATAGGGTTTAGGGGTTTATAGCTCAAGGTTTAGGGTTTAGGGGTCAAGGTTTAGGTTTTTAGGGTTTAGGGTTTAGGGTTTAGGATTTAGGGCTTAGAGTTTAGGGTTTAAGGCTTAGGGTTTATGGTATAGGGTTTAGGGTTTAGGGCTTAGGGTTTAAGGTTTCGGGTTGAGGATTTAAGGTTTATGGTTTAGGGTTTAAGGTTTAAAGGTTAGGGTTTAGGGAAAAGGGAAAAGGTTTCAGGGTTTAGGGTTTAAGGCTCAAGGTTTAGGGTTTGGGGTTAGGGTTTAGGCTTTGAGATTTAAGGCTCATGGATTAGGCTCACCCATTGTCATGTGAATAATGTTCTATGCCTTACCAATTCTTATAAGTATCAAGAAAAATAGTATTAGAAACTAAAAAGGTTAATCTACTTCGTAGGTAGAACATTCAAGGAGTCATCACAATTTGATACATTTCATCAACTGATATTTGAAAGGAGGGAAATGCTTATTGCATGCAAAATATTTCACTCACTTGTAATGTTTTTGTGTCGTACCCATTCTTATTAGCATTGACAAAGAGTATTCAACGAAAAAGGTTCATTGACTTCGTAGGAAAAAAACTCAAAGAGATTCATCAAAATTTGATGTCTTTCATCTATTGATATTTTGAAGGAGGTAAATTCCCACCGAGCTCATAAACAAGGTAGTTGTAAAAGTAGACTTAATGATGGTTCTAGGCATAAGACTAGGAAATATGGTCCTAAGATATTCAAAAAATGAACTCACTCATGAGACCTATTGGAAATATATGAGGTTTAGGGGTTAGAGCTTAGGGTTCTGGATTTAGTGTTTAGGGTTTACGGCTTAGGGATCAGGGCTCAGGGTTCAAGGTTTAGGGTTTAGGGTTTAGGGTTTAGTTTTAGTGTTTAGAGTTTAAGGTTTATTATTTTTGTTTTAGGGTTTAGGGTTTATAATTTAGGGTTTAGGTCTTAGGTTTAAGGGTTGAGGGTTAAGGGTTTAGGTTTTAGTGTTTAGGGATTAGGGTTTATGATTTAGGGTTTAGGGTTTAGGGTTTAGGGCTTAGGATTTAATTCTTCGGGGTTTATAGTTTAGGGTTTAGGGGTCAAGGTTTAGGGTTTATGATTTATTTTTTAGGGTTTAGGGACCTTTAGGATTTAACATTTAGGCCTTAAGGTTTAGGGTTTATGGTTTAGGGCTTAGGGCTTAGGGTTTAGGTTTAGGGGTTAGGGTGCATGGTTTAAGGTTTATGACTCGGGGTTCGGGGTTCGAGTTACGAGTTTAAGGTTTAGGGTTTAGGGTTTAGTGGTTAGGGTGTATGGTTTAAGGTTTATGACTGGGGTTTGGGGTTCAAAGTTATGGGTTTAAGGTTTAGGGGTTAGTTGGGTTTAAGGTTTAGGGGTTAGAGATTAGGGCTCTATATTTAGGGTTTAGGGCTCAGGGTTTAAGGTTTAGGGTTTAGGGCTCAAGGATTAGGGTGTAGGGTTCAAGGCTTAAGGTTTAGGGTTTATGGTTTAGGGATTAGGGTTTAGGGTTCATGGTTCATGGTTTATGGCTTAAGGTTCGGGGTTCAGAGTTACTAGTTTAAGGTTTGGGGGTTAGAGCTCGGGGCTCTAGATTTAGTATTTAGGGTTTAGGGCTTAGGGCTCAGGGTTTAGGGTCTAGGGTCAAGGGTTTAGGGTTATGGGTTTAGGGTTTAGTATTTAGTGTTTAGGGTTTAGGATTTATTATTTTGGTTTTAGGGTTTAGGGTTTATAGTTTAGGTTTAGGTCTCATGGTTGAGGATTAAGGTTTAGGTCACAGAGTTAAGGGTTCATCGAATTTGTAGGTAGAACATTCAAAGAGAGTCATCAAAATTTGATGTCTTTCATCTATGTTGATATTTTGAAGGAGGGAAATGTCATATTCCTGACTATCCAATCCTTCCAAAGACCCCAGTAGTCCTCAATCCTTGGATGTACAGGGAGACATTGTTACTTGGCTTCCATTTATAATGATAGAGATATTTGTAAATTCATGTTATGACCTCTAAATCTATATGAATTTCAAGTTTCTTGGAAATCACATCACACCCTTCACTAGGATTGATGACTACCCCTATCTTTTTTGTTCAAGGGATTTTGAAAACATCCATGGGTTTATCATATAAGGAATTATCAATGAATGGAAGGTCACTAAGTCGTAGGCCTAGGTAACTCCCATTTAGAACTAAACAAGAAAGATTTACTAGGTGATTGATAACCCTTAGTGTTCTTAGCCATTCCCCTGTTTCTATGCTTATTTTAAACACTTTAGGAAGTTCTGTCAAATTTACTATCCATTCCAGTAGAACACTTGAACTTCATCTTTCTCGAAGGAGAGGATACTATGCAAGAAATTCAATTATGATCCTACACCTCTACATTGATATATTCTCTATTTTTCTTTTGTTTCCTTTAAGATTAATTTTTTTGTTGTGATGGTTATTTTTCGGCTTCCAATGGGTCATCCCGCTTGCATAATACTATACATGGAAAATGAGAAATGTGAAATTTGTTTAGAGAGTGAATAAATTTACATTCAAGAGCACAATTATATGTGGGGAGAAACAAGTTTGGAAGAGATGTGTAATATGCATTACAAGGCACAAGGTAGATGTCATATCCATTTATTTACTTATCCCACTTCTCATAAACAAGGTAGTTCTATAAATAGATTTACTCAATGATGGTTCTAGGCACGAGACTAGGAAATATTGATGAAATATGGTTTGGGGTTTAGGGTTTAGGGTTTAGGGCTCATGGTTTAGGGTTTAGGGTTTAGGGTTCATGGTTTAAGGTTCAAGGTTATGGTTTAGTATTTAAGTTTTAGGTTTAGGGTTTAGGGTTTAGTGTTTATGGTTAGGGTTTAGGATAAGGTTAAGGATTTAGGTTTTTAGGTTTAGGGTTTAGGGTTTCATGTTAAGGATTTAGTGTTTAGGGATAATGGTTTATGGTTTATAGTTCAAGTTTTAGGGTTTAGGGTTTATGGTTAAGGGTTTAGGGATTAAGGTTTTGGGGTTTAATGTTTAGGATTGGGGTTTAGGTTTAGGATTTAGGGATTAGGGTATATGATCTAGGGTTTAGGTTTAGATTTTAGGGCTCAGGGATAAGGGTGTAGGGTTCAAGGCTTAGGGTATAGGGTTTAGGATTTAGTGTTTAAGGTTTAGGGTTTAGGGGACAGGGTTTAGGGTTTAGTTTTTTTAGGTTCGGTGGTTTAGCATTTAGGGCATGGTTCATGGTTAGGGTTTAGGTTTTAGGGTGTAGGGTTTAGGTTTTAGGGCTTATGGCTTGGGGCTTAAGGGGGTTTAGGGCTCACGGGTAAGGGATAAATGTTTAAGGTTTAGGGTTTAGGGTTTAGGTTTTAGTGTCTAGGATCATGGTTAAAGTTTTAGGGTTTAGGGCTCAAGGTTTACAGTTTAGTGTTTAGGTTTATGGCCTATGGTTTAGGTTTCGATTTTAGAAGTTAAATGCTAAAATATTTAGGTTGAATGTTGAAATCCTAAAAATTACCTATGTATTGACCAAATTATACTTTAAAAACTATCTCCTAAACCATGACTCATGGAGCTATGAGACTAATTCCATAAGGTGTAGAGTGACCCTAATTTCTTATATTTACATAAATAAATTTAAAGTATAAGTTTTTCATTTATTATTATTTATATTTTACTTAAACATTTATTTATGTAAATAGAAGCATGTCAAAAGCATACATAATGTTTATACTACACATAACGCGTACGCGTGCGTTATGTTTTTCTTTTTTTCCAAGCCATGCCTCAAGGCTTGGGATCCCGGCTGGGATCCCAAGCCCGAGGCATAGACCCGCACAAACACAGAAACAATGTTTTTACAAGAAAATGTAAAAATGCCACTTCCTCTATGATAAATCAAAATAAAACAATCGATCCATTTTTAAAAAAATTATACCATGACGTAGAAAGAGTAGTCTCTTCTTTCTAAAAATATAATTTTTCAAATGTTTTGACTAATATAAGGTTTCCATATTATTTATTTTCTAACTATGCCTTTTTATAGCTATTTTTTGAAGTGTAAATATGTCTATCTTTCATGGTGTATCTTTTTTTTGGGTGATCAAAATTTTTTAAAAAAATTATACTAGCCCAAACTAGGCATAATTCTATACATATTAAAAAAATTCTAATTTTCGATATTCTTTGAGGTAGTTAGGGAGGGCACGGTCAGAGCTCCATTATTTTTCAAAACATAAAATTTTTGTACTAGAAAAATCATAAATAAAAAAATATTTGCTAAAAAAATCTAAAATAGATGGAGCCCAAACTAGATGCTCCTAGCTATCTTTCTATCAAAGGGTTTTCAAAAATACTAAATGGTGCTCAAAAATGGTGGGGGCACAAAAGTCACTCTATTATGTTTTTTTAAGAAAAACAAGATTATCTATTGGTATTTTAGTTGTTTGACCCACTTAAACTTATCCATTTTCAAAAAAAATTAGTAGCTTAGAAACTAGACTCAAAATTCTACGATTCATATTTCTATAACATCTTCCAATTTTGAGTGTAACTATTTTGATAAACTCGTACAAGTTGAAGTTTTTTTTTTCCAGTAAAAATACATCCACTTAAGACCCCCTTTGGCCCCCAACTTGGTGCACTTACTCTAGGGGTTTCACTAACTCAAACACTTTCCATATTCTTTTAGCTATAAAAGTGCTAAAAATCGTGACTAGGACCCTAGTGATAATTAAGGTGTGCAACCCGATATTGTTCCAACATTTTTCCCATAGAGTGCACCATAAGAAATACAATTTTGAAGTAGTATTTTCAAGGCTTGATTGCTTGAAAGACATCGCATGAGCCATTTATAACATAAAGCCACACTTTTCATATACAGATCAATAATTCCCAAGCCACCTTGATCACGGGGTAGACAAAACGAGACATCCCAAGACACTCGAGGAAATCTAGCTGAACCAGAAATTTAACACCAAAGAGAGTCCCGAAGTAGTTTGGCAAGTTTGGCGAAGGAGGCATAAGAAGGACACCAACATGGAGAATAGTAAACATGGTTGGTGGCCAAAATTTTGGTACACATTTGTAATTTACTAAGCAAGAAGACGGTTTTATAATACCATCGATAAAATTTATGATTAACTTTGTCAATCACATATTACCATAGCGTGGCATGAGTCACTATCAAAGGAAAAAGTAATGCCTAAGAATTTAAATTGTTCACCTCTTCCAATCTATTTCCAGGGTAATCTTTCAACTAGTTTAGAATAGGAAATAAGCTATGTCTATATCCTATTATCTTAGCCATCTGAATGTTGGATCCTGAAGCAAGGAAAAAGTATCTAGGAAATCAAACATCATAGCCACATTCTATTCAAATTCAGCCAAGGTAAGAAAGGAATCATTTACAAAATCACCATTGATAAGTTGTGTCTCATGAATCGAAGGAAATTCCTCTAAATAATACCTTAATCATTACGGTGAGCAATAAGATAGCCTAAGGTGTCAAAGAATTAAGACAAATAAAGCATGTGCAAAAGGGCACCATGCTCGATAGAACAGAGGAGGCCAATCGCAACCAACTTATGACCATTGATGGTTAGGCATTTAGACACATTAGAAAACAGAGTTTGGACCACCGAAGTGAAGAATTCACCAAAACCTAAGGTTGTGAGCATAGCCAAAATAAATGGCCATTCGATGCGATCATAGGCCTTTTCAAAGTCAATTTTGAGAAACAAATGGACGCTATAAAGAAAGACAAGCCCATTCCATTCCCTCCCAAACAGCTATAATATTATCCAGAATGTATCGGCCTTTGAAAAAATCACATGCTCAAGGTAAACACTAGAACCAAAAATTTATCATTGGAAAGGCACAATAGGGCGGTGTAGAGATCATCTTAAAAAAGAGGGGAATTTCAATGGTCTCATTACTTAAGAGAAATATTGACCAAAACAACCTCGATACATTATTTTGTAAGTTGTGGCAGCTCACTCAATTGAAGCCTCTTGAGCTTGGGATATTAATTGATAGTGCTTAATGAAGGCATTATAAATATCAGACATCTCCATGAGCCACCGATGCAAATCATGGATAGATTTGATCTGTTGACAATTATGTTTGGCTCAAAGGATTTGAGAAGTTCTTTGATGATTTATCTCCCACCTTAAGCCAATGCTGACCTCAGTGGATCCGCACACCATAGGCTAAATGAGATTCAATGAGCTTGAGATTATGTTGAATTTCAACAACCTAAATTTTAAGGGGATTTTCAAAAGGATTAGACTCAAGCATTAGAAAATCCTTCTAAATTATTTGTGTAGAGATGAGTCCTCCCGTTTACAAACTTGAGCAACTCTGTTTTCCGAAATGGTAGAGGAAATGTGTGGTGCATTGAATCGTTGCTTCCCACCACTCATTTTTACTGGAAATGAACGACGGATGTGGTACCATGTTCCAAACCTTAGATATAAGTGGGACCACCCCAGATGACTTGGAAAAGATACATTAAGAATGAATTTATTATTAGGGACATTGAAAGGGGCCCGTGCCAATTGACCTTAAATGAGATCGAATGATGATATCACAAAAGCACACCAATTCAAACTAAATTTTGGGGTTGCCCATATATTTAAATAATATAATCGAGATGGGTTTGAATCCAAAAACAACTACTATAGAATATACTCTCATTTTTTATATGAAAATTTAAAGAATCAATTATTAATTTTAATGGACTTAAACTAGACTTGAACAAAAAAATATCAATTATGAATAGGGGTATAAATTTGAACGAAATGAATTTCAAATTATATGAATTGTCAAAAAAATGTTAGATTGGCATGAAAGTTGTCCAAAATTATGAATTACATGCACTAAAAAATGGTCATTTATTGTTATTGTTATTATTTTTTAGTTAGTCATGAACCGAAAAAACATGGAATTATTAAGTTTCACCAATTAAATTGTATTTATGATATGCTTTTTCCAAAAAAATTATCATTTTGAAGTTAACCGAGAATGTGGTGTAGAATTACAAATAGGGAACAATAAAACCTTGGTGACATGGTCAGAATTTGACATCTTCTTTTATCTCTTAATTCCAATCTTCACTTATATTATTCTATTCACTAGTCCTACCATGATTGTATTGGAATAACCATTTCTAAGTGCAACTATCTTTCAACTTAAAATGTAAAGGATGGAGATGGGAAGGTCTCAATAGACAATTATTTGTGTTATGTTTGTAATGTAATCTTTATATTGGGTAATGAGTATTTTTCATTTCTTATTGGTATAAATTGACGAGGAGAAGATAAAAAAGGCATATAACAAGTAAGATGGAAAAAAAAATCATTATAAAAATATGAACTTTTAAAATCCTATTCGCCAAATACACTATGTTAAATATAGTTAAGCTAATAAACAAATATATATATTTATGCTAATAAACATTCCCTATTAGAAGTGGTTGGACTTGTCAACCCAAATCCACATTTGGTATCAACTCGTACAATGAAGAGTTGATCAATTAAATAATGTTTGTCTTCTTTAGTTTTAAATTAATTGTTTACATTATCATGTGTTCAAAACCAGTCTTGCAAACTATCATCATTGTAAATAGTACAAATTCAAGCACACGTGGCATAAATATCCCCACTAAAAGGAATGATGAACTCAAGAAAAGTGGGCTTAGTTATGCCTAAGGTGATTGTATAAGTTAGAATATCATTTCCTATTCTAACCAAGGTTATTCAATTATTACCGACGACTAGTGTGATTTGGTAGTTCATGCCCTTCTCGTTACTTGTGCAATACAACAATTAGGCTAGTTGTTGGATGATCAACACATTTCAATATAAAATATTGAACATCCATGTCTTTCCCATATGTCTCCAATGTAGTTGTTGTGGTTAAAGATAATAATTCCACATGGAGCTATGTTGCAATCAAATCTACCATTATGAAAACAAGTGATCTAAATTCAATTGTTAACAACATAGAAAAGCATTGCACATTAAAATCTAATATATTATACTCAATATGGAGAAACATCTATTTTGGCTAACACAAATCAACTCCATACTCAAAATTCCCAACGGGCAATTTTGATTATGGATTAGGGCATGTAAATCATGTTGAAACTTTAACTCTAGGTCCTTTTATGATCATGACATCAATGACTTCATCAATTTTCTCCGTAACAATGGAGCCGGATATTCTTATAATACAAACTTGGTTAGTTGATATTACAACCTGAATAAATTCTTGTAATTATGAAGCTTACAACTTAAAAGGGGGGCTACAAAGTTGTATAAGAACTAAACATTGAAGTTTGGTCTCAAACTTATAACCTATTATTTTATTCCCTTATATTACTTTGTCCCCTTTAAGCATAAATTGTACTCATGCGAAGAGTGTGAACGAGATCTAAACTATAAAGTGGAGCACATAAAACAAATATTATTTGGGCAAGAACAATATAAGATGTGGAATAGGTTAAGAGCACGCGTGTATTTAATTTTCAACTTTTCATTCATGTTTTCATCTTATCTACCAAATTCAATGCCACCTAATCAACAACCTTGAAGTTGTAAAAATAAAATAAAAAATCAAAGTTCAATCGGTAGATAATATCACTCATATCATCAACCATTGGACATGTCATTTATCAATGTTTATTCATTCCTTTCATGCTTCCCTACAATTATTCAATCTTAAAATTGTAGAGAGGGGCCTAAAAAGTGATATAAGAAGCAATCCATGTAGTTGGATTTAGAATCTTTAACATATTGGATATCCCCTTTTTATTTTTTTCCATTTTAAGCACTAGTTACACTCACATGAATAATGCAAGTGATATTGAAATGATACAATGGAGCACAAATAACATATATTATTTGGGTAGGAAGAATCTAACCTATAGAATATGTACATGACATATAGGTATTTAATTCCCAAATTATTTATATCCATATTTCCATTCATCTCTTCACCATATCTACCAAATTAAACACTATCCAATCAATAGCCTTGATGCCAAAAATTATAAAAATAGTAAATCCCATTTTATAGTAATCATTTTGTTTCCACCACTAGATAGCCTCCTGACGCGTGTGGAAAATGATTTTCCTTTATTTGAATCAAATTATAGACAAAGCCCATAAATGAAGGACACAGAAATTATTTCTTCACTAGATACAAATAAGGAATAAGGTTTTTGTATTTAGGTTCATGGGAATAGACTATTAAATTTTGGAGGATGTTGGATTTCAAATGTGTGTAGTCCATTTAATCTCAACACATTGCCATCATTTCCGATTTCGTTTGTCCTGGAAATTTATTTTTCATCGGTTCCATTGACTATGTGGTTAAAGAGTGGAGAAGGCGTAGGACCACCCAATACCATGTTGTAACATTCCTCTATCCATTATGATAAATATTTGTAAGTTTTAATCATATATGGTTAATTTCACATCTCCTTCTTTCTTACAATTACTTAAGCTTAAAACCAAAAAAGGGAGGCCACCAAGTGCTACAAGAAAAAGCATTGTTATTAGGTTTTGAACCAGAAACCAATTAGATTTTCCCCATTTTTTTATTAACCCTTAAATCATAAATTTCTCTCACATGAATAATGAAATAAAGATGGAGACGATAATGTAGAGTAAAAATAACATTATTATTTTAGAAAGAACAATTTCATCCATGGAATAGGTGTGGGACATACATATATTTATTTCCAAACTTTTTATGTTTAGCTTTCCATTCATGTCTTTGTCTTATCTAACAATAAATGCCACCAATAAAAATCCTTGATCCCAATGGTCATTTCGAATGACACCATCAAGACTATTGATAAGGAAACCATAATCATTACCATGATAGCTAGAAAGAAACCCTAGTATCAAATGTGCATGAAATTTCTATTGTGGGGTGTCAACTCCACTCCACATCTCCCTATCTCTAACATTTCCCATTGTATGTGTATATGAATTAGTTTTACATTTAGGTATATTATAACTACCAAAAAATAAAAATCCTAAAATTACAAACAAAAACTATTGACTTCAGTAATATTGATTGACAATTCCTTACATTCTCATATATCTCCAAAATATGTTGCATCAATGACTTGTAGAGAATGCCCTTTCTCCTTTAAACAACTGAAAAAATGTCATTTGGTTGTAGGATCATAGAGTTTCGCATTTGTTCCCCATATTGCTTTCCCCACCCTTACACTTCTCCTACCTCAAACCCCTTCTCGATCACCCTTCTTCCTCTCCCTCATCTCTCCCTCCAGTTTGACATCTTCGATGCATCTCCTTTGCATTTCCATTTTACATTTTAGGTGTTATTGTTACTAAATTAAGGACTATTTATTAGTTTTAGATAAAGTGAATAGTTTACAAGGTTGATGAATTTTTATATTTGACCAAAATAACGACATTAAGAGTCTAAAAATAATTCCACCCTTTTGTTTTCAGAGATGGCTGCAGGTTTTCTAAGCTTGCACAAATGATCTCTCTCTTTCGTAGATACAATGGAAACACCTCAGGTCTATGGGTATACCTATTTCGAGGTGAGTCTCGGTATCAAGGCCGGTTCCTTATTGGTGTATCCTAAACTACTTTCTGGGAGTTTGAGAGTAAAAGATGACTGTAAAATGATTAAAACTAAGGTGATACACCAAATTTGTATGAGGGATTGGTCGAGTATATGCACAACTGATTTGTGAAGGATTCTTGATGCACGAACCAATAGTTTTTTCTATAGAATATCTAAGGGAAAACACTTGATTGTACTTGAGGAAAATCACAACAGTATTGATAAGTTAACATGCACATTAAAATTTTAGAAAAGGACTAAATTTTAGCGAGGGTAAAGTGGTTGATCGGGAATTTGCATTCACAAGATTAATGTAACATACACAAGACTGCAAAATACTTGGAAAGAAAATACTTCACACTCGGAGGGAAAACTGGCAAAAATTTGCTTCAAAGTACTCATATATCCAAAAGTCCTCCTAGACTAGCTCCCTTGTGCTTTGCAAAGGCACACAATATATAGCAAAATAAATTTTCCCACCCTTCCTAAAAATAGACTAAGGTTGTACTCACCCATGCATCCTAATTTTATCCTTTATTTAATAATAAATAAAGGATAAAATAATACAAACTAGTATAAGAGGCATTAATAGCCTTTGATTACATCTCAGTCAACTGAAGTTGACTGTTCTATTTTTAATAAAGTTGGGTGAATAATTTTGCCAAAAATAAAATTGCTTGCTAGGCAAGTCTCTCTCCATGACATGCAACTTGTCTCTTCTTTGTTTTGTCTTCTTGTGAAGCATGCAACAAAATTAATTCTATGCTGTGAGTAAATAAATAAAAATATTTGCAATATTTGCAAAACAAACACCAATGTGGGGCCACCTGCCATGTGTATATATTATGATGTTGACATCTCTTTTGGCTCCAAAAGGTCACAATAGTGACATACTACCAATCAATTCTAGCTCATCTCTAGAGTGGGGACCACTTTTGCATTATACTTGGTTTTGCCACCTTGTAGACTTAGCATATACCATGGTTCTTGACGTAGGATGAGGGGACCACCTTTGATAACACACATGGCTCTCTTAGACCATGGTTTGAAAATAATCAATACTTGATCATTCGGCCCCCTTTGATTAATATTATATGGCAATTACATAGTCAGCTTTGCATGATTAAATGGACTATAGTTGATATCTCACCTTTTGGTGATCATTGTGGCATAATTTGGTCAGCTTTGTTTGTTTTGGATTGACTATAGTTTAGACTTTGAAAGTCTTTTGCAATGATTTAAAATGTGGACACATGGGCTGGCCCCTTCCCATGATGACTCACCCTCATACATTTTGTCGGTGGCATTTGTAACTTGAGTTGAGTTTGTTTACAACCCTAGCATTGTTTTTTGGAAGTTGGTGATGCTCCTGGGCCATTGATCTCTGTACCTTTTGTATTCGATGTCATCGATCTCTGACCCGTGATTAGGGTTTAGGCTTTGCATTTAAAATGGTTGGTGGGGACTAACTATGGTTACTTGTTTTGATCTTTGTGCATAATCCTCGGCCTTTGATCCTTGTCCTTGATGATTCTGAGCCATCGATTATTCTGGATGTGTTAGGGTTTATTGACTCACCTTCTCAAATTCTGTGGTTAAGTTGATTGGACCCATTTGTGACCATTTCATTTGATTCTTCAGCTCACGGGTGAAGCCTGGGAAAAATTTTTAGATCACTGTCATTGTTGAATCTTTTTCAAGCTCAAACCTATTTGGAAAAATGGCTTTTGAGCTCGGTTTATTTGTGTTTCATGGTTGTTTCTTTGTTGGACTCAACTTTTGGAACTCTGCAGAGTTTGTGACCACCATTGTTATTTTGAGCTCTGTGATACTTTTCTTGAAAATTAGTTATGTGAATGCCTTGGGTGAATAAAACTCTCTTGTACCTCTACATTGGCCTCCATCGTGAGTCCTCGAAGCTCGATTCTTCTCTATTTTTGGGATCTCTGTGAGCTTTTGGCCGCTTATTTCATTCTTGGAGGTTTGTTCTGTTTCAATGTGAATACATACGCATGGATTTTTCTCGTTTAACTTTGAACTAATACCTCAAAACCTTGTGTTTCTCTACATTTTCATTGCATTCTGGTATCCGAGCTCGGAAATAGTTTGAGTGCTCTGATTCTGAAGCCGTCTTAAGGAAGGTGAGTGTATTCTCAAGCTTTCGTTCAGCCATAATATGGATCTCAAGCTCTATTTCATGCAAACTAAGTAATTGTTTATCATACCGTCATTCTTCTTTGTTTTGAGCTTGATTATGAGGAAAATGGTAGGCTCGGCTTTGTCATTTTTTGAGTTGTGGTTTTGATTCCCTACTTTGAGCCATATGTTTGGGCATTTTAGGAGCTGAGTATAACTGTCTTCTGGTCTTAGAAACTCCAAAACTTCAGCATTTTATTACATTCTTTAATTTGAAGATGATGCCTGTAACATACTCATAATGTTTACTTGAATCCTTGATACTTATAGCTTTTGAATGTTAAATACAATTCCCATTTTGTGGAACACCGTGGTCTGGTATTTACTGTTACATCTGGCTTGTAAAAGGAAATTGCATTTATTTGAATACTCTAGTGACTGTGATGAGCTTCATAATTTTTCCTTGGCCTCTGAAGCTCTAATATTGTCATTGTTATATTTCATATATGTTCTGTGTCGGCCATAAGTAGTTTTCTTCTTCTGTAGCGTATTTTGAATACTACCTTTCTGTATTAGTTTCTTTTATGTTGAATCATTCAAGCTCATTCTGGGCTTCAATCTGCAGTCATGACTTATGGATTAGCATATCTTGAGTTCTAAGTATCTGTATTTGAGCTTCATACAGCCTTTCATGCTTGTGAGGGTTTTGACTGTTGTATTGCTCTGTATTTGTAAATCTTGATAGACTTGGTTTTTTGTACTGAACTTTTACTTTGAGCCTCTTTTTAATAGATGTCTTCAGAAGGTAGGTGACGTGATGTTTTAAAACTTTCATTGCTACCCATCAATGGGTCTTCCTTTCTCGGCCAAGATCTATTTATTTTATAATGTGATTCAAGATATTATTTCTATCCTTTTGCTCAGCTTTAAATCCCATTTTGTGCTCTTAGTTGGAAGGACGTTTTGATTCTCTATCGTTATTCTTTTGCTTTCGTCGAGGATCTCTGATAAAACTCTGGCCTGTCATGAGTATTTGATCTTGTTTGCAATAACTAGCTGAAAAATGGTTTTCGTATCTTCTGCTTGAGGAGTTCCCTTCTATTATGAAAATGCTTATATTCATGGCCGTTATATCTTCATGGGGTTACACGTGTCTCTGATTAAAATTTTGTTCTTGGTCAATCCTTGAGCCTTTTGTAAAACCCTGGATATTCTTGATTGTTCTTTGCATTCCATCTATTGATGTGTTGATACCGGAAGCATTTGCTTGAGTTGAGTTCATGAAGACCTGTAGCTTAATCTGATCTTTGCTTGTATGACTACTATATGATGATCATTCATGCACTTTGTGTTTTCTGTAGCTTACTTCAAATTGTTCCTGTATCTACTTTTAATGGCATCATGAGATAGCTCCTTTTGTTCACCTGTAATGGCTTCTGCTCATGTTGTAGATGAGTACTACCTTGCTTGAATGAATGTACTTCATTGACATTGTAGTATTTCTGTGCTCTCATATTTGCTTTATTTTGAAAACTACAACTTAGAAAAGCTGAAATTTGTAAGATTATCTTGGAATTTCAATTCCCTTCAGTTGTTTAAGTTATAAAGAATTCTTTTCTGCATTATATATTGTATTTCCTTTCATTACAGCTCTGATATGTATGCTGAAAAATCTGAAATGTTGATTTTATAAGGTGAAGCCCTAAAAAAATTTTTTTTTTTAGAATCTTTTCTTTAATGCATTTTCAGAAATAGTAGTTATATGTTCTAATCCGAATATAGAAAGTAACACTTTTCATGTTGAACTGATATAGCAATTGAGAACTGAAAACATGATAGTTATTTATCTTGATCATGTAATGCTTTTCTGCTTTCTGTATCACTTATTTGATTTTCATAGTTCTTTTAAAACATGTAGTAATTGAAACAACATGATGAAAAGTTGTAAATGTCCATTTTACATGGCGAAGCCCTGTCAAAATTTTCCCAAAATCTTCTCTCTCATCTTGTTTCAGTTGTAATCCTTTTTTACTTTTAGCTTCAGCTTGTTGAAATCTGATTCTCCCTCTTCTTTGCAAACTGAAAAATGTACTTCTATCTTCCATTCTCTCTTCTGAGCTCTAACTTCTTCCATTTGCAGAATGGTTGTTGAACTTTGAGTTGCACTCTTCCTTCTTCTTAGCATGTACTTATGACTTATTTATTTCTCTCTTTGGCTACAACTGTACCTGCACACTTAGGAAAATAGTTAGGAAATATTTAGGCTTTTGGCCTCTCTTATGTCCATGTTTTCTTCTTTCTTTTAACTTTTCTTCTTTCTGAGTGAATAAAGCATGCATGCAGTTTTTCCTTCAAGTAGAATACATCTCCTACTTAGGGAAGATTCATATGCATGAAGTAGGATAGTGTAGGAATATGGATTAACCCTGAGCTCTTTATTGATGATTTCCTTATTTTTTTGCTTTTCAGGTACCATGCCTTGAGGATGAAAGGAGCTGGCAAGGAGATGCTCTGCACAATGAAGAATATACAAGGCAATGATGGGTTCACTCATACTCCTTTGCTTTCTCTTTCATGCATGTGTATCTTTCTTTTCAGTAGTTGTATTTTACTTCTCAATTACATCCCACGGCTTGTGTGGAAACATTTGACTCTCCTTGTGAATAAAGCATTGAATTTTGTAAATGAGTTGTATATCTCTTTCTGCATTTTACTTTCTTGTATGGATTGTATAATGAACTAAACAACTCAGTAACATAATTGAATGTCTTAATCATGAAGGAAAGAACATTGAATAGAACTTGTAACATTCAGTAATGAACTCTTGATTTTTGTGATCTGCACTTATGTTTGTTATTCCAAAATTTACACTTCACCTACTCTGCAATTGGATGTCCTCATCAAGACAACACAACTATCCTTCGAGGTTTGTGTTCTTTTGTTGAGGATGGTCATGAAATTATAGACTATGTGATCTATTATGTTTTGTAACAGCACACATAGTTGCAGATTTCATGTAATCTTTTAAATAAATCAGTAGTAATGACATAATCTAATATAATCTCCCATAGCTTAGGTATACTTCACCAATGCTATCCATCGTAACAAAGTTTCGAGTTGCCCATTTTTTCACAAGTGCAAAAATTGTCAACATTTTATGGGGATCCTATGGGGAAAGCTTGCTAGCTTATATACCAGTGCCTTGCTCTTGTCCATTGGGCATGGAGTCTGAAACATATAACCAAAATCTACCTTTTTTGAAAGGTCCAACCCTTCCAAAACAAACTAAATCTGGGAAAGGATCTAGTAAATCAGATCACGTGCATGAATGCACTTATTGAATTGAAAAATGAAGCAATGTGCAGAAACTGCACTTATTGAAGGGAAATCCTACTCTAACAATCATTGTAAGATTTTCAATAACAATGTTTGAGAAACATACCATTCACAGGAATGGGAAGTTCCTCTCCATTCAACTTCAAAAGCTGAAAAGCATTGTGTTCTTTGCAAGCTGAAATCATGTAAGGACCACTCCAAAGTGTATCAAACTTTGAGTGTCTTCCTAGCTTTGCACGATCAACATCCCATTTTAACACAATATCTCCTTCATTGAAGACTCTAAATTTGGCTTTCTTGTCAAAAGTCTTCTTGATTTGTTTCTGATTCTTTTCCATATTTAAATGAGCTTGATCTCTTAGCTCTTGTAATTCCATTAACTCTACATAATGAACCTGCAATGGTTCATTCTCAAGTAGCTCCATTTGATGCAAGCAAATCTAATGCGGGTAACTCAACTGAAATAGGCATTCTTGCTTCTTTTCCATACACAAGTTTGTATGGTGAATTGCCAACTGATCTTTTAGGAGTCACTCTGTCAGCCCAAAGTGTGGAATTCAACATCAGATGCCAAGCTCTTTGATTATCCTTGAGTGTTCTTCTGATGATTCTTAACAGATTCTTGTTAGTACTTTCAGCTAAGCCATTACCTTGTGGGTAATAATTAGATGAAGAACTTAGATATATTCCATGGTTGATAGCCCAATCTATTATCTTTGCACCAAGGAATGCTAAAGCATTATCTGATATGATAGTTGCTGGAACACCAAATCTACAAACTATTCCTTCATAAAAGGATAGTATCGAAGCTTCATTAGCATCTTTCAAGGCTATTGCTTCAGTCCATCATGTAAAATAATATGTAGCAATTAAGATCCACTTATGTCCTTGTGATGAAGGTGGGTTTATCATGCCAATAAAATCAAGACCCCACTGCATAAAAGGTTGATCAGCTGAAATAGGCTACAAAGGCAACAAAGCAAACGTTCTTTTCCAACAAAGAAAGCACATTTCTTACACTTTCTAATCCATTCAAAACAGTCTTTGAATATGCTAGGCCAATAGTAACCTACTTTCATAATTTTTAAGGTTGTAGTACGTGCTGAGAAGTGACCTCCTGCAGGTCCTTCATGGAATTCTGATAATATTTTCTAAATTTTATCATAATCAACACATCGCAACAAGATCCCATTTATATCCCTTTTGAACAACACACCATCAATGAAAAGATAAGGAATAGCTTGTAATCTGAAATATCTTCATTTATTCTTATCCATACCTTCCGGATAGGTGCCATGTTGTAAGTAGTTCACCAAATCAATCATCCACCTTGATTCTTGGATCTCTCGAGCAAGTTTAGGTTGCTGATTTTTCTGGTTGGACCATGATATTTGATTGCTGATACGTAATTTCAGCATGTTGTTATGAATCTTTGGGTTCCGCAACTTGCTATTTTTCCATATCAGCAATTAGATGTTCACATAAACCTTTACCTCAAACTATTTTAGCAACTTGAATATCAACATCATATTCCATAACCTTTGTTATCCAGTTTACTCTTTTCTCATTTAACTCTTTATTTAAAAGAAAGCTTTCACACTTGGATGAGAAACAAGAACATGGATTTTATTGTTTGAAAGCATATACTTAAAATTCTTTAGTCCTCTGACTACTAAAAGTACTTTTCTTTTTCAAGAAATGTGTACCTTGTTTCATAATCATGCAAACTCTATCCAAAGAAAGCAATTGGCTACTCAATATTTTCATCATTAACCTGAGTTAAAATAGCTAAGATTGTTTCAGCTCCCACAAGTGCATACATTGTAAAATCTTTATCAAAATTTGGATTTGCAAGAGTAGGAGCCTGAGAGATAGCTTTTGATTGCTTCAAAACCTTCTCTTCCTTCGCTGGTCCAAGAGAAAGTTTTCTCTTTCTTTAACATAGTTATGAGTGGTTTAACCAATGCTGCAAAATCTGGAACAAATCTTCTAACAAAGTTGATTTTTCCAAGAAAACTTTGCAATGCCTTCTTATGATGAGGCAATGATAGTTGTGATATAGCTTCGATTCTAAAAGGATCAATTGCTAAACCTTTCTTAGAAACAATATGGCCAAGTAATTTACCTTGATGTACTGAAAAGATCGACTTCTTGGGATTCAAAGATATTCCAAACTATTGCCGCATAGTTGAAAAGTCTACCTTAAATGCATTAGATGTTCTTCAGAATCTTTTGAAAATATAGTCACATCATCTAAATAGACAAGGATGCATTTATTTAATAAGCTACTATGAAAATCCATGTCCATTGCACGTTGAAACGTTGCACCAACATTTGAAAGACCAAAAGGCATTCTTTTGTAAGTGTAAGTACCCCACTTGGTGGTAAAAGTTGTTTTATATCTATCTTCTTCTCGGACTAAAATTTGATTATAGCCACTGTAACCATCTAGAAGAGATAGTCTATCTGAACCTGAGACTATTCTCAAAATCTGATCCATATTCGGAAGTGGGTAATGATCTTTTAATGAAGCTTTATTAAGATCTCTGAAATCTACACATAGTTTGATTTCACCATTCTTCTTCCTAATAGGAACAAGATTGGCTACCCAACTTGAATGCTTAACTAGAAAGATAATACCTGATTCAATCAATTTAGATAATTCTTTCCTCATCAGAGGTTCTATTTTTGGATTTACAGGCCTTTGTTTCTATCTTACAGGCTTAGCATTTGGATGTAACTCGATAGTATGTTGTGCTAAACTGGGATCAAACCTTTTCAGGTCTTGGTATTTCCAAGTGAAAACATCTTTAAATTCTCTTTACAAAGATTAATAAATGACTATTTTTCGGTTAAGGAACATACCTTTCCAAGAAGTAAATTTTTCCCTTCATCAATTGAAATCTCTTCATAGTTATCAGCATGCGTTGACAGCTTAGTTTTATCTTTTCTTAACTGATCATCAGTACTGAAGATGTCTTCCAAAGTGACAAGACCTCGAGGCAATTTATTTGTCTTTAGTTGAACAATCTGATCACCGTATAAATGTTGTAACTTATCTTGATTTACTGCAGAAAATTCAGCTTCCTGTTGTAAAAACCTGCAGATTTGATCATCACTTTCAAAAACTTGCCAATTTGATTCATTATTAGGTATAGAAGGCCTGACAATTAGCTTAATATGAGGCTGAATTTTGTTGTTTTCCATCTATTCCAGCACTTCAAAACTAGCACCAACGATGCAAGTCTATCTGCATGCTTGTTTTCAGCTCTAGGAATAGACTGAATATTAATGGCATTGAAATCTTCCATTAAGTTTGAAACTCTATGTCTGTAAGACTTCATTAGTGGATTCTTACAAACATTGAAGTTTTTTACTTGATTGATAACCAACTCAGAATCACCAAAGATTTGTAATGTGCTGATACCTTTCTTTCTGGCCCAAAGTAAGCCATGAATTAATGCTTCGTATTTAGCTACATTACAAGTGCATGTAAATTGGAGACTCAAAGCTGAGAAATACCTTTCATTTTTTGGGGAAGTGAGCATCAAACCTGCTCCTGTCCTTTCTTGTTCTTAGCTCCATCAAAATGAAGCTTCCAAATCCCTTCTGCTGAATTTTCTGTTTTTTAGACAACAAGGGAAGTGGTGTATTTTCTTCATGCATACAATACACACCAAAAAGATGTTCTTCAACTTCCTTAAAAGGATCATGGGCATGTTCTTCAACTATATTTTCATCCATAAACATGTTAGAAACACCATCTAATGTTGAAACCTGAGCTACATCATCAAAATCAGATTGCTCTAAAGCTGAGTAATTAGCTACTACATTTGGAGAATGAGGCTCAATATGGAATCTGGCCAATGGTTTTGAATTGATAGTAACCTTAGTTCCATAACGTGTAGTAAAAAATAAGAAGGACCAATCTGAAGAGAGATAACCTCCTATTTTCACTGTGAAATCTCTAGATAAGCACAAGGCAAAGTATGGAGGTAGATCCACAACAAGTAACATCTTGTAGAATAGAAACATTTGGGAAAGCATGTAACGTTACCTCTAAATTTTTATTATACCAACCATATTAGTTGTAGTTCCATCAAGTCTGTAAGACACTCCTTTTTGTAGGCTCATACTGCAAGCCTAATTTTTCTGCAATCACTTTTGGCATAATTGTGCTACTTGCACCATTGTCCACCATGCAATTATGAACTAAATGTTCTCCAATAATCAGTGATAAATAAAATGGTGGTGGTTTCTTAATGTCATGAGCATTCAGAACTTTCTGAACCATCCACTTAACTTCTTTAATACGGTCTTGCTCAAACATTCCAAGGACCATGTTTGTCTTTGAACTTCCTTTTTTGTTGTATTTGAAGAAATCTGCAGCTTAGCTAGTTCATGAGAAAGTAAATCTTGTTGTCCAGAATACTTAGAGCATCCCACATTGAGATGTTAACATTATGATTTTTCATTACATCAACAATGTTAAAAGAAGCAACTTGTCTTAGAGACAATAATCAACTGTTTTAGAGTAGGCCTTAGAAAAAATGATTCTGCTTCAACTGCCTTGGATATCTGAGGTATAAATAGTCTTCTTGGATCAGGTTGTAGCTATCTTTGATGATCTTTATCAACTGGGACACTTGCTGATTTTTGAGGAACAATAGGGTTGTTAGTTGACTTTGGAGCTGTAGATGTTGTCTTGTCAGTGACAGTAGGTAGGATAGGCCTATTTTGTTGCTTTTGATTTTCAACAACCCTCCCTTGAGCCCTAGTAGTGACTGCAATGAAATCCTCCTCATTAAAACTGACTAAATTCTATTTAGGTGCTTTTTGAACATGAGTCTCTTGTTGCCCACCCTCCATTTGAGGCATAAACAATGTTTTAGATTGAGGTTGTGTAACAAGATTCAGATTCAGAAAAGCATTTGGGCAAGTTAGCAGCTGAATGAGGTTGATTGCAAGGTTGACACCACTCCTTTGTAGCCATATTAACTAGAACTAAAGTGTTAGAAGAACTAGGAGCCTTTGGGTCAAACTGCCTTTGTTGGTAAGGCTGCCTATAATTTTGATTCTGTTGATAGGGCTACCTATTTTGTTGATTCTGTTGGTAGGGCTGATAAGGAGCCTAGTAGGGTCTACTAGGTAATGTAATTTTGTTCTCAATTGAAGTCAATTTATTTCCCATAGTCTGCAAAGCTTTGAATACATCATCTGATGGAGCTACAACAATGGGCTCTATGATTGTAATAGGCTGAGGAATAGGTGTTAAATCTACTGAAAAAGGCATTGATGGCCTTGGCACCAATTTTCTAGCTTGAATAAGACTATTTTCAGCTCGGATAGCAATATCATAAGCTGTTGGGAGTGTCTCTCCACCCATTGACTGAATCATAGTTGAGATATCATTATTTAATGCTCTAAGATAATAAAGGAAAGCATGATCAGCTTGAGGCTTGACACTTGCTAGAATTCTTCCCAGTTCTTGGAAAAATGGATATTGAAACTAGACATAAATTCATTGGGAGCTCTTTTAATAGTAGATAATTATTCAATGAGAGACAAATGATCTGAATTATCCTGGAACTGTTTCAGCAATTTTTCACCTAAGTCATCCCAAGTTCTTATGCTTCCAATTTCTAGGTTTCTATACCATTGCAAGGCTTGCCCTTTAAAAGATGCAGCTAAAAGTCTTAGAGCTACATGTCTTCATGAGTGATATTATGGACTACACATAGGGCTACAACATCTTTGATATGTTTTCAGTTGGTGTAACCTAATTTTCACCCATGAATGATGGAAAACTTTTCATGGCAGCATTGGGAATATCATGATAAACTGGAATTACTAATGGGCTGCCATTAGTAAAGGGCACAAAATTCCTAGGTGGTTGATAGGGCCATTTGAAAAACTTGGGATATTGATAGAAAAATTGATACGTGGTGAAGGAATATTAGGAGGAGGGTTACCAAAACCAGGTCTATTATAAGGTAAAGTATTACCAACTCTTCTCCTTCTAGCAGAATTCAAAGGTAAAGAAACAAATTAGAAGGAATTCTCTCTTACCGATGATCTTGTAGTCACTTTAGGCATGGAACATGCTGCAATACTGGTCTGAAATCAGCTTTACGAGTCGCCAAAAGATCATAAAATCTTTAGAATAAATTAGCTGCAGTTTGCTCCCAAAAGTGACTTTTAATTTGTTGTAAATCTATTGTAGATTTGAAACTCGCATGTAGATCTGATTTGTGGTCCCACCGAGCATGCCAAAAACTATTATCTCGAAAGTGCACCCTGTAGAGAGATGGTTTAGGTTTTCTAAGCTTGCACAAATGATCTCTCTTTCGTAGATACAATGGAAACACCTCAGGTCTGTGGGTATACCTATTTTGAGGTGAGTCTCAGTATCAAGGCCGGTTCCTTATTGGTGTATCCTAAACTACTTTCTAGGAGTTTGAGAGTAAAAGATGATTGTAAAAATGATTAAAACTAAGGTGATACACCAAATTTGTATGAGGGCTTTGACTGAGTATATGCACAACTGATTTGTGAAGGATTCTTGATGCACGAACCAATAGTTTTTCTACAGAATATCTAAGGGAAAAACACTTGATTGTACTGAGGGAAAATCACAACAGTACTAATAAGTTAACATGCACATTAAAATTAAGTAAAAGACTGAATTTTACAGCAGGGTAAGGTGGTTGATCAGGGAATTTGCATTCACAAGATTAATGTAACATACACAAGACTATGCAAAATAACTTGGAAAGGCAGAAAATACTTCACACTCAGAGGGAAAAACTGGAAAAATTTGCTTCAGTACTCATATATCCAAAAGTCCTCCAGTAAGAATCCTTGTGCTTTGCAAAGGCACACAATATATAGCAAAATAAATTTTCCCACCCTTCCTAAAAATAGACTAAGGTTGTACTCACCCATGCATCCTAATTTTATCCTTTATTTAATAATAAATAAAGGGATAAAATAATACAAACTAGTACAAGAGGCATTAATAGCCTTTGATTACATCTCAGTCAACTGAAGTTGACTATTCTATTTTTAATAAAGTTGGGTGAATAATTTTGCCAAAAATAAAATTGCTTGCTAGGAAAGTCTCTCTCCATGACATGCAACTTTGTCTCTTCTCTATTTTGTCTTCTTGTGAAGCATGCAAAAAATACAATTCTACCTGTGAGTAAATAAATCAAAATATTTGCAATATTTTACAAAACAAACACCCAATGTGGGGCCACCTGCCATGTGTACATATTCTGATGTTGACATCTCTTTTGGCTCCAAAAGGTCACAATAGTGACATACTGCCAATCAATTCTAGCTCATCTCTAGAGTGGGGACCACTTTTGCATTATACTTGGTTTTGCCACCTTGTGGACTTAGCATATACCATGGTTCTTGATGTAGGATGAGGGGACCACCTTTGATAACACACATGGCTCTCTTAGACCATGGTTTGAAAATAAGTTTGAAAATAATCAATACTTGATCATTTTTTGTTTTGATTAATATTATATGGCAATTGCATAGTATTTTGCATGATTAAATGGACTATAGTTGATATATCACCTTTTCATTGATCATTTCATGGCATAATTTGGTGGCTTTGTTTGTTTTTGGATGGACTATAGTTTAGAACTTTGAAAGTATTTTGCAATGATTTAAAATGTGGATGACGTCAATCTGGCCCTTCCCACGATGACTCACCCTCATCATTTTTGGACTGGCATTTGCTTAAACTTGAGTTGAGTTGGTTTACAACCTTGAGCTTTGAGTTTACTTGGAATTTGGTGATGCATCCTGGGCCATTGATCTCTATACCTTTTGTATTCGATGTCGTGATCGATCTCTAACCTGTGATTTAGGGTTTTTGCATTTAAAATGATGGTCGGGGGACTAACTACATGTGGTTTTGTTTTGATCTATGCATAATCCTTTAGGCCTTTGATCCTCATGCACTTGATGATGAAGCTTGATCATTGATTATTCTAGATGTGATTAGAGTTTTGTTTAACTCACCTTCTCAAATTTTGAATGGTAAAAGTTGATTGGACTAGTCGGATTTTTAGGATTTTCATTTGATTTTTCTTTCTCATAGAGAGTGGTGAAGCCCTGAAAAAATTTATGTAGACGCCATTGTTGAAGATTTTATGAGCTTGAACCTCTTCAAAAATTCTTTCATCCTTTTTAGCTCTATTGCATTGTCATTTCTTTATTGGACTCTAGCTTTTGGAACTCTCCAAGAGAGGTTATTTTGGTGACCACCATTTTGAAATTTCTTGGAGCTCGATTTTCTTGAAAATTAGTTTTGTGGTTGCAGAGGGTGAATAAGGGACCTCTTGTACCTCTGCATTGGCCTCCATTGTGAGTCCTGAAGCTCGATTCTTCTCTATTTTTTGGATCTCTGTGAGCTTTTGGCCAGCTATAGTCATTCTCTTGGAGCTTGGTTCTATGTGACTGTGAATACATACCTGCATGGCTTTTTCTCCTTTAACTTTGAGGATTCGGCCATGGTCATGATTATTGACCCTAAACTCATTGTAATAAGGTAAGTGACTTTGAATACTGGTTTGAGCCAGATCTATCTCAGTTGGTTTGGCTTTATTGGCACTAATACCTCAAAACCTTGTGTTTCTCTACATTTTCATTGCATTCTGTATTTGAGCTCGGAAATAGTTTGAGTGCTCTGATTCTGAAGTCATCTTAAGGAAGGTGAGTGTATTCTCAAGATTTTGTTTAGCCATAATATGGATCTCAAGCTCTATTTCATGCAAACTAAGTAATTGTTTATCATACCGCCATTCTTCTCTATTTTGAGCTTGATTCTGAGGAAAATGGTAGGCTCGACTTTGTCATTTTTTGAGCTGTGGTTTTGATTCCCTACTTTGAGCCATATGTTTGGGCATTTAGGAGCTAGTAATAACTTCTTCTTCTGGTCTTAGAAACTCCAAAAATTCAGCATTTTATTACATTCTTTAATTCTAAAGATGATGCCTGTAACATACTCATAATGTTTACTTGAATCCTTGATACTTATAGCTTTTGAATGTTAAATACAATTCCCATTTTTGTGAAACACATTTAATGGTCCGGTATTTTATTACATCGGCTTGTAAAAGGAAATTGCATTTATTTGAATACTCTAGTGATTATGATGAGCTTTTGATTTTTTCCTTGGCCTCTAAAGCTCTAATATTGTCCATTGTTATATTTCATATATGTTTTGATGTCGGCCATAAGTAGTTTTCTTCTTCGTAGCATATTTTTAATTTGTCTTTATGGTATTATTTTCTTTTATGTTGAATCATTCAAGCTCATTCTGGGGCTTGATCTGAGTCATGACTTATGGATTAGCATATCTTGATATTTTGAGTATGTATTTGAGCTTCATAGCCTTTAAATGCTTGTGAGGGTTTTAATTATATTGCTCTATATTTGTAAATCTTCAGACTTGACTTTCTATCTGCAAAATTTTACTTTAAGCCTCTTTTTAATAGATCTTTTTATAAGGCAAAGTGACGTGATGTTTTAAAACTTTATTTCATTTCTACCCATAAATGGGTCTTCCTTTCTTAGCCAGATCTATTTATTTTATAATGTGATTCAAGATATTATTTCTATCCTTTTGCTAGCTTTAAATCACATTTTGTGCTCTTAGTTGGAAGGATGTTTTGATTCTCTATCATTATTATTTTGCTTCATCGAGGATATGTTGGAAAAGTTTAAATAAAACTCTGGCTGTCATGAGTATTTGATCTTGCTTTTTAATAACTAGCTGAAAAATGGTTTTCATATCTTCTACTTGAGGAGTTCCCTTCTATTCTGAAAATGCTTATATTCATGGCCGCTATATCTTCATGGGGTTACACGTGTCTCTAATTCAAAGTTTTTTCTTGGTCAATCCTTGAGCCTTTTGTAAAACCCTAGATATTCTTGACTATTCTTTGCATTCCATCTATTGATGTGTTGATATCGGAAGCATTTTCTTGAGTTGAGTTCATGAAGACCTGTAGCTTAATCTGATCTTTTCTTGTATGACTGCTATATGATGATCATTCATGTACCTTGTGTTTTTTATAGCTTACTTCAAATCATTTTCTATTTCTGTATCTACTTTTAATGTCATCATGAGATAGATTCTTTTGTTCACCTGTAATGGCTTTTGCTTATGTTGTAGATGAGTACTACCTTGCTTGAATGAATGTACTTCATTGACATTGTAGTAATTTTGTGCTCTCATATCTACTTTATTTTGAAAACTGCAACTTAGAAAAGCTGAAATTTGTAAGATTATCTTGGAATTTCAATTCCCTTTAGTTGTTTAAGTTATAAAGAATTCTTTTCTACATTATATACTATATTTCCTTTCATTACAACTTTGATATGTATGCTGAAAAATCTGAAATGTTGATTTTATAAGGTGAAGCCTAGCAAAATTTTTTTTTAGAATCTTTTCTTTAATGCATTTTCAGAAATAGTAGTTATATGTTTCTGATCTAGAATAAAAAGTAACACTTTTCATGTTGAACTGATATAGCAATTGAGAACTGAAAACATGATAGTTGTTTATCTTGATCATGTAATGCTTTTCTACTTTCTGTATCACTTATTTGATTTGCATAGTTCTTTTAAAGCATGTAGTAATTGAAACAACATGATGAAAAGTTGTAAATGTCCATTTTACATGGGTGAAAGCCCTGTCAAAATTTTCCAGAATCTTCTCTCTCATCCTGTTTCAAGCTGTAATCTTTTTTACTTTTAGCTTGACTTCTTGAAATATGATTCTCCCTCTTCTTTGCAAACTGAAAAATGTACTTCTATCTTCCATTCTCTCTTCTGAGCTCTAACTTCTTCCATTTGTAGAATGTTTGCTAAACTTTGAGTTGCACTCTTCCTTCTTCTTAGCATGTACTTATGACTTATTTATTTCTCTCTTTGTTACAACTTGTACTGCACACTTAGAAAATAATTAGGAAATATTTAGGCTTTTGGCCTCTCTTATGTCCATGTTTTCTTCTTTCTTTTCAATTTTCTTCTTCTTTTGAGTGAATAAAGCATGCATGTAGTTTGTCCTTCAAGTAGAATACATCTCCTACTTAGGGGAAGATTCATATGCATGAAGTAGGATAGTGTAGGAATATGGATTAACCCTGAGCTCTTTATTGATGATTTCCTTATTTTTTTTTAGGTACCATGCCTTGAGGATGAAAGGAGTTGGTAAGGAGATGCTCTACACAATGAAGAATATACAAGGAAATGATGGGTTCACTCATACTCCTTTTCTTTCTCTTTCATGCATGTGTATCTTTCTTTTCAGTAGTTGTATTTTACTTTTTAGTTACATCCCACGGCTTGTGTGGGAAACATTTGACTCTCCTTGTGAATAAAGCATTGAATTTTGTAAATGAGTTGTATATCTCTTTCTGCATTTCTACTTTCTGTATGGATTGTATAATGAACTAAACAACTCAATAACATAATTGAATGTCTTAATCATGAAGGAAAGAACATTGAATAGAACTTGTAATATTCAGTAATGAACTTTGATTTTTTTGTGATCTGCACTTATGTTTGCTATTCCAAAACTTTACACTTCACCTACTCTGCAATTGGATGTTCTCATCAAGACAACACAACTGTCCTTGGGGCTTGTGTTCTTTTGTTGAGGATGGTCATGAAATTGTAGACTATGTGATCTGTTACATTTTGTAACAACACACATAGTTACATATTTCATGTAATATTTTAAATAAATTAGTAGTAATAACATAATCTGATGTGATCTCCCTAGCTTAGGTATACTTCACCAATGTTATCCATCATAACAAAGTTTTGAGTTGCCCAAAGGATTTGTAAAACAGATCACATGCACGAACGCACTTATTTAATTGAAAATGAAGCAATGTGCAGAAACTACACTTATTGAAGGAAATCTTAATCTAACAATCACTATAAGATGTTCAATAACAATGTTTGATAAACATACCATTCACAGAATGGGAAGTTCCTCTCTATTCGATTTGAAATCAAAAACATTGTGTTCTTTGAAATCTTAAATCATGTAAGGACCACTCCGGAGTGTATCAGTGTCTTCCTAGCTTTGCACGATTAGCATCCCACTTTAAAACAATATCTCCTTCATTGAAGACTCTCGAATTTGGATTTCTTGTCAAAATTATTCTTATTTTTCTAATTATTTTCCATATTTAAATGAGTTTGATCTCTTAGCTCTTGTAATTCCATTAACTCTGCATAACGAACCTACAATGGTTCATTCTCAAAGTAGCTCCATTTGATGTAGAGAATCTAATGTGGATAACTCAACCGAAATATGCATTCTTGATTCTTTTCCATACATAAGTTTGTATGATGAATTACCAAGTGATCTTTTAGGAGTCACTCTATCATCCCAAAGTTCTTATTTCAACATCTTATGAGATGCCAAGCTCTTTGATTATCCTTAAGTGTTCTTAGATGAAGAACTTAGATGATTCTAACATGATTTTTGTTAGTACCTTTAGCTAAGCCATTACCTTCATAAAAGGATAGGTAATAATTAGATGAAGAACTTATATATATTCCATGGTTGAAAATTCCAATCATTATCTTTTCACTAAAGAATGCTAAAGCATTATCCATTCGATATGATAGTTGTTGGAACACCAAATCTTAAGTCGTGAAGACGTGGCCGAGAACTATTCCTTCATAAAAGGATAGTATCAAAGCTTCATTCAACATCTTCAGTAAAGGCTATTGCTTAAGCAACACACCATCATATAAAATAATCTGAAATATCTTGTTTATTATTTAAGATCCACTTATGTCCATGTGATGAAGGCGGGTTTATCATGCCAATAAAATCAAGTTGTTCGAATCTTCGGGTTCCCGCTACATATCAAAAAGGTTGATCACCTGAAATATCAACATCATATTCCATAACCTTTGTTATCCGCCTCTTCTCTTTTCTCATTTAACTCCTTGTTTAAAAGGAAAGCTTTCACACTTTGATGAGAAACAAGAATGTGAATTTTATTGTTTGAAAGCATGTACTTATAATTCTTTAGTCCTCTCGACTACTAAAAGTACTTGTTTTTCAATAAATGTGTACCTTGTTTCGTAATCATGCAAACTCTGTCTGAAGAAAGTAATTGGTTGCTCAATATTCTCATCATTAACCTGAGTCAAAATAGCTGAGATTGTTTTAGATCCTGCAAGTGCATACATTGTAAAATCTTTATGAAATTTGGGTCATAAGAGTAGGAGCTCGAGAGATAGTTGTTTTCATTGCTTCCAAACCTTATCTCCCTTCGCTGGTCCAAGAGAAATTTTTTTCTTTCTTTAACATAGTTGTGAGTGGTTTAACCAATGCTGCAAAATATGGAACAAATCTTCTAACAAAGTTGATTTTTCCAAGAAAAATTTGCAATGCCTTCTTATGATGAGGCAATGATAGCTGTGATATACTTTGATCAGAAAGGTTCAATTTCTAAACCTTTCTTAAAACAATATGACCAAGCAATTTACCTTAATGTACTAAAAAGATCAAATTCGGGATTCAAAGATATTCCAAACTACCTACGTATAACTAAAAAGTCTGCCTTAAATGCATTAGATGTTCTTCAGAATCTTTTGAAAATACAATCACATCATCTAAATAGACAAGGATGCATTTATTTAATAAGGTGTGAAAATCCATGTCCACTACATGTTGAAACGTTGACCAAGCATTTGAAATACCAAATGGCATTCTTTTGTAAGCATAAGTACCCCACTTGGTGGTAAAATTTGTTTTGTATCTATCTTCTTCTCATACTAAAATCTTATTATAGCCACTGTAACCATCAAGAAGAGATAGTCTATCCGAACTCGAGACTATTCTCAAAATTTGATCCATATTCGGAGTGGGTAATGATCTTTTAATGAAGCTTTATTAAGATCTTTGAAATCTACACATAATCTGATTTCCATTCTTCTTCCTAACAAGAAAATATTGGCTACCCAACTTGAATGCTTAACTAGAAAGATAATACCGATTCAATCAATTTAGATAATTCTTTCCTCATCAGAGGTTCTATTTTTGGATTTAAAGGCCTCATTTCGCCTTACAGATTAACATTTGGATGTAACTCGATTGTATGTTGTGCTAAACTGGGATCAAATCCTTTCAGATCTTGGTATTTCCAAGCAAAAACATCCTTAAACTCTTTGCAAAGATTAATAAATGACTGCTTTTCGGTTAAGGAACATACCTTTCCAAGAAGTAAATTTTTCCCTTCATCAATTGAAATCTCTTCATAGTTATCAACATGCATTGACAACTTAGTTTTATCTTTTCTTAACTGATCATCAGTACTGAAGATGTCTTCCAAAGTGACAAGACCTCGAGGAAATTTATTTGTCTTTAGTTGAACAATCTGATCACCGTATAAATGTTATAACTTATCCTGATTTACTATAGAAAATTCAGCTTCTTGTTGCAAAAACCTCTGTAGATTTGATCATCACTTTCAAAAACTTGCCAATTTAAATCATTATCAGGTATTGAGGGCCTGACAATTAGCTTAATATGAGGCTGAATTTTTTATTTTCCATCTCTACAGCCGCTTCAAAACTAGCACCAACTGCTGCAAGTCTATCTCGCATGCTTGTTTTTAGCTCTAGAATAGATTGAATATTTATGGTGTTGAAATATTCCATTAAGTCAAACTCTATGTCTGTAAGACTTCATTAGTGGATTCTTACAAACTTTGAAGTTTTTACTTGATTGATAACCAACTCAGAATCACCAAAGATTTGTAATGTGTTGATACCTTTCTTTCTAGCCCAAAGTAAGCCATGAATTAATGCTTCATACTCAACTACATTACAAGTGCATGTAAATTGGAGACTCAAAGCTGAGAAATACCTTTCGTTTGTTGGGGAAGTGAGAATCAAATCAGATCCCTATCCTTTTTGTTCTTCGAGCTCCATCAAAATGAAGCTTCCTAATCCCTCTCGCTGAATTTTTTTGTTTTGGATAAGCAAGGGAAGTGTATTTTCTTCATGCATACAATACACACCAAAAAGATGTTCTTCAAATTTCTTAAAAGGATCATGGGCATGTTCTTTAACTATCTTTTCATCCATAAATAGGTTAGAAACACCATCTAATGCTAAAACCGAGCTACATCATCAAAATTAGATTGCTCTCAACTAAGTAATTAGCTATTGCATTTGGAGAATGATGCTCATTATGGAATGGCTAATGGTTATGAATTAATAGTAACCTTAGTTCCATAACATGTAGTAAATAAAAGAAGGAACACTCCGAAGAGAGATAACCTCCTATTTTTTCATTGTGAAATCTCTAGATAAGCACAAGGCAAAGTATGGAGGTAGATCCACAACAGTAACATCTTGCAAAATAGAAACATTTGGGAAAGCATGTAATGTTACCTCTAAATTTTTTATTATACCAACCGTATTAGTTGCAGTTCCATCAAGCTATAAGACACTCCTTTCTGTAGGCTCATACTGCAAACCTAATTTTTCTGCAATCACTTTTGGCATAACTATGCTACTTGCACCACTGTCCACCATGCAATTGTGAACTAGATTTTCACCAATAATCAGCGATAAATAAAATGGTGGTGGTTTCTTGATGTCATGAGCATTCAAAACTTTCTAAACCATCCACTTAACTTCTTTAATGCAATCTTTCTCAAACATTCCAAGGACCATGTCTGTCTTCTGAACTTCCTTTTCTATTGTATTTGAAGAAATCTGTAGCTTAGCTAGTTCATGAGAAAGTAAATCTTGTTGTCCAGGAATACTTAGAGTGTCCCACATTGAGATGTTAACATTATGCTTTTTCATTACATCAACAATGTTAAAAGAAGTAATTGTCTTAGAGACAAAATCAACTGTTTTAGAGTAGGCCTTAGTAAAAATTGATTCTACTTCAAGCTACCTTGGATATCTAAGGTGTAAACAGTCTTCTTGGATCAGGTTGTAGTTGTCTTTGATGATCTTTATCAATTGGGACACTTGCTGATTTTTGAGGAACAATAGGGTTGTTACTTGACTTTGGAGTGTAGATGTTGTCTGTCTTCGGTGATGATGGCGGATAGGCCTATTTTGTTGCTTTTAATCAAAGTGGCCCTCCCTTGAGCCCTAGTAGTGACTGTAATGAAATCCTCCTCATTAAAATTGACCAAATTTTGTTCTGGTGATTTCGGACATGAGTCTCTTGCTTGCCACCCTTCATTTAAGGCATAAACAATGTTTCAAATTGAGGTTGTGCAACAAGATTTAGATTCAAAAGCATTTGGGAAAGTTCACAAATGAATGAGGTTGATTGCAAGGTTAACACCACTCCTCTGTAACCTTATTAACTGGAACTAAAGCGTTAGAAGAACTAGGAGCCTTTGGGTCAAACCTGTGTTTTTCGAACTTGAATGTAGAATTACATTAGAGATCACCATAGATTTATTATAAATCAAGAAAGATTGATCAAATATAGAATTAACAAAGAAAAAAGTATTTCTTTCTTTCCATATCCAAAATAAAATCTCCCCTCTGAAAACATGCCAAATTTAGGTGAACATAGGTAGAAGTTTTAGATTGTCTACCAAGAGGCTATGTTGCCAAGTGAAACAGTGGGGCCTTAAGGGAAAGAAAAATGTATGGATCTAGTTTCAGGAAATTTAAGATTTGTGACATAACTAGAAGACATGCAAAATCATTTCCATATGCCCACAAAAGGGAATTTGGGATCTGGAATCCCAATTTGAACAAGATGGGCCCTAATAGGAAGGCCTTGGTGTAGAATACACCAAAGAAAATGAGCAATTTTGGGCTCCACACATATAGTCCAAATAGTCTCAAATCATCTACCCCAGGTAGACAGAGTGGCGTGAATTCCCCAATGAGTATTAATTTTGTCCACCATGGGAAAATGGGGCAAGAGCCATCGATAGCCTTTGTTGGCTTTGTAGTTACAGAAAGGAGTATCATCATACCACTTTAGTCGACCACCAAAGGTGAGAGGAATGCACATCAATCTTATGCAGCATGTGATTAGGAACCGAATTGATCACAGTATTGAAAGTATCCTGATCTTGGTTGGAAATTTGAAATAGAGCTTTAAAATCCAGCCAAGATAACTAGGATTGCATGTTCTTGTAGAAGAATTCCTCGATGGTGTGAATTCTGCACTTGAAGAATTTGAGCATGGAGATTCTGAGACCTCTACTAATCATTGATCTTGGGATTGAAAAATCGGTGACCACTAGAGAGATTGTTGGTTAAGAGATAACCCATTGCAAAATCCATCCCCTTTCAATAAAATCTAGGGTTTGACACATTCCCATGCTTTCTAGATACTTTTAAGCACAAAAGTGCCAACATTTTTTCCAGGAACAAGAGTGATGAGAAAATTGAAAAACCCTAATCCTTTCCATGCGGGGTGGAAACAAGGAGAGGCTTTTGTAATGCCATGCAATATGAAAATTTCCAAGCTTCTTGGCTAGTGATGCTTCTAATAATCCACTTAGCACAGAGAGCTTGCCCTTGGCGCTGAATGTGAATAAGCCTGAGGCCTCCAAAATTGTGAGGCAGACAACATATATCCCATGCTACTCAATGAAAACCTTTTCCAGTAGAAGCATTAGCCCATAGGAAAGCTTTGAGAAGCTTTTCAAGATTTTGAATGGAGGCCTTGGAAGGAACCCAACAAGACAAGTAGTAGACATGGGTAATAGTAAGAACTTTAGAGAAAATTTGGAATTTTCTACCAGAGACAAGGCCTAGTAAGCCAATATTCTAGTTTTTTCGCCACTCATTAAATGACATAATGCCATAGATTAGTCGAGGAGGCTTGAAAAGCAAAAGGAATACCTAGAAATTTGAAAATCTCACCATGATGTAGAATTTTCTAGTCAAGTTTGGAAATTGATCCGGCGCGGATGGAAAGATTGTCGAGTAACATTGAGTTTTTCGCCATTGGATGGATGAGCAAAAGCTAGGCAAAATGTATCCAATCATTGCATAGCATTACAAAAAATCATCATCCTCAATGAGCGTAAGGAAGTAATCATCCGTAAAATGTGCATTGAGGAGAAGAGAATTAGGCTCATCATGAAATGGGATTCCATGAAGAAGACCTTATGCTTTGGCATGGGCTAAGAGATAACCAAAGCCTTCAAATTCACCACAAAGACATAAAGTGTAGGGGTAAGAGGAAAGCCTTGTCGATTTACAGAAAATTCTAAAGGGCTATGAGCTAAGGCCATCGATAAAAATGAGCAGATGCATCTGTAAAGATCATATTGACAGATTGAATAAAAATGGGTCCAAAGCCAAGGGCATGGAGCATGGTGAGAATGAAAGTCTATTCAATCGATCATAAGCCTTCTCAAATTCAATCTTGATAAACATGGTGGCCTGATGAGATTTGTGAGCCCATTCCATGCCTTCCTAAACCATGATGATGTTATCCAAGATGAAACATCCCTATATGAATCCTGTTTGCTCTGGCTAAATAATAACAAGTAGAAGATTGCGTGATCGCAAATCTAATGCTTTGGCAATGATTTTTAAGAGACATTCAACAACGTAATCGACCACCAATAAGTTATTTTCTCTAGATCTCCTTACTTAGCAATAAATTTAATGTTTCCCTTATTGGTGCGTGGCACTAGGGATTGGTTTTGAAACCCTTCAAGATAGACTTGAAGTATATATTACCCGACGGATCCTCAGAGAGATTTATAGAATTTATAAGGGAATCCATCACACTGGCGCTTTATCATTAGCCATTTTTATAGTGGCTTCATAGAGGTCTTCAATGGTGAGCATTATTTCACAAAATGCCTTCTGAGCCTCTGAAAGCTTGCATGGCACAACCCCCAAACATTGGTCAAGAGCATCTCAACAAGCTACGGAGGGTGGTTGAGCTTGAAATACGAGCTTGTAATGGCGCAAAAAGGCTTGCAACATAAGTTACGGGTCAATAATTCGAGCTTTGTTATCCATGATAGCTTATATCTTTTGAGAAGGCTTTCTAGATTGGAGAGAAAGAAAGAATTATTTTGAGACTCGATCTCTAATATTGAGCCAATGCATTCAAGCCTAGATTTGAGCGCCTTTGGAATTATAGTTTTTCACAATTTGGATTTGATGCCGGAGTGTTGCAACTTGCAGTTGTAAAGCGTCAGAGAAGGGATCACCTTGAAGCACCACAATCACTCAGCTGAGAGATGAGGTGTTAACGGTGTATGAGAGGCACCAAATTTTTCCATTTGGCCAGTAGATTATAAGAAATATGTAGTACTCGAGTCAACTTATCTTCCCACCATTATAACCAGTTGGTTTGCATAGGTGGATGAAATCAATGTGATGGTAGATCGGGTCATGGAGTTAAAATCCAAATCTACTTGATATGTTTGGCAATGGGGCCATGTTGCATTAAGGAAGTGTTAAGAAAGAATTGACCTTTATGACAAAATGGGTGCACATCATGCCAACAGATACAAAATCGTATAGGAGAGTGGTCCAAAAGGAAAAAATAGGCATAACCTCCATTGGCATGGAATAAATTCTATCAAACTAAAAAAATTGAGCTGACAACATGGCCCTATCAAGTTGTTTAAGGATGCGATCTATCCCTCCACGAAGATTGGACCACGTGTACCAAGCTACAGAGGTGGGAAAGAGAGATGCGTTAGGATCAAAGAATCTGAATTTATTTCACATGAAGTACCATGCTTCCCTTTCACTACATTTGTATTTGGGGATTCAACCATATTAAAATCTCCACTTATTACCTAGTAGGCATTGGGAATGGAGTTGGCTATCCACCACCACAGATCGGCCCTTTCGGCCGCATCATTTGAGGTGTAAATATTAATAATCCCAAAAGGGTGGCCCTCAATATTAAAGAGGACCCATATGACACGGTTAGTGGGGTTGATTCCATGGTCAATTAATAAGGGCCACCATTTAGGAGAAAAAAGTGAAATTAATCCCCATGCCCTACTTCATGATTGCTATAGAAAGCCAAGTTGTTAAGTCAGATGGATTTACATACCATCTGTAATTGAAAACCTGTAATTTTTACTTCTGTAAAAACAAAACATCAAGATTTGGACACCATTGTCAAGTTTCATGCACCACATACTTACGACAGGAGTCTGTGAGACCCTTAACATTACAAGATAAACAATTCATGGGAAACGTTGGTCAAGAGCCATATACACATCCTACAAGCCATTAAGGGCATCATATTGATTGTGCAATAAACAAAGCAACATTATGCTACAAAAATCATGTAGATAATTTTTTTCCATTCGGCATGTACTCAATTTTGTATTTCAATTGGTGGAATCCACACTGCGTGTTGGGCTATGGTCCTGAGAGATGCGAGATGGACTTTGGGGTCATTTGGAAGGCCCTTGTGAGTTGCTTCAGTAGCAGAAGCAAAGTGGAACTAAATGTAGGATGGGGACGTGAGAAACAAAATTTGTCTGGTCCATGAGAACCAAGGCATCGTAAGGGGTGTGTTGGAATACTTTGTAACAAGGTAGTTGAGAGATGGAAGTAGTTGGTTCCTTAAAAAAGTTCATGGGTTCTCAGTAGGCTCCTTAGCTGGAGTATTAAGAAAATTTTCCTTAATAGTTGGTTCCCAATGGCCATGGGAGCTAGAGGCTTTGGACGTCTAGGATTTTGTTTTGTTTCCAGCCTCAAAAACTTTCCAACCTTCCTCCTATTGGGGTTTGACTAGCTTGGGAGTTGTTTTGGCCATATGGCGGTTACAGGGACATAAAGCAAACAATCTCTGATCTTGTGATCAAACACTTGACAATAGAAGCAAGTGTTGGGTAGATTGATATACATGACCCTTGGGAGTAGCATTTATCACCCATTTGAATATCCACAAATTCTTTGAGATCATGCGAGAGATCAATCTCAACGCATACTCGCTTCTAGGGATGAGCATGGTAAAACTTATCAACTTCCAGGACATACTACCCACCCAAGTGAAGCGGCAATTTGTGGCAGAAAATGAATGCATGGTAGAGGAAGACTAAGAAATTCAATCAAATAGGCACTTTAAGGGTGGTACACTTTAAGGGTGGTACACAAGCAGCGAGTTATAGACATACCAAGTGGCTTGCTTAGCCAAAATATTGGGCACATTAGTAGGGTCAGAGAAACAAAAAGAAAGAAACCCTTGGTCATGTTTTGAACGCTATCCAAGCGGACCCCATGAGGGGTCCAGACTATGTTAGCCTAGGATTTGAGCATGCTTTCAGAGGGGATTCGACCCACAAAATACCCAATGAGGAAAATTATTCTAACCATTGACAAACAACATTAAATTCAGGAATGGGTAGAACTACATCTAGAGGAGAGAGATTACCTCATGAAAAACCTTTAGGACAAAATTCCTAGGGCACTTCACCGAAGGTGTCATTACTCACTCCACTATCTTCTGTCATGGTTGAAATAACCAAGTTTGAAGATGGCGAGGTCATTATATAGGGGATGCCTAGAGGGTAAGAAACCCTAGGAGAGACTATAGCAATAAATTCCTGCAGATCCCGAAATGGCCGCGCGTATGACACTTAGAAGTGGGAAAATTTAGAAGAGTCAACTCTAGGTTTTAGCTAGAGTTGTAAAGCATTTTTTCTTCTTCGTGTATCCACCAAAATTTAACTCGTTGACTTTTTTGTCTCTTAATGAAGAGAATAAGATGGATGATGGGTAAGTACATGGATATGGGGGCAAAAAGTGGGAAAAATGTGATTTAGAGTAAAATGCATACACGATTTGAAAAAGTGCATTCATGATTTAATTCTATAGGTTTAGTGTCCATCCAACTAAAAATTTATATGTGGTATAACACACACACATTCTTAAGAAATAGAAATTTGTACATGTTATAGTGTGTACAAAATCTAAGAAACACATACATTTTTCTATTTGAATTGTTTTATTTTTAAGTATGTGTTAAATATATGTTTGTATTTAGTTCATATTTATTAAATTAATTATTAAGTATTTTCTTATATTTTAAATTTATTTTTTGAATATAATAAATTGGCTTCACTCTCGCACCTTATGAAACTAGTCTCATAACTTCATGAGTTACAGATTTGGAAGATAATTTTTCAAAATCTAAAGTGGTTAGTACTTAAGTATTTTTCAAGATTTCTACATTGAACTTCAATTTTAGGATGTAACTTGTAAAATTTATGTTTTTTTAGGAGATCATATAATCATTTTGTAGGTTTTGGGGCCTTCTAGATTGGTTACTAAAATTTGTGGGAGTTTTAGATGTGTTAAAATTAGATTTTACAAACCTCACAATTCCCAAAGATAATGATAATTGCTCAAATATATGGACTCATAAATTTCCACATGAGCATGGATTTGAATCCTTAATTTCATCTTGGAATCATGGTAGCATCATATTATGGATGAGCACCTACTTTACAATCTTATGACACTGATCTTTAACATGCCCACTCGAGTAATCCTCATAATAAATAATGTAGAGGCGTGACCTTGGTTCCCATCATGCACAAAAATAATCCTTTAAACCTTATGATATAGATTATCAGTGGTAAGAATTTAGAAATAAAATGATCTATTTGAGGACCCCATGTGACCCAAAAATGGAGCTAAAAATTCATAATTCTATGTATTCTTTGTAATTGATACTTATAAAACAAATTCTCAACATGTTCTTTATTTAGGAGATGGTCTAGTTAGGGAGGGTGATCCAGACACCTATAAATGACATATGATTACCACTATTGTTATATTCGATAAGTTTTAGGTGATTACGTAACCATCTTGGATGTTGTGCAACCGCTAGTTATAAGGATTGGTGGTTCTGCTACCATCACAATGGTTACACAACCGTAAGTTTGTCTTTACTAGAGGTCCTGTCCCCAACAATGCCATAATTTAGGGAAATCAATAGTTGCAAATGTTTGGGCTTCTAAATATTTTAGTTTTTATTTTCATCCATCCCTAGGCAAAGTATAAATATGCATACATTTGATCATTCTAGATAAGTTATTTTGAGTGAATTCAAGTGTGAGAAAAGAGAAGGATTTGAAGTTCTTTCTTCTTTTTGTTCATTAAGAGTGATTTCTTCATTGTTGAGGATTGTAAGCAAGAACATACAATTAGAAGGATTTTTGAATCCTTATTGAAGGCCAATTATTGGTAGTAGATTTGTATTTTGTAGAATTACATAGTGAAAGGGAAGCAATTTTCTTACCCACAAGAGTTTTACCCACCTCAGTTTCTCCAGGATAAATCTTATCTCTCATTTGTCTTATTTATCTCATTTACAATATAATTATGATTTTTTATGCATACTTTAATGATTAAAAGGAACTTATTCATTTTCCATTCAATTTTCACTAGAAGAGGATTTGTTTATTGTTAAAAAGAGGTAGTTTACATATCATATTCATATCCGAGCAGCTTAAGATTTCATTTTTGTGTGGTTAACTTTGTTTAGATTTCAGATATATGCCCCTTACCTAAAGGGTAAAATAAAATAGTGAAGGTATCCTTATTCCTTTTTGGCGAGATATTTCTACTAAGAAGTGGAAGCAAGGAATCCGAGACATGACATGGCTGGATGAGACTAGAGAAGAGTGTTTCTATAAATTAGAGGTGAATTTGGAAAGTCTATCAAAGGATGTGGGCAATATTTCCTTGGCCATAGGGAAATTGGATTCCATCATGGGATTCTCATGGAGAAACTTGGTGTTCTAAATGAGGCACTGGGAGCCCATGAAGAAGATACTCATGAGCATGAAGAAGATCAACCTCATGCCATTCCTACACCTCCTCCATTCAAAGTAGAGGTAAAGATAGAAATTTATCCTTATGATGGGGACGTGAATTCTGAGAAGCTAGACCATTTGCTAGCTCAACTTGAGGTTTATTTCAATTTGCATCAAGTCAATGAGATTTAGAATATTTCCTTTCTAAGGTTAAAATTGACCAATAATCCTTTAACTTAGTTTGAAATTTATGTTCATTCATTGGTTGGTAAGAATCTTCCTCTTATTATTAAGTGGGATGATTTCAAAAAGATAATCAAAAATCATTTTTATCCTATTTGTTATGAGGAAAAGAGGTTCATGTATTGGTATCTCGGGAAGAAGCAATGTCGAACGTGTAGGAGTACAATAGTGAGTTCGGGAAGAAATTTTTCTAGGTGGGAAAAGCATAGCAGAACAAGACCTTCGATTAAGTACATTGGTGGAATTCATAGCCACTTGAGGAGACCAGTCCTCTTGGCCAAGCCAATAGATGTAGACGAGGCTTGTTGCAAGCCCACTATTTAGAGATGGATAAGGAAAAGAATTCATATACCTCTCAAAGATGCTTCGATAAAACATGGAGACACCAAGTAAAAGGATAAAGTAAAATGCAAAGGTAATAAAAATGCTACTTCCATTTCTAAAAAGGATAATAAATTTTGTTGTGGGCATTGTGATTTGAAACTCATTCAAGGAAAAATGTTAGAAGCTCCACTCGAAACTACATCTCTTCAAAAATAAGAAAAATAAGAAAAATTTAGGGCTTCCTCTCAGGGAGAGGAAGTATGTTTAGTGAAGAGGTGGATGATACTATGTGTTGTACCTTTGTCCACAAATAAGTATGCTTGGGTAGTAGCATATTGTTCAAGAAAAGGAACTAGCTAAGATTTTTCATTTAAAAATTCAAGTGAAGAAAACTAAGGTGGATGCTCTTTTTGATACATGTTCTCAAGCTAATTTGATTATTAAAGAGTTAGTGGACAAGATAAATTTGGAAACTTACAATCACCCAAGTCCATATTCATTAGGTTGGGTAAAGAAAGTTGTATAAATTAAGGTTACCAACCAATGTAAAATCACTTTTGGCATTAATAATACATTTATTGATGAAATTACAGTAGATGTTGTTCCCCTTGATTTGTGTGGTTTAGTGTTTGGCAGCCCGTATTTTTATATCATGGATGTTACCTTCATGAGGAGAGATAACCGAGTACTATTTGGGGAAAATGGTAAGAGTTACACCATTTCAACCTTTTCGAAGACTCAAATATCTCTTTGATAAGTGCCACTAAATCCCAAAAAGTTCATTAATGTGAGTGGTAAATTTGCATTACTTATTTGGATGGATATGCGAGAAGATGAAATTATTACATTTAAGACCACTTGTATCATGGTTTCTAACAAATATAAGACATAGATAAAATAGTTTGTTCAACATTTTAGAGAATTTTTCCAAGAGCCTACATGGTTGCCTCTCGGGGAGAGGTATGTTTGGGTAGTAGAAATATTGTTCGGGAAAAGGAACTAACTAATATTTTTCATATAAAAATTCAAGCAAAGAAAACTAAGGTGGATGCTCTTTTTTATACATGTTCTAAAGCTAATTTGATTAGTATAGAGTTAGTGGACAAGATAAAGTTGGAAACTTACAATCACCCAAGTCCATATTCATTGGGTTGGGTAAAGAAATTTTTATACATCAAGGTTACCAACCAATGTGAAATCACTTTTGGCATTGATAATACATTTATTAATGAAGTTACAAGAGATTTTGTTACCCTTTATTTGTGTGGTGTAGTGTTTGGCATCATGTATTTTAATATCATGGATGTTACCTTCATGAGGAGAGACAACTAGTACTATTTAGGGATGGATGGTAAGAGTTACATCATTTCAACAGTTTCTAAAGATTCAAAGATCTCTTCGGTAAGTGCCACTAAATCCCAAAAGCTCATTAATGTCGGTGGTAAATTTTCATTACTTATTTTGATGGATATGCCAAAAGATTAGATTGTTACATCTAAGACCACTTGTAGCATGGTTTTAACAAATATAAGAGATAGATAAAATAGTTGGTTCAACATTTGAGATAATTTTTCCATGATCCTACATGGTTGCCTCTCGGTCAAGCTAATTGAGCATGAGATACACTTGCTACCTGATATTTTACTTCCTAACTTTGGATTATACATACAGTCTTTGAAAGATACCAATGAGGTAAAACATAAGTTGTAGTCTTTGATCAAACAAGATATAATCCATCCTAATACTTCTCCATGTGGTTCTATTATTTTAGTACCTAAGAAAGATGGTTCATAGAGAATGTGTGTTGATTATAGAGTTTTAAATAAAATAAACACCAAGAATAGGTACTCTCTTCCTTGCATTGATAATTTATTGGATCAGTTACAACATGTTATATATTTTACTAAGCTCGATTTGAAATTTAGGTATCACCAAGTGTTGATCAATGAAGAGGACATTTGAAAAATGGAGTTCAAGACCAAGAAAGGGTTATATAAATGGTTGTTATTACTTGTTTGAGCTATACAATGCATCGAATACCTTCATGAGGTAATGAGCTCATTTATTGATTCCTTTTCATTGTTTATTTTGATAACATTTTGGTTTTTAGTAGAACTTTTGAAGAGTATATTGACTATTTGAATCAAGTTTTACAAGTTCTTAAGGAGAACCTACTAGTGTTAAATTAGAAGAAGTGTGAGTTTTATTAATAGTCACTTGTCTTTTTGGGACATGTGGTTGGAGATGGAGATTTTTAATTGATTCAGATAAGATAAAGGCCATTTAGAATTGGCCTACACTATCGAGTTTTATCGAGACTAGGATTTTTGGTGGTGCAATTCAATATTTGAGTAAGTTCATCAAGAACGTCTCTTCTATAGCAGTGCCACTACATTCACCGACAATAGGGGGTTAGGATTTTGATTGGGATGAGAAACAAAAATCTTTTGAGTCATTTAAATATAATATTATTCATGCACTAGTTTTGGAATTACCTAACTTACATTTTCCTTTTGAAGTGGAAACTGATGTGAGTGACTATGTTATGGGGGTTTTCCTTTTCAGTGAGCTGGACCCATATGTTATCACTCCGAGTGGTTTCATGGTGCAATTTTGAATTATTGTACATAAGATAATAAATTTTATGCACTTGTGTAAGTGGTCAAGAAATGGAAACATTATATAATAATTAAATAAATTATCATTCACATAGATCGATAACCACTCTAATATTGTGGACTCGGAATAAACTTCAGCAAGCTAGACACTATAAATGGATGGTTTTTTATAGCAATTTCATTTTATTATAAAATATAAGAGGGATGTGACTAATAGTTATTTGATATGTTATCTAGGCCTCCTTTTCTTTCAACTATGGGCATGTTAACTCTTCTTGATCCTTTTTGTGAAGCATATTAAGAATGCAATGAGCAAGATCCAAATTTTGTAGATATTTTTCAGCAGAAACCTCCAAGTGAGGGATTTGCACCTAAAGGATAATAATACTTCCAGGATGGTTTTCTCTACAAGAATGAGAAACTTTATGTTCTTGAGGGGGAGAGTTCAATTGATGAGGGAAGCACACACTTCAAGGTAGTTGGTCACTTTGGTGTGACAAATACTATAACACACTTACAGAGGTATGTTTATTGGCCAAACATACAAGCAAAAGTTGTTAAATTCATCAAGGGTTATGTTTTGTATAGTACAAGTAAGCCTAATAACAAAAAGTTGGGGTTATATGTGCCATTTCGAGTTCCATCCTGGCTATGGGAAATAATTTTCATGGATTTTTTTGGAGGGTTTCCTACTTCCAAGAAAGGTTATTATTACATTTTGTGGTAGTAGATCGATTTAGTAAAATGTGTATTCTAATTCCTTGCAAGAAGACCATTAAGGCTAGTGATGTAACTGAGTTATTTTTTTCTAATGTGTGGGTTCATTTTGGTTTTCCTAATTCTATGTATCAAACATGGACTCACATTTTATAAAATGTTTTGGTCTACTTTGTGGGAGATGATGGATACAAAGCTAAAGAGGTCCACCACTTTTCCTCCATAGAAAGATGGGTAAAAATAAGTGGTGAACCATACCTTGGTCCATCTCTTGAGAGGGTGCAATAGGAAACATTTGAACACTGGGATGAGAACTTGTTATATATCTAACATTCATATAACATGGTAGTTCATGCTTCTACCAGTAAGACTCCTTTTGAAACATGTTTTGGTTATTTTCATAGGATTAATTTTGACGTTATTATGAGATTACCGTGCGAGAGACAGTGGAAAGGTGGAATTGGAGGTCCACAAAGCTAAGAAGTTTATTGAGAAATTTTAGTAGATACTGACTCTAGGTATAGTAAATATTGACAGTAATCATAGGCCAAGTATAAAGTGCGACATGATCAAGCATAGGACCGAGCATTCCTTCCTTATTGGGTACAAGGTATGGTTGTACTTGAGAAGAGAAATAATACTAGGAAAAGATAAGAAACTTGATCCTCTTGGTATGGCCCATTTGAGATTCTGGAACAAGTGGGTAAGAATGTATTTCACTTGGATTTTCTCCTTATATGAGGATCTACTTAGTTACGAAAGTTGAAAATTTACATCTCTTCAAGACCTACATGTTAGATGAAGAAGAAAATGGATTTTTTCTACCATCTATTGAGGATCTTTATCTATACATCTAGCTTGAATTGGAGGAAAATGTGATTTTGTAATGGAAAGAGAGAATGAAACAAAGAGGAGTGTAGGACATGTGGTTGATTGGGGTGAAAGACCAGTTACCTACCAAGGCCAAGTGGTATTCCAGAGAAGATGTGGGGAATAAATTTCCTCACCTCATGAGTCCTTGAAGATTTTAGGGACTTAAAAGCCTCAAATTGGGGAGGTATGATCCAAAATGGATATAAAAATAACCAATTCTATGTATTATCCATATTTTATATATGTAGTACATATTATCAACATATTCTTTATTCATGAGATGGTCTATTCAAGATGAGGGTGATCCGAACACCTTCGAATGACATCTGAAGGCCATTGTTTTTCTATTCGGGAAGTTTTTAGGTGATGGTTACGCATTCGCCCTAGAGGTTACATAACCACTACTTTTACAAAGTGGCGTTGCAGCAACCACTAGTTACATGGATTGGAAGTTTCATAAATGCCACGGTGGTTACACTCTGTCATTTTATCTTTACTAGAGGTCTTCTCCATGATGACACCAGAATTTGGGAAACTCAATGAGATGAAAATGTTTTGTCTTCCAAAATGTTTGGTTTATCTTTTCATCCGTCCTTACGTAGAGCAAATATAAATATGCATACATTTTTTCTTTTTAGATAAGTAATTTTAAGTGAATTCAAGTGTGAGAAAAGAGGATTTAGAGTTCTTTCTTGTTTTGTTCATTGAGATTGAGTTCTTCATTGTTGAGGATTGAAGCAAGAAAATACAATTATAACGAGTGTTTTTATAATTTTTGGCAAATAGCTTTTGAAAGGGACTATACCCTTAAGAACAAAAGAGGGCCTAGAAGCCAGAATAGGAAAGAGAACCCAAACAAAAAGGATCAAAATCTAGATGGGACAATGAAGCCCAAAGTAGCCAAAGAGCAGCTACCCCCATCAAAACAAAAATAGTACGAACACTGCAGAAAAGCAGCAAAAAGACAAAGCCAAAAAACAACAATAATTACAAAGAAGTGCAGCAAAAGCACCCACAATTACTTCTTGGTGGCTTTGTCGATGCTGGATTTGATACTCTGCCAAGATTTGAACATAGCCAAAGTCATCATGTGGGAAGATTCAGTAACATCCAGCTGATCAATGGTCCTTTTGCTTTCTTTTCAGTGCCCCAAAGGGTTGCGAACCCCGCTGAGATTGGAGACACTACGGACATGTTGCTCAATGAACTCTTCAATTGCATTAAAAATGGCCATATTATAATCATGGTGAGTCTTGGCCTTCCCTAAATGGGAGTCTAAGGAGTTCAGCTTCTTATAAATATCTTCAACGGCTATTATTCATAGCCACCTCCTCCTCCTTCTTCCTCTTACCTTTTTGTTTTGCCAAGTTTTTGACCTCTTCCTTCAACAACTTCATGTCGGCTTCTAAGACTTCGGCATTTTTATGGAGCTCTCCATATGTGCTTCCTAAGAACTAGCTTCGCTAATATGAAGGAGGTTATGGGCAATTTCAATCTCTTGAGGACCCTTATAGGGGTATCAAGGTTCGAGTCTTCTAGAGGACACGCTATGGTGAGTCACAGCCAAAGTGGAAGTGAAGGGGTGGGAGCAGAGGAGGGGGAATGGGAGATGGAGCGGGAAGGTTGGTAGAGGGGTGACAGCAGTGGCGAGGAGAATGTGGAGAGATGGGGCTAGTGGCCGCCGTGAACCGGGCAAAAATTGGGGAGGAAGGGAAACCAGGAGATCGAAGAAGACACAATTTATGCAGCAAGAAAATTATCCCCTAGTGCAAAGGAACCACACGAGCATGCTTTTGAAACTCCAAAATGGAGCGCTCAAGAGAGTTAAGTAGATAATGGGGGAAACATACCATGTGATTCCTGCGGAAGTGGTTGAGGAAGACAAGATGCTTAGCTAGCACAGTGACGAACCTCCCTTCCAAAGATATGAAACGCACCATCATACGGGTAACCTCATCATAAGGTGAAGGGATCAAACTAACAAGCAAGCCCATGTGACAAAGATCAACTTCTCTGTTCCCTCAAAAATCTCCTCTCCAAACTTCTTTGTCAACCCTTTTATTAAAAAAGTGGTACCCTTCCATGCCAAGGCCAGTCGCTTCAGAAATTAACTCCTCATTAATCGAAATCTTCTGCCCCCCATAATCCACAGTGTGATCCTTCCACTCCTTTGCAAAACACACTGAAATACTTTGGTCGTGGCCCTGAATCTTCTCCATAAAGTTGGTGATGCCTCCCTGGCTGAGAATATTCCAAAGCTCCACATTATCCTTCCAATCTGGATCCGCGCTAGGCTCAATCTGGCAAGGGGGTCCCCCATTTTCTTGTGCATAACCGCTGCTTGCAAAAATTTTTAGAGACCTCAAGAGCGCTAATACCAGTCCACCTTTCACTATTGTTATCCGCGTAGTGAAATTGCTTTTTAGAATAGTCGTTGCTTTTCCCACGAATACTCGCGTGACTACTGATTTAAACCTGTGGAAGTTCACATGTGGGAACTACGGCCCTTTTGCTATCCTACTCCCTATCATCATTAACCTTATTAATGTCTTGGGGATCTCTGAGAGTCTTGGGAAGATTGTAGAGAGCACAATGTTTGCGATGCGACTTTCATTTCTATATAAATCAACTTGAACTTTCCATTATACTTCATACAATCTTGATTGTTCGACAAGATATGTATAAGCTTAGTTTTAAAGTTGGCACATGTGAGAGCTTTATTAATACTAATCCACTCCCAATTCTCATAACCCAAATCATGAATTTGCATGTGTATAGATATCCGCAATGTTGCTTTGAAGTTGTTTTCAGAATGCTATTATTATCCCAAACAATGTGGTTAACATTAATGCATAATTAGCCAATGCATCTGCCAACTTGTTACCCTCGATAAGTATGCATGATCCGAATGTTATTGAAGGTTTGGTAGATACTTATGGACTCTAAGATAAAATCCTTGATGTTCCAACTTGGAGGTGAGCACTGATTAAGGTGATTAATGATATTCAGGGAGTCCCCTTCAAGAATGAGGTTTTGGATATTATGAGTCTAAGCAATTCTCAGGCCCCATAAAGTAGATAATGCTTCGGAAAAATGATTGGTTTGAATTCCCATTTTTCCAGCATACGCAGCAATCAGACTACCTTTATGATCCCGGATCACTCCTCCCCTGCCACAATCCCAAGGTTACCCTGAGGAGATTAAAATCGGGAGGATGCCATTGAATCAAAGATCTATCAATACTACTGGAATTTACGGCTATGTGACTCAATCTGCCCGAGTTGGTTAAGACATATTCTTCATTTTACGGATAACTCTTGGGGGTTTAAATCTAGCAATTATAATGAGTGTTGAACCATTCTTTAAGGCCAATTATTGGTAGTATATTTGTATTTTGGAGAATTACATAGTGAAAGGGAAGTAATTTTCTTACCCATTAGATTTTTTCCCACCTCGGGTTTCTCAAGGATAAATCTTATCTCTCCTTTGTCTTCTTTCTCTCATTTGCACTATAATTTTGATTGTTTTATGTGTAGTATGATGATTAAAAGGAACTTATTCATTTTCCATTCAATTGTCACTAGAATAGGATCTGTTTGTTGTTAAAAAGAGGAATTTATGGATCACCATGATATCTTCATTTGTTTAATAGAAGAACAAAATAATTGGAATATTTGGAAGCTAAAAAGTGTATCTTATTCATCTTTGTAACTTTAAACAAAATATAGGCTACGTTTTGGTTGAAGATTTGAAAAATATTCCAAAAAATTAATTTCCTTTCCATGGAAAAAAGAAACTTAGACACTTCATCAATAAAAATCTAAGAAAATTAGTTGCATTCTTAGCTTACTATAGGAGGATAAGAAAAGCTAAGTTGAGTGCCACATAGTTCATAAGCAATTAAATCTACATTAATATTTATATATATTCTTTTCAAATAGCCTTACATGTTTTTTCCAAGACACCATTGAAATAAATTCATATATGGCCAAGACATAATTCAAAAAATAATTGTGTTGCAAAAAGAACTCGATGAAAGCGGTAAGAGGAGATAGTAAATGAGAGTGTACCAAAAAATTCTCATCATTAGTTTCAAGAAGAGGAAAATCCAAGCCTCGAATTTTCACTTTAGAAGGAGATAAGAAAGAATAAATTATGAATTGAACATATGACATTGAACATGTGATCATGAAAAATTAAAGGAAATTGTGGAGTCTAGATTTTCCAATCAAGAAGAAATTGGTGCATCAAAAAATGGAATTACAATGAAAATAAAATAAGGTATAGTAGTTACGGAAAATAAGAAGGTTAAAGCTTAATGTATGTTAGAAATGGAACAAAGACACAAGAAACATTTAATAAATTCATATAATCTAAAGATGGAAAAGGAAACGTTGGGTTTAAATAAAAGGAAAAGAGAATATCTAAGGGATTAAATAATGAATTGGAATATCAACCATACACTTGGATTTTAGAATAGTGATATTATCATTTTGTAGGATTTAGGGTTATCTTGGGGGTTAATTGACCACAATTTCACTATTTATTGAACCAATATCTTAATTGGCTTAATCCAAGAATCATTTTGGGCCAATTTGATTCTCATTAATCTCATTGTGACAATATGTTATTCGAGGTTTATTTTTCTCCAATTTCATTATTAATTGAACCAATTACTAGGTTTCCTCAATTAAATATGTAATTTGGGTCAATTTTAATCTTATTAACATGATTGTGACTATATATGATGTGATTTGGGGCTTAATTTTCCCCAATTACATCAATAAGTCTATAAATTAGTCAATTTATTCAATCAAAGAGCTATTTTGGACCAATTTGATCAACACAAACTTAAAATTTGTGACTATACAGTGTGTTTTTGGCCTCAATTAGCCCAATTGCATCAAACATTACACATTTGGTTGATTGGATCAATGAGAGAGGTAATTTGGCCTATTTAAGCCCTATGAACTTAATTACAATGATTTGATGAGATTTGGTGATAAATTGGTCTCAATAACATCATGCACATTAAACCAATTATGACTATACAATGTGATTTGGGGTTTGATGGGCCTTAATTACATCACTAGTTGAAAAACTTAGTCTAATGGTTCGATCAATGAGGTGATTTAGGGATTAATTTAATATAACTAGATATAATGTTAGTTGGGCTCAATTGACCCCATTGCATCATTGCACATACTAATTAGTCAATTTGTTCAACTAGAGAGACAATTTTAGCCAATTTGAGACCCTAATCATAGTTGTGACTATGTGATGTGATTTTTGACTCATTAGCCCCCTAATTATATCATGCATTACATAGTTATATGATTGGTTCAAGAACAGAAGAAATATGGGTTAATTTGAGCCATGAGAAACTATATCAAATTTAATGGTGTGATTTTTTACTTAATAGCCCTAATTACAACTCTAGATGAATCAATCAATCAATTGGATTGAAATTGAAGAGGAACTTTTCAATATAGGGGCATCGTGGGAGAATCATATTCATTGCATAAGTTATGAACTTTTTCCAAGTATGGGAACACACAAGGATAGTGAGAAATAAAATAGATCAAGGAAACTACAACACATAAGTTAGATGATGGCGAAAAATGTGTAAGGATTGCATGGATTCTTTATGTCATGGTTTTATTACATAAGTCATATTGATTGTAAAGAAAAAAAAGCACAATGTGTGCACAAAGTTACTGAGGAAAAAAAGAGTGATTTACTGATGCGGTGTTTTGTGAAATGTTTGTGTAATTTCACATGGTAAAATCATGCGAGTTGACCAAAAATACTTTTGTTAGTTCCTAACCAAACACAATAATAGTGCAAGTTCATGAAATGAGTTTCAACAAAACATGTAAGTGGAGAATGAAAAAAGTCACGAAGAGCTGAATTGCTTCAAAAAGGCATGCATTTGAGGTTTCTTTGGTTTACGAAGAATCGACATTGGTTAGGGAACCAACATTATTCACGTGGGAGGAACCAAAATTGGTTAGAAAACAAGGAACCGACACTAGTTAACAAACAAGGAATCAACACGGTCATGGAACCGACACCGATTACATTTGCACATTTATGTTTTTATTTTAGACGTGGGATTTGATCTGATGGTTGATTGTAAAAGTGATTGGATGGTTGTAAATGCATAGCTAAGGTGCCCTAATTTTGTATAATCTTATATAAGCTAGAAAAATAGGGTTAGAACATAAGGATAGAGGAAGAATGCTAATTCTCCTTGGTTGAAGATGAAGAAGAAGAAAAAGAAGAAAAAGGTTACATGAAGACAAAGCTTCAATGAAGAGAAGTTGGACAGAATGAAATAGTAGGTACATTTGAATGGTGAGAAGAGTGTTATGTATTCTACTATATTTCATTTGAATTGTCTTGCCTTAATGTAATGGCTTGCATAGTATGCAAAGCACATAGTCTTTCATCTTGTAGATCCACATGTTGTTGTGAGTTGTTGTGAGATCCACAAGTTGTTGTGAGATATTGTATTGTAGATCCATGAGATCATGTTGTATTGTTGGTCCATAGGAGATCTAGTATTGTAGCTCATTGGAGATCTTGTGGGTACAAATAGTATCTAGATATAGTAGAGGAGGTTGTATTCTTGTATGCATGGGTTGATGTAGTGAGATGGAGGAGAGACTTACTTCTTGGTGCACAGATATGGTTACACATTGTTAGACCCTTATGAGAGGTTTTGTTTATAGATTCACAAGAGATTTTGGTTACACATTGGGAGATGTAGTAGTTCCTAGTATGTGAGATCTAGTGGTGGTTTGGAGGCATGGTTGTAGTACACTCATGGAGATCCATTTAGAGATATGGAGGAGAAGAGATAATCTTCGGAGAGATGCATCATGATCTTGTATTGAAGAGTTGGTTTGTACTCTTGTTATATTATTTATATGAGATCTCTATCTCTAGTGGACGTAGCCCACATTGGGTGAACCACGGTACATGTTGTGTTATGTGTGTGTACTTTGTTTTGATTTGGATTATTCTAGTTTATACTTCCACTGCTATATATTTTAGGAATTTTTTAGATCTTGTGTGCATGATTGGGTTTATTATTGAATCATACCACTATTCCGCAGTCTCGAATTCCCAACACAAGATCCGAGGACTGGTTATCCTTAATCACTATATTTAATAAATGTATGAGTCATATAGAAAGGATACACATTATTTTAGAGGATTTGATGAACTCACTTCCAACATAAAAATATATAGAACCTTTAAATGATATATTAATCCATTTCTAACTATAGGGTGAGGCCCCCTATCTTTAACCTTTCCCCATATATGTATAAATAGGGGGGAGTTGGGAAAGGGGACTATATCCACTCACTCATGTTGGATAGTGCCACTTTTCTAGCCCTCCCCATATCCATATAGATATAGAGTGTTCTAGTCTAGATATATTATAGATCCCTATCTAGAATACTATGTATGGGGTAGGTGTGGCTATAGTCTCGAAAACGTTATCGATATCTATATGGGGCTGCATATATATAGAATTAAACTAGTAGAGAAAATTTATTGTGATCATATCTCGTTTGTACTCAAATATAGATATGGTCATATATAGATAAGGGTTAAGTCCTACTATATCTAGATGGGTCCTAGTTAAGATCCCCCAACTCATTCGTCACCAAACCTAATCATACAAATATGGGATTATGGCTCTCCATCTAGATAATTATAGATACGTTTAGTTTAGTCTTTACCATAACACCATTAGACATCTCACCCACTTAAGTATAGGTATATCATTATATAACTCAATTAATAGTTAGGGGAAGTGAGTTAAGTCCACCATTCGAGGGGATAGAGTGGCGAAGGGTAGAGAGATGAGCTAAAACAAGCCAAACAAGTGAAGCATGTGAAGGTTCCTATAGAAACACCATTGTAATAGCTTTAGGATTTTAGTTCATATTTTTATAAGAGTCCCAATAGTGGGATAATTACTTATAGATGTCGTCAAGGATTGTAAAATCAATAGAAACATGTATGTGTATTGATCAATTGTGTATTCCAAGGAAATTCATGAGTCCATATATGTGATCAATTTTCATTATCTTTGAGAGTGTGAGATTTGTAAAATCTAATTTTTACACATCTAAAACTCCTATGAATTTCAATAACTGATTTGAAAGGCCCCAAAACCTAAAAATGACTTTATGATTTCCCAAAATAGACATCAATTATATAATTTACACCCTAACAAATTTAGGTTCAATTTTCAAATCCTAAAAATACCTAAGTATTGGCAAAATTAGATTTTTAAAAACTATCTTCTAAATTCTAACTCATGGAGATGTGAGACCGGTTCCGTAAGGTGTAACGTGGCCCTAATTTATTATATTTACTAAAATAAATTTGAAGTATAAGAAATTATAAATTATAAATAAATAAAAAAAACTTATACTTACATTTAGGAATGTGTACGCATTCCTTTCTTTATGCACACAAACCATGTGTAACTAGGCCTAGAAAATGATTTGGTTTCTAACCTTAAGCCTTGGAATTGTTAAAACACAACAACCTATGTGTTTTGGATTGAAAATTCATAAATACATCTTCTGCCATAATAAATCCTACAAAAATTATTGAGACCTTTCTTTAAAATGTGCCTACAACATCAAGAAAAATCTCCTCTTTCTAAATATGTAATTTTTCATTTCTTTTAACTATTGTAAGATTTCCATATATAATCTCAAACTATTATTTTTATATCTCTATTATATCTCTATTTTAAGTAATTATACATGTCTATCTTTCATCATGTATATTTTGTTTCTCTCATCCAAATTGAATATTAAATATATAGACCCAAACTAGGAATAATTATATACATATCTATACAAATTTTGATATCTAATATTTTGATATCAAAATAAGTCGTGAAAAAACCTTGTTGAACCCTAAATTGCATATGAAGGTGCATAACATGTTGGAGGGTGTTGTGTGAAATTAAGGGTAAAAATGTTAGAGATTCATACATATGCAAGCTTCTATATCTACAAATGGTGGTGAAGGATACTTATGAGAATGTATCATCTCCATTTATGACACCAACATAACTAATGGATTGTTTTTGTTCTATCATACACCACCCCCGGTCAACATGTAGTCGACTATGTATACTCAAAAATTTGGGATTTTTCTAACTAGCTTTTAGTAGAGAGGGAGATTGTGGACATTAGGGGAAATGAAATAAGGATTGAAAATTGTTTTATGAGATGACATCTCCACTTCATGTTGTTCCCCTCATAAGAGTGCCACTCAACATTATCCTCTATTTTGCATTTTGTAAGTGCTAGGAAGAATGTGTATTTCTTTAATTCTTATGGGGCAATGAATATGTCTACACATGTTATTCCTTTTTTAAATTTTGAACAATGATGAAATTTCTATTTTGTAAATATCGCTCTAGCGTATTGATTTCTCCAATGGTTAAAGCAATATTTTTTATTAATTGTGTATCAAGAGTTAATGTGTGCAAATATCTAATGTATCCCACTTATATTTAAAATTCATAATCTAGAAGTTATGAATTTTTTTGCAACCTTATAATATGTATCAAAATTTGATCATAATATACCATATTTTGTTGTTCTGAAGTATTTTCTAGTTTAATTTTGTTTACAAATTTTTATTGTTGTTCAAAACTTATATTATTAAAACACACAATAATGTAATTGCAGTAATCCAAAAAATTTACAAAAGCATGAAAAAGTAATTATTTTTAGGTTGGAGGCTATTAAGATCATTTAATACTCAACAAACATTACACTAAAATCATGTATACAAATTATTAATATGGTATACAAGTTTGTAACTAAGTAGTTATGAATTAATTTCAATCTAAATATTAGTCTTCAAATGAGGCAAAGATTTGAAAACTAGGACGTAAATTAGTAGGAATGGAAAATTTAAAACATAAACAAAGATAATGTTTTTGAGTCTATTACAATCTAGATATGAATTTTTTTTTCATTTTTCATTTTTAAACAAATATTTCTAGATTTTATTTACTTTCTTCTACTTTTTTAATGTACTTTTCCAAAAAACATTAAATGTTATGGTATACTCATGTGAGTATGAGTACAAATATTTTTTCATTTCCTAACCAGCACATAGTAATAGTGTAAATGTGACATGATTTTCCAACAAAATATGTAAGTGGAACATAAAAATATTCATGAAGAGAAACCACCCATGGACATGTGTCACCAAAATAAGAAAGGTCAACATGAAAACATGCCTGGAAAATTATTATCACTGTATATCTAACAAGGTCCTTAAATAGGGTGTGGGCATGTGTCATTTTTAACACTTTCTTAGAACTAAGGCTACATATGTGCCACTATAAAAGTAAATATACCTAAGAGAAGGAATACTTAGCTGAAACTTTTGGTTTTTAAATAAAATTGGGGTTTCAATATTCCCCCACACTCAATTTGGTTTCCCACCCTCAATTAACACTTTATTAGCCTAAATATAAAAAAAAAAAATGGCACCTCTAGGTGCAACTGATCTTCAAATCCCTTCCACTTGATGAGCATGGTTTATATGAGTGGGTCTATCTTTTCCAACAGTACACCCAAGTATTTTAATTCTTAACATTATTTTTAGGGGTATTTGGATTCTAGACTTGCATTATAATTAGTTCCTTTATAATATCTTCATTGGTCCGGTCACATGTTCTCTCCTTCTTGAGTGTTTTATTTTTAAGTTTGTGATGCACTACTTGATTTTTTCTTTCTTTATACTTATCTCTTTCTCTAAATATCCAATGTTCTCTAACAACTTATCCATAATAGCCTATTCAACTATATAAACTTGCAAACCTAATGCATTTTACATATTCTTCTCAAGGAGTGTGTACGTTTTAATAATTGTGTTTTTTTGTGCGAATCTCTTAACCACTTTATCATCATATGCAACCTTTTAACTTAGTTTGGCCGCTAAGTCTTTGCATTATTTCAATTTCTTTAAATAAAGGGTCATAGCCTTGTCTTGTTCTTCTTTAACCACTTGTTGTGTGCGTACCCAACCATAATTTTCCTTTTTTAGAAGTATATCTACCAATATTTCAAGTTTGGAAATGGTGTCTTCTTATTTTATCACTAGATCATCTTCTTTGTCACCCTTCTATGAAAGGATGCAACAACACAACTTCAATTCCCTAATTTTTATCGTCATATGATTTTGGAGAAACTCCTTATTATTTTCTTTATTTTCCATGAGGTTATCCTTCTCGGGCTTAAAATCCTTATTAAATTGGTCTATGTAATTTGTTTTTTCTCTTAGCTCGAGTTTTTAATCGGTTTGGCACATGAGTTCCCTAGCTATCTTTAAGATCAGTTATTGGTTTTTATCTCCATCATTTGGTATTGTGGGTGAGAAAAAATTTTCAGTTGGTAAAATTAGGTGTCTCGACCAACATTCACGGGGATACACCCTGCTAAATTTAATGGTACAACTCTCATTATTGAATGTGAATAATCTAATCCTAAACTAAATGTTGGGGGTTGGCCAAACAGGTCAGGGATCACACAGAGACACTCCACTAAACTTGTGGCAAAGTACTTATACAGGGGTACAATGGAGGAAATCATAGCCATAAGGGGGAAGGAGAAAAATTAAGGAAGGAAGGTTACTACCGTGAGTAGGCCAATCACGAGTTCACACCAAGAACCAGAGTAGTTCAACATTTAATATAGAAGAAAGAAACAATTAATCTATTTAGTGATATGGAAAAAACCTTAGGCACTAAGTTCTTAGATTCAATCTATCAAAGATATAAAGCTATCTTGGGATCACTATTCTTCAAAGTGCATAATAGATAGAAGTACATGAATACAAGAAAAGGAAAATGGAATAAATTTATTTTTATTTCATGGTGTATTGGTGATACAAATCTCAACAACATTTCACAATCCATTAGATCTACAAAGAACAAAATTTAAGGGTCACTTGGAATGGAGATGCCATCATAATTTATAGCAATGTGAATTGACCTCTCATCTCCCTCCATATGACTCTCTATGTTCCATATTCCACTTGTGACCTTTCATTTGCCATTAGAAAAGAAAAATTAAGTATTTCTCTTATAATTTTGAGAAAATACTTTTATAATTTTAAAATATGTCACTTAAGTGAATAGGACAAAATACAATGATTAAGATCAATGAAGAATTAGAAAGGGGAGAGAAGGAAGAGGTAGGAAGAGAGAAGGAGGGAGGGGATGAGAAGCTCAAGCATGAATGTATATGCCTCATCCTTTGATGAATATTAGCTCCATTGATGGACCAATGAAATGATCTAATGCAAAGATGAACTCTGGACCTTTTAACTCTTTTGCACCATGAGAAAACTCCTCTTGAACAAACCATGAAAAATTTCCACTCCTTTTTACCAATCATGCATATGAATGAAGACTTGAAAAAATTTCTTGCACAATGCAACCATGATGATTCTTCCACCTCAAGGATGTTTCAAGATGACATTCTGACCATTGATGATCCTCCACACCGATGAGGAATTCTCCTCTCGAATACCTTTAAACACTTTATTCCTTTTGAAAAGTCTTTGAAATGATTCACTTCTGCATCGATTCTTAATACATCGAGAACAAGGATGATGAACACTTGAGAAGAAGACCACCAAAAGTATCGGAAGATGACTCCCCTTATTGAGTAACTCCTTCTGATCATTAAGACACTATCGTAACTTCATGATCAATCATTCACATGAGAGAAATTGAATGCACCTTGTTCTCGTTCATGATCTTTATTCTGCCACCATGGAAACACTGATGATAGGAAAAACATGTGACAAAATCCTCCTAAGTCCAGAGTGAGGAAAGGAGAATGGGACCAAAAAAAATCCATCTACCTTATTTTCATGCACTATATGTAAAATGAAATGAAATCTTAGGATTAGTATCAATATTGGCATTTTGTGCTCACCACATTGGGAAGTGTGAGAATTTGCTTGAAATTTGAACGAGAGACTTCTGTGAATTCTAAGACCATTGTTGGATGAATGAAGGAATGAGATGTGACCACTCTTGGCTACTTTTACCCACTTACTATTTTTATAATATCCACCATTATGGCCCCATTTAGCCAATTCTTTACCATTTTTGCAAATTTTGCCAATTTTTTGTGTCTCGATCATGAGGGAATGAAGTAAGGAGTGTGAATGCACATTTTTCTCAGACTTGCTATTTATAGTAGATTCTCCCATATAGACTTACTAAAAATAGAAAGTATTCTTCCGGTGTCGATTCAAATGAAACCATTTTTAGTAGTTTACATATTTCATTCTGAATCTCTGTTCAAAATTTGCGTGATTCCGCCCCACTGGAAAACCCCGTGAAATGACGAGGTGCCTCACTACCCTTTCGATGTTGTGACGTGGAAGCCATTAATGGAGTCCCTTATATTTTTGGAAAATTTTCTTTCCCACTTTGGATCGCGATGAAATTCATTTCACCATAATAGGTTTTTCTTCTGGACTTCGTATTCACATTTTCAACTCAATTCGTCTACGTAATGATGGGAAATGAAGAAATGAAAGCTAGGAAAAAAAAAGGCTTTTCACCATTAAAAATATAGGTCAT